>CM049863.1:1879165-1974165 GCA_027422415.1 Schizothorax lantsangensis | reverse complement strand
CGGGTCGAGGGTGCCATATTGTTCCGTTCGCCTGAGAGAGGAGATCCCGTCTCAGGGGCACGGGCCAGGGGGCTGCTGTCAGTAGCTGAGTCAGCTCTGACAACCAAGGTTGGTTCCTCCACAAGGGAGCCACCAATAGCACCTTGTGACCCTGTTCCCTGACACGCCTGACGACCTGTGGAAGCAGGGCGATCGGGGGGGAATGCATAAAGGAGGAGGTTGGGCCAGTCGTGGGCCAACGCGTCCCTGTCCTTCGAATAATAAGTTGGGCAGTGAGAGTTGTCTTTGGAGGCGAAAAGGTCTACTTCTGCCTTGCCAAAGGTCTTCCAGATCTTCTGAACCACCTGCGGATGGAGCATCCACTCCTCTGAGGGGACATTGCTCCGAGATAACATATCCGCTCCTTGGTTCAGTCTGCCCGGCAGGTGTGCTGCCCTCAGCGAGCGCAGGTTGAGCTGAGCCCATTCCAGAAGGCGCTCTGCCAGAATAAAGAGGCGCTTCGAGGAGACACCTCCCTGGTGATTTATATAGGACACCACAGACATGTTGTCTGAGCGAATCAGCACATGGCGTCCTATTAGGTCCGGCAGGAAAAACTGGCAGGCTCGACAAACTGCTAGCATTTCCAAGCAGTTGATGTGGAAGCCGCTCTCCGCCTTCGACCAATGGCCGAAGGTCGGTTTGCCTTTGCACAGCGCCCCCCAACCTGTGTTGGAGGCGTCTGTCGTGACAACTTTCCTGGTGTGGACCAACCCCATGGCCACGCCCTTCTTCATCCACCGTGGGTTCTTCCAGGGGGTCAGGGCTGTCACACAGGCCTGATTCACCCTGATATGCAAGCGTCCGTGACGCCATGCATTGTGTGGAACCCGTGGTTTCAACCAGCGTTGAAGGGGGCGCATGCGGAGCAGGCCCAGCTGTAACACTGGCGATGCTGCGGCCATAAGGCCCAGCATTCTCTGAAACACTTTGAGTGGGCGAGCGGTGTCGCTCTTGAAGGTGGCCGCGAGTTTCTGAATGGCCAGAGCGCGTTCTGGCGCTATCACCGCTCTCATGCGAGCTGAGTCCAGAACTGTACCCAGGAACGATACTCGTTGGCTGGGAGACAGTGCGCTTTTGGCGAAATTGACCCTGAGCCCCAGGCGCTCTAAGTGGCTGAGGATGAGGGTTCTGTGTGAAAGTAGTTCCACCTCTGACTGGGCCAGAATGAGCCAGTCGTTGAGGTAGTTGAGAATGCGGATTCCCATCTGTCTCAGAGGGGAAAGAGCCGCGTCCATGCACTTCGTAAAAGTACGGGGGGCCAGAGACAGCCCAAAGGGTAGGGCCGTGTACTGGTAAGCCACTCCCTCGAAGGCGAATCTCAAGAATCGTCTGTGATGGGGGGCTATCTGGATGTGAAGGTATGCGTCTTTCAGGTCCAGAGAACAGAACCAGTCCCCTGTGCGAATCTGCGAGAGGATCTGCTTCAGCGTGATCATCCTCAACGGCCGTCTCATGAGGGCGTGATTCAGGCATCTGAGATCGAGGATGGGCCGGAGGCCGCCATCCTTTTTGGGGACGAGGAAGTAACGGCTGTAAAAGCCTGACTCGCTCAAAGCTGGAGGAACCATTTCTATGGCTCCTTTTTCCAGCAACGTCATCACCTCTGAGCGCAGAACGCGAGTGGAGACCACGCCGCTGAAACGCGGGGGTCTTCGAGCGAATTGGAGTGAATTGGAGTCAACAAACACAATTCCCTCTGCACCCGGAAGAAAACGGGGTGCCAAGAGGTTTCTCACGAGAGGCCTTTTGGTGGGCGGTCCGGCCGTGGCGGGACTCGATCCTCTCCTCTTCCTGTCCTGCAGATCAGGAGGATGCCGGAGGCGCAGGGTCCAACGCTATCTTGGGTCGGGGGCCCTGGCGCTTCGGAGGGGGGTGGCGTCTGGCTGAGCGTGAACGCCCTCGCGGCTGCTGAGTCCTAGCAGGCTGAGGGGCGGAAACGGCAGGTGCAGGTTTCGCGGGCTGCTGAGTCGGCGCAGTCCTGGGGCTACTCTGAGCAGCTGCTGGGCTGGAGCGCTTGGGCAGGAAGTGTCGCATAGCCTGTGACGCCTTCTGTGCCTCTGTGAAGCGCTCAGCGAATCCTTCCACCGCAGGTCCAAAGAGGCCGCTGGGGGAAATTGGAGCATCAAGGAAGGAGACCCTGTCCGCGTCCTTGATCTCCGTCAGCGTGAGCCACAGGTGGCGTTCGAGGACTACCAGGCTGGCCATAGACCTTCCTATGGCTTGGGCGGTAGTCTTGGTGGCTCGCAAAGCCAGGTCCGTTGCGCTTCTCAGCTCTCTGAGAGTCGCAGGATCAGGCTCAGACTCATCTACGGCAGAGAGGAGCTTGGCCTGATAGACCTGGAGAACCGCCATAGAGTGGAGCGCCGAAGCCGCCTGTCCAGCTGAAGCGTAGGAGCGTCCAGCGAGCGCTGAAGTGGTCCTGCATGGCTTGGACGGGTGACTGGCCTTCGCCTTCCAGCCGATGGCAGTGGGTGGGCAGAGATGTGCAGCCACTGACTCATCCAGTTGAGGCATCCTCTCATATCCCTTTTCTTCAGCGCCGTCAATCGTAGTGAGGGCGGATGAAGCGGAAGTACGGAGGCGGGCAGAGTAAGGGGAGCGCCAAGATCTCGTGAGCTCGTCGTGAACTTCAGGGAAGAACGGCGATGGTCGTTGCTGAGGGGCCTGACGGCGCCCCGGCAGAAACCACTCATCCAGACGGCTGCGAGAGGGCTCCTCTGGTGGAGACCACTCCAAACCCAGCTCTTCAACCGCTTTTGAGAGGACATGGAAAAGTTCGGCATCCATCCGGGCTTTGGCGGCGCTGGGCGCGGGCAAACCTGAGGGGGCGGGGTCAGTCACTGAACCCGACAGCTCCTCAGCATCTGAAGCTACCAGTGACATGCTGTCATCAGCCAGCTCATCGTCACTTCCCCCGAACGAGACCAGATCGCTCACGCTTGCAGAGGGACGCTGGTCAGGTTGGGAAAAAAGGACGGGAGACACCTCTCTGTGTGGCGAAAGCGAGGCACGCGGGATCTGTGCCGGCGTGAGCTCGCTCTCAACCGGGCGCTGAGAACCTCTGCCCCGCTGTTTTTTCCTCACAGGTCCCTGGGAGGAAGAAAACGGGAGGGCGCGAGGGGCGGGGTCGCTCTCTGAAAAGAAAGCGATCCGCGAGCGCAGAGAGGCAAGACTGATGCTCTCGCAGTGAGAACAATCAGAGCCAGCGAGCGCGGCATCTGCATGGGATTTCCCCAAGCAGGAAACACACTCGCTGTGACCGTCATCGGCGTGCAGGGGAGACCTGCACGAGCCGCAGTGACGGCGCGGCATTAGAACGCCGATTTGCTCTTTTAGAGACTTACGTGATAATCGCCGGATGGCGGCAGCGAACGGGACCGGAACTGCTGCGATGCTGGGGCGCGTAGAAAAGGCGGATCAGCCGAGCAGATCGAGGTCGCTGGGTCCAGCTGCGAGGCGTGTCAACGGCGAGTAGGCTTCTGGGTCAGTGTAGACGAAGTCGTCGTCGCTGAAGGAGAAGAAATCTGAGGATCCTATGGCGAAACGACCGCTTATATAGCCAGATGCCCCGCCCATTTTGGCGGGATCTGGCGGGAATCGTCGCCATAGGTTCGTGCAGCTCCGCTGCCGACCCATTGGTTCGTTTTTTACCACTGCACGAACCAATAGTCGTGCAGTTTCACTGCGTGATTGAATAAGACTTCAGTTCAGGAGAAAAAAGGCTTTTTCCCATATGCGTCTTTATCAAGACGCAGTACGAGTGGAGTATCGACAGGGAACAACACACTGGACTTGGTTTACACAACAGAGAAAAAAAAATGCGTACAAAGCTGCACCCCGCCCCCACCTCGGGTACTCAGCCCACATCTCTGTTATGCTAATTCAAGCATACAAACCACTTCTCAAACTTGCCAAACCGGTTCAAAAGTAGATCACAGTATGGCCAGACGATGTTACCTCAGCACTACAGGACTGCTTCCAGGACACAGACTGGAACATGTTTAAAGAGGCGGCCACCTACCATGACCACACAGACCTGCAAGAGTACACTGAAACAGTGACTGCTTCAGGGATGTGATACGGATTTCCGTATTTTCCGACCTCTGAGAGACGACCCATGAGATTCGCGTAGATCCGAGCTTTTTATTATTTTTTGAGGGGGGCAGGGCTCGCAAAATTTCAAAATCCCTGGTAGCCCTTCGGGCAGGTACTCTTCAGATTTTGGTAGCCCGAAAATTAATTTAACTAGCCCAAATAAAAAAAAAGACCTTTTAAAAAAAACAAATAATATATATATATATATATAGCGAGAGAGAGAGAGAGAGAGAGAGAGAGAGATAGAGAGAGAAAATCAGACAGGAGTTTAAATCAATCAAAAATATTTTCAATACACAAATATCAACAAATATGAAGGAAGGAATTTTATTTCACTATTTACAGGGTATCTGCAGAATTTTTAAAAATAAATTTAAGGCAATTTATGACCCATTTTAAGAGCTGCACAAGTAAAATGAACAGTGTAAGCGGGGGTTGGACAATGTCTATGGTAACAGAGTATTGAGCCATAAAATTACATGATTTACAGTTCAGAAACAAAAATAACATTTCACAAAAACAAAAATATTATACAACAGCATTTCAGCCTTTAGACCATTTTTATGAAAAGGGATAAATCAAGCATATAAATTGTTAATTTAAAACATAAATATTACTGTCTTAATTGTTTAGAAGGCACATTAACTTCTTTCTCATTTAGAACTCTGTGTTTGCGGAGTTGATATTTGCATTGATCTGACCATAAATGGCATTCATTCTCTGCCATGAGGTGGCGCTTTAGGAGCGCTGGAATATTGCGATTGGACACAAAGCAGCTCCGCGCTCATAAAAGCTGCTTAATCAGGAATTATAGCTAAAATGAAATTAAATTGCCAACGACACGTTTCTGAGGACAGTCGGTTCCCTTCAGATACATTCAAATAAAGACATCCGCGCTGCGTTTTGACTTGAAAAGTGCAGCTCATATTTATTCAATGACATCATTGCCTTTTGAAGTTGAATCCAGTATCGTGACTCTTGTCTTTCCGTCCCCAACTGTAGAACTCTTGAAAATATAATTACATTTCTTATACCATTTAACGTATTTAAAACGTTTTATGGCTTTAAGTTTGATACAACTCACTTTAGGAGTTTAAGAACCCGCGGGGAGGTAGGTCGTCGGGCAGGGCAGTGATACATTTTGGTAGCCCGACTGGAAAACACAATAGCCCCGGGACGTCGGGCTAGCGATTTTGCGAGCCCTGGGGGGGTTTGGTTGGTTACTGCATGATGATTGAAATCGCACAAATGGCCTTGAGCTATTACCTAAATAAACTGCGAAAAGATTGTTTTCTAAAAAACATCATGGAGCACGTGGCGCCATCTGCAGGACAGTTAAAAGCGTTCAAATGATTCAAAGTGCCAAACGCGAGTAGATTCAGCGCTGAAACGTGTTACTCGACCCGGTGATTTTTTTTATGAATGGAGGTGAGAATTTGAGATTGCTAGTGCTGTCATAAAACTCCCAACGGTTGTGTTGTAATTAATAGGCTGGAGTCTGACGCGCTACATGTCTGCTGTTACAGGACTGTGTTTAGTCGCTTTATTTTGTATTTAGGAACGCAACATTCATCATTAGAAACTTTTATAAATACAGAATGTTGTTGTTTACAAAGAGAAGTTTCAGTGTCACATGATCTTCAGAAATCATAATAATATGCTGATTTGCTGCTCAAGAAACATTTCTGATTATTATCAATGTTAAAAAAATAATAATATTTTTGTGAAAACGATACCACTCAAACATTTGTATAAGATTTAAAAAAGAGAGAGAAATTAATTATTTTATTCATGCATGAAAGTGATAAAGTGAGTGAAGACATTTAAAATTATTTCTATTTAATAAATGCATTAACAAATTTAATTAATATATTTGATAAATGCAAATAAATGCTGTTCATTAAACTTTATATTTATCAACAAATCCTGAAAAATAAAGTGTATTACCATTTCCACACAAATTATGAAGCATGAAAATTGTTTTCAACATTGATAATAATCAGAAATGTTTCGTGAGGGTCAAATAAATTGTAATGATTTCTAAAAGATCACGCGGCACTGAAAACTGGAGTAATGAAGAAAATTCTGCTTTGCATCACAGGAATAACATTACATTTTATAATGTATTAAAATTGAAAACTTTTTTTTTTAAATTTGTAATATTTCACAATATTGCTGTTTTTTTATTTTTTTTATTTTAATCAAATAAATCAGCCTTGATGAGCATAAGATATTTATTTCAGAATCATTAATTGTAATGTTTCCAAACTTTTGGCAGGTACTTTAATAATAATAACAATTCTATATACTATATACTTTACTATAATATATTATAGTACTTTATTATAATATATTATATTGTTATCGTGATTATTAAGTGCTGCTTTTTGTTTTTACAGGACAATAGTATGTAGACACACACACACACACACACACACTAACAGATATTAGAGTTCAGTTTATCAACATGCATGATAAATGATAGCAAACACTGACTCATATCTGTGGGTGGACTCGCCGTTATCACTTCAGAAACAAACACTCGCTTTACATTTCTGATCCAATTCTGAGTTCAACTGCAAATTGGAATCTTGCGTCATAATATATATACTGCAAATATAGATGCTAGCATGACAATATTTCCAGTTAAAGAGCACTCGACTTCTTTGTCTCTCTGACCTTGTAGAACAATAAACAGGCTTCTGAGAACAGAGTCACATGAGCAGTTAATTATTCATCATCTGTGGCTTTTAACAATAATTACAAAGAAACACCAAGTAAATGTGACATTCTGACATAAAAAAAATAAACTATTTTCTTGTGAAAGTAACGTGCCCAACACTGCACACACACACACACACTTAATGATTAATCGGTCTACCTATATTTGAGACCACTGTGAACATCTATATTTGAGACCACTGTGGACATCTATATTTGAGACCAATGTGGACATCTATATTTGAGACCACTGTGGACATATTTGAGACCACTGTGGACATCTAGAGACCACTGTGGACATCTATATTTGAGACCACTGTGGACATCTATATTTGAGACCACTGTGGACATCTATATTTGAGACCACTGTGGACATCATATTTGAGACCACTGTGGACATCTATATTTGAGACCACTGTGGACATCTATATTTGAGACCACTGTGGACATCTATATTTGAGACCACTGTGGACATCTATATTTGAGACCACTGTGGACATCTATATTTGAGACCACTGTGGACATCTATATTTGAGACCACTGTGGACATCTATATTTGAGACCACTGTGGACATCTATATTTGAGACCACTGTGGACATCTATATTTGAGACCACTGTGGAACATCTATATTTGAGACCACTGTGGACATCTATATTTGAGACCACTGTGGACATCTATATTTGAGACCACTGTGGACATCTATATTTGAGACCACTGTGGACATCTATATTTGAGACCACTGTGGACATCTATATTTGAGACCACTGTGGACATCTATATTTGAGACCACTGTGGACATCTATATTTGAGACCACTGTGGACATCTATATTTGAGACCACTGTGGACATCTATATTTGAGACCACTGTGGACATCTATATTTGAGACCACTGTGGACATCTATATTTGAGACCACTGTGGACATCTATATTTGAGACCACTGTGGACATCTATATTTGAGACCACTGTGGACATCTATATTTGAGACCACTGTGGACATCTATATTTGAGACCACTGTGGACATCTATATTTGAGACCACTGTGGACATCTATATTTGAGACCACTGTGGACATCTATATTTGAGACCACTGTGGACATCTATATTTGAGACCACTGTGGACATCTATATTTGAGACCACTGTGAACATCTATATTTGAGACCACTGTGAACATCTATATTTGAGACCACTGTGAACATCTATATTTGAGACCACTGTGAACATCTATATTTGAGACCACTGTGAACATCTATATTTGAGACCACTGTGAACATCTATATTTGAGACCACTGTGAACATCTATATTTGAGACCACTGTGAACATCTATATTTGAGACCACTGTGAACATCTATATTTGAGACCACTGTGAACATCTATATTTGAGACCACTGTGAACATCTATATTTGAGACCACTGTGGACATCTATATTTGAGACCACTGTGAACATCTATATTTGAGACCACTGTGGACATCTATATTTGAGACCACTGTGGACATCTATATTTGAGACCACTGTGGACATCTATATTTGAGACCACTGTGGACATCTATATTTGAGACCACTGTGAACATCTATATTTGAGACCACTGTGAACATCTATATTTGAGACCACTGTGAACATCTATATTTGAGACCACTGTGAACATCTATATTTTCTGATGAAGTAAAAATATACTGTTTATGAAATAAAGATATTTTATGGACAATATTTCAATTACACTACACTTGAACAATAATGTTTATCTTAATTCTTAACACTTGGACTTGGAAAAGGATAATTCTACTCCAGATAATTCTACTTCAAAAATTTAGGAGCACCTTCTAATCAATAATCAAAAATTCTGATAAAAAATGAACCTTCCCATTATGAGGCGATATTTGACTCCTTAAAGTAATTTACAGGGAATTTAGTTTTTACCTTAGTAATGGCACTTTTGTATCTTTATTAAAAGTGTGTCATCTTTTATGTCAAATAATATATATATATATATATATATATATATTTATTTATTTATAAGCTTTTTAACATTTCTAATTAAAACAACATAATAAAACCAAGAAGAATAAGAAGTAGATTAAGAATAATAAGTTAGCAGTCAAATGAAATCAGTATTTAAGAAATAAATTTGTACAACAGAGGTGGCACAGAAGAACACACAAGTGCCTTGTAGGTGTATTTTCAGACGATTAACGAGGCTCAGAGGTTTTGAATTTAGATTTTTATTTTATTTTTTATATATATATATATATATATTAAATGATTTAAATAACAGAAAAAGATACTTTAAAAATTAAACTAAAATTGCCAGTAGGTGGCGGCAAGTCACTGATTTGATCACTGGATCATTCATTCAATTGATTCTTTTGAACAGCTGATTCATTCAGGAAGGAAGTACTTGACTGTCTTTATGAATGGGTAATTGAATCATTGACTCACTAGATTCGTTTAAAAACGCAGTTCATTCATAAACGAAACACCGCTGTGTTTGAATGGAGATGTGCAGCGGCTCAGCTGTTACTTTGTCAGATACTATTTTCGTTGATGAAATAGAGCAAAATAAGGCCATAGTGTTGTAGTCAGACAATATAAGTCACTTAATATTAACTTCTTGTTTAATTAACTGTTGTATTAACCCTCTAAGTGCCAAAGTCGCAAAATTGCGACAAGACGTCATACTTAATCAAATAGACCTTAGTTCCTTATATGGTGTAATATCTCATTTGTATTCCCTACCACTAGATGGCAGACATGTAGTACTTCAAGTTTCAAGTTTCAAGTTTTATTTGTCACATACACGACTATACAGAGATTGTATAACCAGCAGTGAAATGAGAGTCGGGTCCGCTCCATGGACAGTGCAAATATTGAAAAAACAACACAAGGGAAGTAAACATAAGATAAAATGAATAAAAAATAAGATATAAAGAATAAAATATAAAATATAAAAGAATGTGCATAACAGTAAGCTGTAGAATTAAATATTAATATGAGCATGACTGTACAGAGAGGAATGTGCAAACAGGTTGTACATGGTTGACATGAAGCAGCCAATCACAAAAAATAAAATAAATATAAAAATAAGATAAGATATGTTACAAGACACAGAAAGTGTTGTGTGCAAGTGTGCAAGTGTGCAAATGAGCAAATGACACTGACAGTTATGAGGTAGAGAGTAATGAATGTGTGATTAGTGATTTGAAGTAAGTCAGATGATGTTAGGAGGCTGAGTTTGAGTTCAGGAGCCTGATGGCCTTGGGGAAGAAACTCCTCCTAAGTCTCTCGGTTTTTGCCATCAGGCTGCGGAAGCGCTTACCAGATGGCAGCATAGTGAAGAGGCAGTTTCCAGGGTGATTTGAGTCCTTGATGATTTTTACAGCTCTGCCTCTGCAGCGTTTGAGGTAGATGTCCTGCATAGAGGGGAGAGCCGACCCAGAGATACGCTCAGCTAAGCGCACAACTCTCTGCAGGGCCTTGCAATCTTGGCTGGAGCTGTTTCCATACCACACTGAGATGCACTGAGTCAATACACTTTCTATGGTCCCTGCATAGAAAGTTTTCAGGATTGTTGGCGAGACCCTGAATTTCCTCAGCTGTCGCAGATGGTACAGTCTTTGCCTGGCTTTCTTAACCTGTGTTTGGATGTGTGTAGTCCAAGTCAGGTCCTCGGAGATGTTTACACCGAGGTACTTGAAGCTGCTAACTCTCTCCACAGGGGTCCCGCTGATCACAAGAGGAGTGTAGGGCAGCAGGTGTCTCTTTCTGAAGTCCACAATCAGCTCTTTGGTTTTGCTCACGTTCAGAGAGAGACAGTTGTCCTGGCACCATGATGTAAGTCTCTCCACCTCATCCAAGTATGCGGTCTCATCATTGTTGGAAATGAGGCCCAGAACCACAGTATCATCAGCAAATTTGATAATAGATGTGGATCTGTGAGAGGACACACAGTCATGTGTGTAGAGAGAGTATAGCAGGGGACTCAGAACGCAGCCCTGCGGGGCTCCTACGTTCAGGGTGATGGAGTTTGAGGTGAACTGGCCTACCTTCACCACTTGAGGTCTGCCGGTGAGGAAGTCTTGAATCCAGTCGCAGAGTGAAGTGTTTAGGCCAAGGCCTGTGAGTTTGGAAGTCAGCTTGATGGGGACTATGGTGTTAAAAGCTGAGCTATAGTCTATGAATAGCAGTCTTGCATAGTTCCCATTGCTGCGGTCAATGTGTGTGAGGGAGGAGTGGAGTATGTGAGAGATGGCATCATCAGTTGATCTATTGGAGCGATAGGCAAACTGAAGAGGGTCCAAAGTAACAGGGATGGAGGAGCTAATGTGGCTCTTAACAAGTCTCTCAAAAACCTTCATGACTATAGATGTGAGGGCCACTGGACAATAGTCATTCAGGCAAGAGGGTTTATTGTTCTTAGGCACAGGGATGATGATGGATTTTTTAAAGGAGGTGGGAACCACAGAGGTAGCAAGGGACTCGTTGAAGATAGAAGTAAACAACCCAGCAAGCTGATCAGCGCATGATCTCAGAACCCGGCCTGTGATCCCGTCAGGTCCAGCCGCTTTCCTGATGTTCACTCCCTTTAGTGCCCTCCGAACCTCGTCCTCCGTCACGGTGATCACATGATTCTCGCTTCTCTGCCTGCTGCTTCCTGACGCGCTGCTCGGCAGAGCCGCACTGCCGCCGTTGCAATCAAAGCGGCCGTAGAAGGTGTTTAATTCTTCGGCCAGCGACGGATCTGCACTCACCTCCGCGGAGGATTTGTTTCCAAAGGCACAGATGGTCCTTAGTCCCTGCCACATGCGTCGAGAGTCATTGAGCTGGAAATGAGACTCAATTCTCTCTTTGTAGCGATGTTTGGCGGCACTTACTGCTCGTCTGAGAGCATAACACGCTGCTTTATACTCGCACATATTCCCAGACAAAAGAGCCTCGTTGTATACCAGTGCGTTTGTTAACCGCATCACGGATTGATCTGTCCACCCACGGTTTCTGATTAGGGAAAGTCCTTACAGTAATCGTTTCTGTAGCTTGTTCGGTAAGTGTGTTTACAAAGCTCACTGCTACCTCCGTGAACTCGCT
Organism: Schizothorax lantsangensis; assembly: GCA_027422415.1. NCBI lineage: Eukaryota > Metazoa > Chordata > Actinopteri > Cypriniformes > Cyprinidae > Schizothorax > Schizothorax lantsangensis. The sequence goes on along the minus strand of CM049863.1, from coordinate 1,962,222 downwards.
GACGTCAGATGAGCTCGCCCTGAACATGTCCCAGTCGACGTCATCAAGAGCCGCCTGTAGCATAGCTTCAGAGTGGGAGGACCAACGCGTCACTTCCCTCTTCACCGGGGGTTCCTGTACGAGCCTTTGTTTATATTCCGGTGTGAGGAAAATGGCGGCGTGGTCCGACTTACCAAAAGCAGGCAGTGAACGGGCCTTGTAGGCATTCTTAAACTGAGAGTAGCAGTGATCCAGTGTATTCGGACCTCTAGTTGGACAGGATACATGCTGGTGAAAGTTCGGCATGACCTGCCTGAGGTTGGCTTTGTTAAAATCCCCCGCGATGATAAAGGCAGCGTCAGGATGTTGGTTAATGTAGCCGCTGATCACGTCGTGAAGTTTAGACAAAGCCAAGCCGGTGTCTGCCTGAGGTGGAATGTAAGCAGCAGTAGCGATGACCGCGGAGAACTCGCGGGGCAAATAGAATGGGCGGCAAATAATGGATAGATGTTCCAGATGAGGCGAGCAGGATCGCGACAGAGAGGAGATATTCCTGGGGTCACACCATTCCTTGTTAGTCATGAAACACACTCCTCCACCTTTGGATTTACCGGCCTCAGCTGTTCTGTCCATCCGTAAAACAGAGAAGTTGTCAGACGGCGTTACAGCAGTGTCCGGAACCGAGGGCATGAGCCATGTTTCAGACAGACAGATGATGTTACAGTCCCTTATGTCCCGTTGGAAACTTATCCTGGCTCTAAGATCGTCCATCTTATTATCCAAGGATTGGACATTAGCTAGCAAAATGCTCGGTAAAGGAGGACTGTGAGCCCTTTTCCTCAGTCTGTTTCGAATACCAGCGCTATTTCCACGGTGTTTTTTGTTCCGTCTCCTGTGTCCTTTGTTCTCCGCGTTCCGAAGAATCTCAAGAGGCCACGATGGATTCGGTGATAAAGTGTCCTGAACCAGGTTAGTGAAGCGGTTTCCAATGTCCAAGAGTGTACTTTTGTCGTAGGTGATCAGTGCCGACGTTATGTGTGTAAAAATAGAAATCAAAAGTAAGTAAAAAAGTAAATAAAAGCATAGTCTTAGCGGAGCGACCCGGACGGCGGCCGAACATAGCAGCGCCATCTTGGATTGTAGACCAAATTCTAGATTCTAGACCAAAATTACGTCCTGTTCCCATTCAAAGTGTTCGAGGAAATAGCAGAGCAAGTGAGCGATCGTGTCATTGATGCGGAAGCAGTTCAGTTCACAGTGTCACGAGTGAATTGTGAGATTTGTGAGAGAAAATCGCCAAATGGCTAATAGAAAGTTGTACCGTGAGGATGTGTTGCAAATGTTATTCGCCGATTCGGACTCTGAAGGGGAATATTTGCCTTTTGGAAATGACGATCGGCCGTCTAATGATCGCGCTTCTCCCGGTACATCTTTGCAGCGCAATGGTGCCGCCGTGCAAGGCGAGAGAGTTCACGAAGCACAAACAAGTGATCAGTTGACCCTTTGCCCAACGGGGATGGGGGTGGCAGGGGTGGACGTGGTCGTAGTGTCCATAGGAGAGCTGTTTATCTCTGAGCTCACGGAGCGCCGCTGGCTCCGCGCCGCGGTGCTGATGATCGGCCAGATTGCGTCTTTTTTTCTGATCGCGCGCGCTCTACGGGCCGCCAGTACAGGTGCAGTCAGTGTGGGGTTGGTCTACCATACTCTCAAGAACTATAAACTATGTCACTTAGATACCTGAATGGGCAGATAGCTGGTCAACTGATCACAAAATAGGCACATGTATTTTACTATGGCACAGTAATATAGTAATAATTTACTACTTTCTCCCGTTTTACTGTTGATTTCCTCTTTTCCTGATCATTTGGAATGAGGATAAAAAGACAAAAAACAAAACAAACATGCAAATAAGCTCAAACATCCATTCAATATCTATTATTTCCTGAATATTACTGATGAACTGATCAAAAAGTAGGCTACTGTTCACATGAGTTTTACTACTATATAGGATAGTAATATAGTAATAATTTAGTACTTTCTCCTGTTTTATTGTTGATTTCCTCTTTTCTGATCATTTGGAATGAGGATAAAAAGAGAAAAAAAAACAAACAAACATGCAAATAAGTTAAAACATCAATTTAATATCTACTATTTCCTGAATATTATGAAATTCAAGAGGGCCGCCCCCCTGTTGACGTCATAATATGCAAATTAGATGAGTATATTTACACCCCACATAAACTTTAGGTCATGCCCAACATTTTTCTAATTTACAGTAGATCTCTATCTTTAAGCCCTTTCAAGCCACAAGCTTTTTAAATCTTGATGTCAAAATCCAGCATTTAAAAAAAAAAAACCTGGCGCCTAAAGGGTTAAATCAATATCACATTTGCAAACTCTCTTAATAATCATTAAAAGCTGTCACTCATCTTTCACTGCACAATGAATCTCTTATTTATACTCTGTCTACACTTTGTTTGTTATAATGAGAGGATACGTCTGCCTGTTATACATTAATTGCAAAAGCAAGTAAGTTAGAAACCTTTGAAGCTCCCTCAGCGCAAACACAATTATGCTGATCGGGTCAGTTGCACAGGTGCTCCTAAATATTTTTTCATAGTCGACTCGCATGTAGTAGCTTTCAGTCGCAAATGTGACTTAAAGGGATAGTTCACCCAAAATGAAAATTCTGTCATCATTTACTCACCCTCAAGTAGTTCCAAACCTGTATGAATTTCTTTGTTCTGCCGAACACAAAGGAAGATATTCTGAAGAAAGTTTGTAATCAGGCTGTTTTGGGGCACCATTGACTTCCATAGTAGGAAAAAACTACTATGGAAGTCAATGGTGCCCCAGAACTGCTCTGTTTCCCACATTCTTCAGAATATCTTCCTTTGTGTTCAGCAGAACAAAGAAATTCATACAGGTTTGGAACTACTTGAGGGTGAGTAAATGATGACAGAATTTTCATTTTGGGTGAACTATCCCTTTAAATGGTCGCACTGTAGAGGCCTGATTACAGTAGGTTAAATCATAACATGGAAATTTGATCGCGTGAATCGTGTCTGTGAGAGCAGCAGGAGATTTGAAGCTCCTGGAAGACGCGCCCAAGAGATGATTTGCCTTGTGATTGGCTGAATGTAAGGTCACTCAAATCTAGGGTTGGGTATCGTTTGGGGTTTTTTCGATACCGGTGCCAAATCGATACTTTTAAAACGGTGCCGGTGCCTAAACGGTGCCTGAACCGATACTTGTTTTTTATATATATATATATATATATATATATATATATATATATATATATATATATATATATATATATATATATATACACATACACACACACACACACACACACACACACACACACACACACACACACACACACACACACACACACACATACTGTATATGGAACTAATGAAGCTCCAGGAAATCCCTAATATGGACAAAGGCATTGCTATTCTTGTAACTGAGTAAACAGAAGATATAAACATTTTGAATGATAAAACAAATACATTAAACACTCGACTACGACAATATATAGTTTGTCTGTGTTATTCAAGTCATCTCTGGTATTTTCATAATAAAGTATATTTAAAATCCATTGCTAATCAATGTATTAGTAGCCTATGGAACATATGTTCTGCCTCATTCTGTGACAATAAGCTATCAGATCACAAAAGAAAGCATTTAACTGCTGTTGTGGACTAAAAAGGTTATAATGTTCTCTTTTGTTGGTTTAAACGGGTTTAAAAACGCGAATACAAAATAATTTTAGCTTTAGGCATTTTAATTAAAGCTAGGGCTGGGTGGTATATAGAGTTTGTACGATATATCGATATATTCTTTATAATCGATACGTTATTATGAAGCAATACAGTTAATATACTATTATAATATATATATAATATTGATATACAGTTTGATACGAGCGCATCTGATAAAATATCTAGGGAGGACACAGACTGAACTGCTGCGGAGAACGTGCATAATACAATTTGTTCTAAACATGTGACAAGCTTTATATGAAGGGCTATAAAAAAAACTCGTAAGATACAGTAGCCTATAGTTTATAGTTTCAGTTTAAAGCGGCTCGCGCTCACAGATGCTCTGACAGAAAGGCTGCGTGTGCCGCTGACAGACGCTTCTCGCGCTGTTTAATGTGTTTGCTGTTTTCCGTAATGCATAACTTACAATTCACAGGTATATTCTCCATCTGTAAATGTTAGAGATCCATGGAAATATTTCCATTTTGCTGTCAGAAGTGCGTGAGCTTTTGCTTTGCGATTCTCTGCTAAACTTCACAGACTTCATTCAGAACGAGCGCCGCCGTGCGCATGCGCGCCAAACAGACGGCGCGCAATGAAATAAGAGCGCAATAACTCTGACTAAAATATACATTTTGCTGAAATATTTGTAGTTGTAGCCTGTGATGCTTCTTACGTGCGTTTCGGAGAAACAAAGGACAAATATTTTAATCGATCGCTCAGGCATGGCACCGAAATGAGGCACCGAAATCTGCGTTCTGTTTCGGTTCTAGTACATACCGGTTCCATAGGTACCGGTGCCATATTGGTACCGGGTTTCGGTACCCAACCCTACTCAAATCTAAGTAACAAATCAGAGAACGTGGGTGGAAATATTGGCGGTTGGTCAAAAAAGTGTGGGGGACGTGTCCCCCCCCGGCTGCTACACCCCTGACTGAGAGACTGTGCTGCACAGCTGATGGATGTCCTAACAGATATCTTCAACACCTCGCTGAGCCAAGCAGTTGTCCCCACATGTCTCAAGTCCACCACCATCACCCCAGTACCAAAGAAGTCACCTGTGTCCTGCCTGAATGACTATCATCCTATAGCACTGACCCCAATCATGATGAAGTGCTTTGAGAGGTTAGTCATGCACCATATCAAATCCAATCTCCCCAACACACTTGACCCGCTCCAGTCTGCATACCGTCCAAACCGCTCCACAGACGATGCCATTTCCTCCACCCGGCTCTTACCCACTTAGAAAACAAAGACTCTTATGTTAGAATGCTGTTCACCGACTTCAGCTCAGCATTCAACACAATAATCCCACAACAGCTCATCAACAAACTAAACCTGCTGGGCCTAAATGCCTCCCTCTGTAACTGGATCCTGGACTTTCTAACCGGAAGACCTCAGTCAGTCTGTGTCGGCCACAACACCTCGAGCACTACCACACTGAGCACAGGTGCCCCACAAGGCTGTGTGCTCAGCCCGCTGCTCTTCACGCTGCTGACCCACGACTGCACTGCCAAGTTCAGCTCCAACCACATCATCAAGTTTGCCGATGACACAACTGTGGTAGGTCTCATCAGCAACAATGATGAAACGCACTACAGAGAGGAAGTGGCACAAATGGTTGAATAGTGTGGTGCAAACAACCTGTCTCTCAATGTGAATAAGACAAAGGAGGTAGTGATGGACTTCAGGAGGAACTCTGTTGACCACCCCTCACTGACCATCGACAGCTCGACTGTGGAGATAGTCAGCAGCACTAAATTCCTGGGAGTGCACATCACGGAGGATCTCACCTGGACCACCAACACCATGTCACTCTCCAAGAAGGCGCAACAGCGGCTCCACTTCCTGCGCAGACTTAAAAGAGCAAGTCTCCCTCCACCCATCCTCACCACATTCTACAGGGGCACCACTGAGAGTGTGCTGACCAGCTGCATCACTGTCTGGTACGGGAACTGTAGTGCAGAAGACCGCAAGACCCTCCAGCGGACAGTGAACACAGCTGCAAAGATCATCGGTGCCCCTCTCCACTCCACCCTGGACATTTTCCTTGCACGATGCTCCAGTAAAGCTACCAGTATCGTGAAGGACCCCACCCACCCCTCCCACAGTCTCTTCCAGCTCCTACCATCAGGAAGACGGTACCGGAGCATCAGAGCCCGCTCCGCTCTGCTCAACAGCTTTTTCCCCCAGGCTGTGAGAGCCCTCAATTCCAATCACCTCACCCCCCTCTGAAACCTCATCCACAACCCTATCCCCCCTGAAACCAGAATACCCCCCCCCGCCCTCCCACCACACCACACCACACCACACCACACCACACCACATCACACCACATCACACCACACCACACGCACCACATGAAAACCTCAAGAACATTGTGCAATTCTGAGTGTGCTACACAGGTGAGTGGGCTAGACAAACCACCTGTAGAAACACTCTTTTTCTCTCTATATGCACCAGACACTTTCTTATAAACACAAGGACCTATTAAGATAACACAAATGTTTACTTGTGAATGCATCACAAATCATATTGCACTACTCCTCCTTAACCTTAAAATACCTCTATTGCACAATATCATGCACAGTTATGTAAAGTACTTGTATAGTCTGTCTTAGGTTATGCGTATAGTCAACTGTTTATAGTATATGTATAGTTAGATCACCGATTCAGTAAGTTAGCTATGTAGGTCAAAAAAATTGTTCTTACGTCTAGTGTTGTATGTTTATATTTATGCTTATATTTATGCTTATTTATGTAGCACTGTGGTCCTGTGAGACACGACATCTCGTTCCACTGTATGTCCTCACATGACAATAAAGCTCAACTTGACATCACTGTACCATAGTACAAAATCTGGTGTTATTGTTAACTATTAAAAATTATTTCCGTCAAATGAAATAAAGCATTAGATGAAAATCTTATACTTAAAAATAAATAAATAGAAAAATAATGAAATTTTGATTATTAATCTTACTTTAGCAACTAACTAAAATAAAATAAGTTTAATTTGACATACTAATATTACTAAAACTAGAGTAAAAATAAATTAAAGCTACATGGAAATATAATTAAATTAAATAAAAAATGACAAAAGCACATACCAAAAATGACATAAAATATAATTACGAGATGAAAAACTTAAACAAATGAAAATGTAATATTTTCCTTAGCAGCTAATTTAAATTGACTAAAACTAAAATAAAAATTAAAGCTATATAGAAATATAAAAAGCTAAAAAATATCAAAAGTAAAATTATATAAAATATAAATATTAAATGAAAAACTTTTTTTTTTGCCTTAGCCACTAACTGAAATAAATAAGTTTGACTTGATAAACTAAAATAAAAATAAATTGAAGCTATATAGAAATATAAAAACTATAATGAACTATAACTATAAAAAACTATAACTATAATATAAAAACTAATGATAAAAATGACAAAATCGCATCACAATATGAGTAAACCTTAAACTAAAATTTAAACAAAGAAAATATTCAAAGAATTAATAAAAAAAAAAGAAAGAAAGAATTAATTTTAAAAAGTCAGTAACAAATATAGCCTATTAGCAGATAAATAATACTAAAATAACACTAACACAGTACTTTGTGTCAGGAGTACTAGAGAAAAAAACACAACATGGAATTACCATGGTGCATGTCCAAAAACACTGTAATATCATATATATAATATATATATTAAATATGATAAATATTATAGTGTTTGTTATTGCTTTGAGAGTGTTAATATAATCAACATAAATCACAAAATATAATAATAAACTATAATATACATAGTGCTAGCAATGCTATAATAATAATAATATGCATTGTCTTATTTATACTTTTCCACAGGCTACACTGTAGCCCATCCTGAGCAAGACATGTGGCTTTATCAGATCTATTTATAAGAGTGGAACATGAAAAGCTCGATGTTACTCGAGCAGACCTGGACTCTGTTCTAGAGTAAGACCCGTATATAACCTGCAGCGCTGGAAGGAGCGGTGCTACATTAACACGGTCAAACAACACAAAACAGATCATATCTGTGTGTTTATCATCTGCACGCGCATCCCGTCATGTTTCCGCGAAGCTGTCCGAGTCGGTCGCCGTTAGTCGGTCGTGTTTGTAATGAATGAACCGAATAACGTGTTGCGACGCGTTAACGTTACCTGCCCGGCTCTGCACGCGATCTGCACGGCTACATCCAAACAGTCGCTCCAGTCCTCCATCACGATCAGCGGATCAGCGGAGAGAGGCCTACACGACACATCCACGACCTCTAATCAATCTAATCGATCACGGAGACGGGATCCGTACCGCGATCACCGGCGCTTCCATACGACTGCGTGGAGCTGCTAAACCCGATGCTAATATGCGCTAATTATACACATGCTAAGCCAGTTTAATACACATTTTTTATTGTTTACGTTTTTATTAAGTTCTGTAATATTTTAAAACACTTGTATCGATAGTTTAATGCATATGTATGTTAAAAATAAAGCAAAACAAATAAATGTTTGCCGTTTAAAACAATTACATAACGTCACCCAGCAGAGGGCGCCACAACCAAGGCCATTTCTGCATTAGCGGTGAGCTGGAGTTACAGCAGATATATTGTTTAAAAATAAGAATTTGGAGCAAAATTAGGTAATTAATTTAATAATTATGTATGGGAAATACCATATACACAAACACAAATGGTCTAATAATAAACCTAACATTACATTATTTAAAATTGAACTTAATACACTGAAGCTTTAAAAGATCGAAGAAATAAAAAAGCAAAAAGGATGTAAATATTTTTTTTATCCTTTTCTTATGGAAATTTCTTGTAAGTTATCTCCTGTAATAGTTTCTTCTTCCCTTATTTTCTGTTTGTTCCTTTGAAGCTATTATGAATGTAATTGATCATATTTAAAAACACTGTGATCCTCTATATTTGTATGTTGTATTAATATTCTTCTGTAAAAAATCGAACATTTTGCTATCAAGGTTTACAACGAAGGTAAAAATGAATGCCCTCACAAATAAATAAATACATAAATGTCTGTATGTTAGAAAGAGATGCGTCTTTTTATTATTGGAAGATGATTTTTTCTTTGTTTTGAATTCCACTCATAAATATCCCTACATGAGATATTTCTAAAACAGGTTTCTAGAGAAATCACTCCTTTAGGTTACAGACCTGAGCCTATGAACTACAGTTAGCCAATCAGAGCTTTAGGAGGAAGCTCTCGGCCAATCGCTTGAGCTTAGGGCGGGGCTACATGTTTGAAGCTTTCTTTAATGATATGAATGTAATTGATTAAGCTGTTTTACTTCAACTTTTTTTTATTTGTTACATTTTCCCTCAGAGATTTATACACATATTTTTCATAAACAAATTCCTTAAAGATTAAATTGACAATTAGATGAATTAAGGACCAAGATAATAAAAAAACTCCTATAATTATCTTAAAAATGCTTCATAGGTATTGATAAATGATTAAATTACTGCCTTCTTTTGGCTTTTCAAAGCACAACCTGATGAATCAACTTCAGGATTATAGCATGCCATATTTGAGTTTGTATTTAGATTAAGTATTAATAATAATAACAACAATAATAAAAGCAGAAAGCGACAGGCGAGACAATCTTTTATTTACAGCATCAAGACAGTCACTTTGAAATTTGTTGCCATTAAAAATATTCTTTATAGTGACAATTGAATTTACAGTCATAACTCTAACATGAGTTAAAATAAACACAGAAAGACACACGTTCTTCATATATATATGTGTGTGTGTGTGAATGGAAGTGTTATTGTGGGATCTTTACCCGGGAATGACCTTAACATCGGTCAGGAGCTCAACATACACAATGGCTTTTTTAAACATAACACGGAAATACTCTTAAAATAAAACTGGATTAATTTACATTTAATTCTGTGTCGCAGAAAAACAAACAACATTCATTTCGTACAAACATGGCAAAAAGGAATGATCACAAGCTTGACCCTTATTAAATATGTAAGCATGGCACCAGAAAACAAATCTTAAAGAGACAGTACACCCAAAAATGAAAATTCTGTCATCATTTACTCACCCTCAAGTATGAATGTCTTTGTTCTGCCGAACACAAAGGAAGATAGTTTGAAGAAAGTTTGTAATCAGGCTGTTTTGGGGCACCATTGACTTCTATAGTAGGAAAAACAATACTATGGAAGTCAATGGTGCCCCAGAACTGCTCTGTTTCCCTCATTCTTCAGAATATCTTCCTTTGTGTTCAGCAGAACAAACACATTCATACAGGTTTGGATCTACTTGAGGGAGAGTAAATGATGACAGAATTTCCATTTTTGGGTGAACTGTCCCTTTAAGAGAAAGAACAGAGAGAACCACAGCAAGGCTTCAGTATCTTAACCGTGAGAATATAAAGCAGCACAAACAGAAACAAAACACAAAAGCTGTTTGGCTTACAACTGAAATCATGAGGTGAGAGCAAAGCAGAGCAGAAGGACAGAAGTGTGCATCAGTAGATGAAGTCTCCAGGCAGCGCAGAGAAGGGCTCCTCAAACTTGAAGCGTTTGGAGATGGCCTTCTGGTCCGGGGTCAGGCTCTCTTTGTCGGAGGACTGGCGGCACTGGCCCAGGGTGTATGCGGCCATCACGATCAGCTCCGGAGCGCTCTCCTCCTCCTCCTCGTCTTCATCAGCAGGCTCCGAGACGCTCTCCAGACAGACCTCCTCCGGCTGGAGCCACTGGTGCTTGAGACAGTCTTCTGTGGTGGCTCGGCTCCTGACGAAACACAACATGTTATCTGACCGCTAAGAGTTTGCTCTTAAAACCTGTTCACAAAGCAGCTCAGACACACTTGTACTAAGGAAGGGACCCTTTTCACAAGACTGTGATGATGCATTTAATGATCACCAGCTTCGTAAATCCTTGAAAATTGTATATATTTAGATTTGTTTTTAAATGCATGTACATTTATAACACTCTACTTTGTATTATATCACCTTTGCATCAAATTACAAAAACAAACTAGTTACCGGCACGCTAATGTGAGGGTGTTTCTAATGCAGCGTCTATGGGAGGGACGGTAAATTGAAGCGAAAAACAAACGTGATGTCTGCACACTGATATAACTGCTCCATAATTGTATTGTTTGCAATAAAACACTTTAGAATAGAGAACACTTATTCACTATTAACTATGACTTTTCCTTCAATAAATTCCTAATTAGCTGCTTATTAATAGTTAGTAAGGTAGTTGTTAAGGTTAGGTATTGGGTAGGATTAGGGATGTAGAATAAGGCATTAATATGTGCTTAATTACTACTAATAAATGGCTAATATTATAGTAATATGCATGCTAATAAGCAACTATAGTTAAGAGACCCTAAAATAAAGTGTTACCTATAATTTTATGGAGCAGTTATATTAGTGTGCGGACATCATCTTTGTTTTTCACTTTAGTTTGACCAAAGTCTCTTTAAGACAAGTCCTGTCACTCGGCGGCCATCTTTGAAACGCCTCTCAGCATCCAAGTGCAGCTTCAATCTCTTTGTATGGGGAAACATCAAATTCTCCAAAACGGCTCACTAAGCTTACGATTAAACTTCATATTTGAAATCACCAATGAAATCAGACAACAACTGTGTCATACATGTTGTTTCTTTTGCTCAAATAACGTTATAAAAAGGTTATTTCTCAGGCTAGATCAGCATGTCTCAGAGCGCTCACTGTTTCTATAGCAACCGGGACTTCTAACGGCAGCTGCAGTGATGCGTTGACTTTACCGATCAGCGATTGGCTCTTTCATTCAGAAGGCGGGGCTTCCTGCGATTGAGCAGCCATATTAAGTGTTGCATTTTTCCCCATTCAAAACTATATGAGTGACACGTCTTGGGTATTCTATAGTCTTTAGTTTGACTTTTTTGAGCCCTGTTTGGGTTTGTGGCTTGTGCAAATTTGGGACGGTAAATTTGACATTGTTCTCTCTTCTGACTGCCGTTATCAGTCTCTCTCAATTTTTTCTGCTTTATTGAAAGTCATGAAAACACTATCGTGGAGTTTTTCTTTTGCCATTTAAAAAAATTGTGAATGCAAAAATATATATTTGTGGTAGTCTCCCATTCACTGCTCTTGAAGTTAACTCAACTATGATGACTTCTGCTGCTGAGAAACCTGGGAATGTGAAAAAGGTCCATCGAGAGAAGTCTTGAGCTCAGAGTAAAGGGGCGGGGTTTACCTCGTTGCTATGGGTGATGTCAGCATGCTTATTAACTACGCACACAGGGATTGGCTGATAGTCTCTGTCAGAGAGTTATTCATAGAAATATTGTAGAGCGTGATATTATGTTGCCATATTCAAATAAAGGTTTAAAAATGTAGGCTAAGCGTTACTAATTAAACAAGTATCTGTTCAGCTAATTGTCAGCTGCTTACATGTGTGCTTCTCATAATTAGTGAATATGCATCAGTGTAGAATAATGATGGCTGATAGTAAGACATGCAAACGTAAAAGAAAACCAAACTGGATGCTAGAACAGCTGTTACTTCTTGCTCAGCTGGTTAATGAGAACAAGGATATAATCAAAAGAAAATCTGGAGTAGGGATAATCTCCAAAACCAAAAGGCGATACCTTTTTAAAAGCTCATTATCGTCAAATATTTCTGTTCCGAGGCAGATTGCCGGCAATAACAGCCATTTTAGGATAGTTATGATTTGGTCTTAGTGACTTCTCTTCACTACTCCTAACGTTTCACAGATTTAGGAGCTAGTTTTAGTGCTTAAACACTTTGTGAAATACTCTGAGGAGTCCTAAATTTAGGACTGACACGCCCATTATTTTGAAGATTTTCTCCTAAATCAGCAAATTATGAGCTACTTTTAGCCTTAAGATGTTTTGTGAATACAGGCCCAGAACTGTCTATTGCTAGACAGGGAAATCATATTATGCAGGGCATTTTCACGTCCTCATAACTATTGTGATTTTTCATATTAATGTTATCTTAAAGGGATAGTTCACCCAAAAAACAACTTCTGTCGTCATTTACTCACCCTCAAGTTTCTAGTGTTTTACACAAAAGAAGATATTTGGAAGAATGTTGAACAAACAGTTGCTGGTAGCCATTGACTTCCATAATAGGGACAAATACTATGGAAGTCAATGGCTGCCGTCAACTGTTCAGTTACCAGCATTCTTCCAAATATCTTCTTTTGACACTCATACAGGTTTAAGTAATGATTTTTGGGTGAACTATCCCTTTAAGAGAAAACCTGACAATTATTTAAGAAATAATTCCAGGTTTATCTTAATTTTTTTCTTCATCTAAATCAACTTTTAGGTTTGCTTGAAAACGGTTTAAACTTTCTTAATGACATCATTCAAGATGTGACATCACTTTGGAGGGAAAACAACAGCACAAACATCAGTAAATATTAAGTATTACATATTAATAATATGATTTATTGTCTTAGATGGTTTGTCTCACTCTAAAACATTTAATACTGTTTTATTAAATTAACAAAAAAATTATAATAAAACCAAAATTAAGAAAATATAACAACAACAATTTATTAATTTAAATGTTTCTGAAAATAGTATCTTCTGCTCACTAAGGCTGTATTTATTTGATTAAAATACGGTAAAAACAGTGAAATTGTGAAATATTATCACAATGTATAATAGCTGTTTTCTATGTGAATATGTGTTAAACTGTAATTTATTTCTGTGATCAAAGCTGTATTTTCAGCATCATTACTGCAGTCTTCAGTGTCACATGATCTTCAGAAATCATAATAATATGCTGATTTGCTGCTCAAGAAACATTTCTGATTATTATCAATGTTGAAAACAGTTGTGCTGAAACTGATACATTTTATTTTTGAGGATGAAAGGAAAGTTCACCAGTGTTTATATGACTCTTTTGTGATATAATGACTGTCTTACTCTGGCTCTTTGATGAGCAGGCTCTTGATGAAGTGGATGGCGGCTCTGTCCAGATGCTGCAGCTCCTCCTCAGTGTAGCTGATGTTGATCTGAGAGATGTTGAGGAAGGTCTCCTGCTTATCGTCCCCCAGGAACGGCGAGATCCCCGTCAGCATCACGTACGCCAGGACACCGATGCTCCTGTCAGACGGAGGAGAGGATCAGCATGCTCAAGCTAACACAACACCACTGTTTATTAGGGCTGCGACCATAAATCGATGCAGAATCGATTCGTGGATGATTCTGAATGCATGGTGATTCTCTCTGGAATCGACTGTGAGCTTAGATTTTAATCTGATTTTTATGCTGCTTTGAGAAGAGTCTGTGGCCGTTTCTCAATATGCGTTCTTGTCTGTACTTGTGTTCTTGTGAAACGTCATCAGTACTGTTCCAATTCAAAGTTCACATCTAGCCAAGTACAGTTAAAATCCCCGGATGTGTCCTTGCTCCGCCCCTTTTATCAAGGATGCATCAGAGGTGACTTGTGCGAACTTGAGGCAGCCAGGTATCCCAGAATGCATTTCGCACCAATCAGCTAGCTTTAATGGCGGAGGGGAAAACCGCAAAATTTCAAAATATTACTGTTATTGTGTCATGATGCCGTTCTAAGAGTATTTCAGGCGAGAATGTAGTTGTCTAAAACTCAAATCTGTGGTTTATTTATAAAGATAGCGCCTATTTGAAAATTAGTTTCGCCGATTTCAGAGACGTGAGTTCCAGGCGATCACCGGGCGCTCAGTGCTCATGTATCCCGAAGAGAGGAGCATAACCTCGGCTAGTCCTTCTGACATCTGCCGCTGGCTCTGATGTCTGTAGTGATTAAACATAAGATATAATTCGTTTTGGGTAAATCTAACAGGCAATCTTTGGTCTCATGAACCTATTATTTCTTCCAGGTCATGTCGTTTTGGTTGAGCACAAAGTTATTTTTCATAAATTATTTATTTATTAATCGTAATACAGCGCTTACTTTGTTAACGTGACTGATTTGTTTGCTTTTGTCTTTATTTCCTATTACGTCTCTTATACTTTACTTTTATAATGGCTCTTATTGTTCATTAAAACTGACATTTAACAAAAAAAGGCAGAGTTGTGCTTGTCATATTTCATGTTATTATACAGTGAATCAGAGTATATGTGCACATATTACCTAAACCACATATTCATGTTTCATATTTTTAAAATGAAAACGAAAAGAGGGTTGTGTTTTATATTTTGAAGAAAATGAAAAGGTGTTTGATATAATTTCGTTTTATTGTAATGCGTGTAATGTTACGCCTTGCATGAACCACATTTTTGTGGCAATTAATATTTTAAATGAAACAGAAAAGAGGCAACGCTGTTTGATATAATTTTTATTGTAACTGTAATGTATGTACGTTCCCTGAAATACATTTTTGCAGCTATTAATATGTATATATGAAAACAAAAAGAGGCAGTGGTGTTTGATATCATATTTCGTCGTATTGTAATACAGTGTAGGCGAGCTGACTGACGTTATCAAGTACACTGCTGTTCCATTTGCAGAATTACCGGACTTGTGTTCTCCCGTCCTCAGGAGTTCACACTCCCGAGTCGAACTTGTGAAGTCCGAACTACCGAGGACGCAAGTCCGAACTTTGCGAACTTGGTATTGAGAAACGGCCTGTGTGTCACCTATAAACAGTAGGGCTGGGAAAATAAATCGATGCATCGCAAATCGAGAAATTAGCTTAGTTTTTAACAGCAGATGGCGCTCTACTCTAGTTTTATCCACACACTCAAATACTCATGAAGAAGAGTCTGTAATTTCACCTCGGCTTAAAATGCTTTTATGACACGAGATTAATGTAAACACAGCCCACTGTGAACACCCTTGTAATTTACTTTAACCTTTATACATTTTATGAATGATTATTTTAGGTTCGAGTGTGTGTAATGATTAGTGGTCGACCGATATATCGGCCGATATTTGGCATTTTTCAAATATCGGCATCGGCCGATAAGTTTTTCTGTTTGGCCGATGTGTTCGAACTTTTATTTTGACGATGTATTTTTCACTGTGAGCAAATATTTGAAAAAAATATGATTCCCAATGTACACAAACTTCCCAGAATACCGAGTGTCCTGTTGATTACAGTGTTTACTTCCTTTCTAATTATATTTTTATTAAATAAATTTATTTGTGAAAAATACTTATAGTATAAATGTTTATTTTTCAAATTTATTTTTTTAATCCATTTTCAAATGATTTCAAATGTATTAAATATTAACCCTTAAAGACCTAGAACACTTTTGGGGCACCTGACACACCTGTACTTTTCTTTGCTTTTTCAGACCTATTCTAGCAGTCAGCATCAAGTGCCATATATCATTATAAACAAGAGAACCTGAAGTTTCAGTCTAGCTCATTTAAAGTCCCAATCTTCCCTTTGTTTTCTCTAAGAATTAATGAATTTCCAGAATTTTAAGAAACATGCAAGCAATAATTGAGTGTTTTTTTACAGTGTACTCAAGCAAAAGCTCCTGAAGTTTGGATTTTTTTCTTTAGAAAGTTGTATCTGGGTGTTTTACACTTCCAAATAATTTTTTTTATATATATAACATTCCACAAGCAAGTTATAGCCATTTATTACAATATTGTTATAGGCGCTTTTCAGTGAAAAACAGGTATATTTACTTTACTAACAATATAGATGTGTCCAAAAACATTTAGGGAGTAAAGAAAATGGAAACCGTGTTTTATAACAACAAAATATACAGAGAGCAACAGAAAAAAATAGTGCACATGATCTTTATGAACTATATAAGTATTATTTACATAATATAACACGGGGGGTGGGACTAAGCGTCAACAATCGTTTCTGTTTGGCTCAGAGGAACGAAATGCATTGTTTCTTCTGACCAATCAATGTTGTCAAAATGTGATGACGTAATCACGTACGCTACGGAGTCTCAAATGAGACGATATCTCCGAACAGCTGAGAATCTCTGCTTCCCGACACTTTTTAAAGCATTCAGATAGGATTAGCGGTTCAAAAGTTATTAAACATTTAAGAACAATAGTTTTTTTTAGCCGCGGACGGCTGTCTCGGTCTTTGAGGGTTAATGAAAATAAATTAAATTATATCGGCTTTATATCGGCCACCCTGTTTTCCAAGATATCGGCATTGGCTGTCAAAAAAAAAAGCAATATTAACAATATAAACAAGCAGAGTATGGCTGTTTCTGAAGCATGCAGCGCCATCTGCTGTTCAAAACTAAGCTCAGAATCCACTCCAGATTGCAATGCATTCAGAAAATCTCAGAATCAATGTTGAATCATTTCTCGATTCGCGATTAGTGTTGCTTTCGTCAACGAAAATTATGACTAAATATCGTCGTCAACGAACCTATCACGTGACGAAAACGAGACGAGACGCAACGTAAATGCTGGTCATGTGACGATGACGATAATTAAATGTATAATGCAATATCGTTGACGAATAAAAACGAGACTAAATGTGGTTTACAAAATAAAAACTATGCTAAAATGTCTCTTCATTTTCGTTGACCAAAACGAGACGAAACGAAATGTTATAACGTTATTTCGTCTCGTTTAGTCGCGTTATTATTATTTTTGCAGTATTTCTGTTTCATGTGACTTAACGTTACTTCAGGGGCTGTCAGGGTTGCCAGGTTTTCGCAACAAAACCCGCCCAATTGCTACTCAAAACTAGCCCAATCGCATTTAGAGGGGGTTCCCCGGTAAAGTTCCAGGGTCTAAATATTCCATTCCAGCATTCCAGGGGATAAATATCACGTTATTGGGGTCGCTTCAACCCGCGGACATGAAAAACAACCCGTGGCAACAGTGTTAAAGTAGCCTAATTCCGCGGGAAAACGGCGGACTTGGCAACACTCTGCGCAGACGCAGGCGACGTCACTTCCTCAAGCTCCACTCGCGGCATTATTTAGAAGACGACAACAAACAAAGTTAAGTCTGACACAGAGAAAGAGACTTCATCTGACTTCAGTTTACAAGCAATACAAGTAACAGACACATTTTATTTGCACTTTTTAGTATGTTATTGTAGCTCGAGCATTCAAGCACCTTGTTTCTCTGTTAAACTTGAATGTATATATTTTTTTCTGGCATTGTCATGTGATGCTATTTTATTTTTTGTTTTTATTTATTTAAATTTATGTGTGTGTACTTCTAACATGTTTGGTTGGTAAAATAAATGTAAATTCAAATCAGAGCGTCTTTGGATGTATTCTTAAGTCTATAAGGTAACAATAATATAATAAGATAACCTTGTTTGAAATGGGTTTGGCTAAAAGAAAATGTTGGTTTCGTCTGTACTGCTAGGTACTTATACTATATTGACTGGGTTAAATAGAATTGCATTACTAAAAAGAGACTAAAATACAATTTTCATTGACTAAAACTAGACTAAATGTCATCAGTTTTCGTCGACTAAAACTAGACGAAAATAGTCATGGACAATTCTGACTAAAATAAGACTAAAATGCTCAGACTTTTAGTTGACTGAAACTTGACTAGACTAAAAAGAGCATGAACGTGACTAAAACTAATAAAAACTAAAATGACAGCTTCACACAAAGACTAGACTAAAACTAAAATTAAAACAGGCTGCCAAAAACAACACTATTCGTGATGCATCAATTTATTTCCCCAGTCCTACTGTTTATAGATGACAAACAGACTCTTCTCAAAGCAGTATTGTTGATACGAGACTTTAGGATATAAATGTTCTTGTATAATGCATCCTGAAGCCAAACCAACACTAAACCAGTGATGGTGCGAGAGCTTTTAAACTGTGAATAAACTGTTTGTTCAGAGGAAAACACACAATTACACTTGAGGCTAGATCACAAACATGATAAAACGACCAGAGAAGCATTTATTGTGATAGTGACCTTCAGGAGGACACATAAGGATCCTCACGTGAAACATGGTGATGTGAGAAAATAACTCACCACATGTCAGTCGCTGTGCTGATTGGCTCATAATTCAGGATTTCCGGTGCTGGAATGATAAAACAAATCATTTACATAAGTTCAGTCCAGTATGTCCTAACATTTGACTGGTGGTGTATGTACAGTATATATGATCAGGGCCTAAAATGAACACTCACCAAGTGCCAAACATGAGTAATAATCAGTATGAAGAGTGAGTATGTGAGGCGAGTATGAAACGGTGTTCCTGATATGGTTTAGCACGATTGTTAAACCACAAAGACTGCATTGTTATTATATAAATATGTAATCAGATGCCCTGTGTTGTTAGGTTTCATGTAAGCCACTCTTGCTAATTATTTTCAGCATCTCGGATCACAGTAAATTAAATAATATAGATTGCTTATAACGTGCATCTGAAAATGCGCCAAACATCTTCCCAGCTTTATAATGAGAAGCGTTTATTAATCTGCAATTCCTTGCAGTTTTCTACCAAAATAAAAGCTCTATGGTTTAATGTTTGAATGAATGAATGAATGAATATTAGTATTGTAATTTTACTGCTGTTATATAATAAAATGACAACAACAATAATAATAATAATAACAACAACTATTATTATTATTATTATAAATTAATATGAAACATTTATACTTTCCAATAGTATTATAGTGATATTTCTTACTGATTTGTTAATATTTTTAATAATAATAAATAATACATTTTATAATTCAATCAATCAATCAATCTGTTTCCATGCAGTTCAGTTAAAAGCTCTATGGTTTAATGAATTAATTAATTAATTAAAGAAATTATTATTAGTATTGTAATTGTACTGTTGAGATATATAGATCAATTGCAATACTAATATTTATGTTTTTAAAATAAATAAATCATAAAATAATAATAATAATTATTATTATTATTATTATTATTATTATAAACAAAATTCTTTATGCTCAGTTAAATTAATTTATTTTAAAATGTATTAACTTTATTAATAAAATTTATTAATACACTGTTGAATTGAATTAGTGATATTTCTTCACTGATTTGTTTATTTTTATAATTTGGTTCATAAAAAAATATTATTAATAATATTATTTTTATTATTATTATTATTTGTAAGATTTTTTTTTATTTTTTATTAAATAATGCATGCACAGTTCCGCATCTAGTAAATAATATTGGTTACTGGCCACAGGTGTGTTAAGATGCTATTTTTAGGCCGGTCTATGATGTGTGAATATGATCTTACCCACATACTCCGGCGTGCCCATGATCTCCCTGATCTCCTGACCGCTGCTCACCAGCCTCGACAGACCAAAATCCACCACCTTTATATCCCCGAGAGGAGACTCGCTGGTCAGGAGGATATTCTGAGGCTGAGGGAGAAAAACACTCAGTAAAACAGACAAACAATAGAGAAACCTATAATCATAATGGTGATATAATTACACACTTGTAGCTCTGGTGAATAAAGCAAATGTATTTAGCCCACAAAAACGTCCAGTCATCAAACAACACCCTGACACTTCTACTGATTTAGCCATGAAAGTCAGATTTGGCTAAATTTGAATTTTAAAACGTAGTGATTTGCAGCATAGCAGCTTCAAGCATGCGAGGTGAAGCGTGATTGACGTACTTTGAGGTCCAGATGCACCACGTTGTTCCTGTGAAGGAAGGAAAGTCCCTCCAGGATCTGCCTCATCAGTCTCTTCACGTCTTCCTCTTTGAAGGCCTCGTCTCTGTCTGCCACACACTGGTTAAAAATCTCCCCTCCTGCAGCACTGAACACACAGACAAGTAAACACATTCATCAAGAAATAGAAATGTGCAAGCAATGGCTCTCCCAAAATGTCACTATTTAAATCCTTGGAGCACAAAACCAGTCATAAGGGTCAATTTTACGAAATTGAGTTTTATACATCATCTGGAAGCTGAATAAATGAGCTTTCCATTGATGTATGGTTTGTTATGATAGGACAATATTTGGCTGAGATACAACTATATGAAAATCTGGAATCTGAGGGTGCAAAAAAATCAAAATATCGAGAAAATCACCTTTAAAGTTGTCCAAATGAAGTTTTAGCAATGCATATTACTAATCAAAAATTAAAATTGATCATTGTGACCCATACAATGTATTTTTGTATATTGCTACAAATATACCCCAGCGACTTATGACTGCTTTTGTGCTCCAGGGACACATATTTTTATGTGGAACATAAAAGGAGAGTTTTTGAAGAGTCTTCACGCAGCTCTTTTCCATAAAACATAAGTCCATTATAGCCCCTTTCACACAGAGATTCCGGAAAATACACAGGTAATGTGTTCCGGCATTTGTTCCCGGATCGTCAGATTTGCTGCATTCACACTGCCAGTGATTTTCCGGAATCTGTGCGTGCGTTCACACACAACCCGTAAAGATCCCGTAAAGACACGTGACCTTTCATGTGACGTGTATAATGCGCCGCGCACCATGTCACTAAACTGGAGAATGATTTCAGCTTCAGCGCGGATAGTGAGGAGCTCCCTGATCGCTGCTTCATTCCAGTTTACATATTTTTCGTCGTGTGAACGTTGATCTGCCTTCAAAACACCCGGTAAAACAGTCCAACGATAAAGTGCGTCATCACTACCACACACCCTTTACGGCATTGATCCGGCTTTTGTTCCCACAGCGCTCGTTCCGGGACTGAACCCGGCAATGTTACTAGGTCCCCAACCCGGGATCAATCCCGGAATTAATCCCGGGACGTGTTTGCGTTCACACAGAAGGCACTCCGGCAATTTTCTGGCAACTTTCCGGGACCAACATGCAGTGTGAATGGGGCTTATGACTATTTAGATTCACCATTCAGTGACCCGAACTCAATCATATCAGTGACTGAATCATTCTTTTGAAATGGGTATTTTCATATAATCAGACTGAATTTTCAACTCCATTTAGGGTTAAAAGATATTTGAAATTAATACTTTCATTCATCAAGGATGCATTAAATTGATCAAAAGTGACAGTAAAGACATTTATAATGTTACAAAAGATTTCTATTTTAAATAAATACTGTTCTTTTGAACTTTCTATTCATCTGTGAATCCTGAAAAATAAAATCAGTTTCCACAAAAATATTGTGCAGCACGACTGTTTTCAACATTGATAATAATCAGAAATGTTTCTTGAGCAGCAAATCAGCATATTATTATGATTTCTGAAGATCATGTGACACTGAAGACTGCAGTAATGATGCTGAAAATACAGCTTTGATCACAGAAATAAATTACAGTTTAATATAGAAAACACTTATTTTAATTTGCAATAACATTTCACCATTTTACTGATTTTTGATCAAATACATGCAGCCTTGGCAAGCAGAAGAGACTTCTTTGACTGACCCCAAAATTTTAAACATTAGTTAGTACATTATTATTCTTAAAAAAATAAATATATGGTTTGAGGGAAATGAGACTTTAGTGCATCCTTTAAAAAAAGACTAATTTTCTCTTGTGCACAACTTGTTTTTTTCTGTTTCTAAATATGCAAGCTTTTCAGATCGCTAAATCATATTAGTATTATGATTATCCTGAATTCTGTGAGATGAGCGGTTTAATCAGAAGTGATCATCATGTTCCAGACCAGTGCTGGATGAGTGTGAGTGTGTTCCTCTGTCTGTCTGTCGTCCGATGGGATATTTTAAACACAGAGGAGCTGCTTTACCCCGAAACAACACGGCGAAGAGCTGAGCAAATAACATTTCTAAAAATGTTTCTACGACCATGTGATTTCAACTACAGCACATCCAGAACAATGAACTCTCTCTCTCTTGTGCTTGGGTACGGGACATGCCTGCAACCAAAATAAACACTAAGCTTGTTATTTTGATCAACAGACCATCCGAGCAAAATCTAAATAAAATAAACGACATCCTAAATCTGATCTGCTTTCTGCTTTGCTCCTCAAATATGTCTATGGAATAGTGCATTAAACAGTGTTTAAAATACAGACACATGCACATTAAACAGAGTTTTAAACGTCCCGCAGGCTGAAAAACCCTTAATCCAAGTGTGTGTTAAGCTTAATTTAATGTCAGCGCAGGTAGCGGATCATGTCCTCAGCACATGCTGGCAGACGATTCCCAATGTCCTGCGTTCCTGATCAGACAGCGTGATGAACTCGATTAGACACAGACAGGGAGAGACAGCGGCCTCAGGCCAGAGCTGTGTGTGTGTGTGTGTGTGTGTGTGTGTGTGTGTGTGTGGAGTTGATGTGAGGATGCAGTCTGGCGTTCAAGGACACAATAAGAAAATAAAACGCACAGAGTTGTTTGTCATGTTGTTTTGAGTGGTTCTTCCAGGCTCAGTCTCAGGTCTCTATAATACACTGATCCCTCCTTCAGTGCCCATCTACAGCTAACAGAGCACAACAGTCACTTCATTCATTTTCTCCATAGGGAAATTATCTTTATAACAGCAACTTTTTTTAAAGACCGAGCTACTGTGAGCTCTGAGGTTGTTAATCGATGGCATATGCTTTTGTTGAAGTCATCAGTTTGCATTATTTCAACTTGCTTTAAATACTCATGTTTAACAGCAGAATCCCTGGTGGAAAACTACATTACCCATGATGCTGTAAAGAGTTCCACCAATCAGAGAGTCGCAGTGAGCAACTCACATCAACCCAGTGCTAAGCTCCGCCCACTCCCATGAAGCACTCGCTCTCCTCTCTCTCAAAACACTTTGAATATACATATGCATATTTTGCAATAGACGTTTGTTTGTGTGGATTAGACTGCAAATTAAAAAAAAAAAAAAACCTTAATAACCCTGTTTAGCAAATGAAAATATGAATTTTCATAATGTGCATTAACATGTTGAGATGCCTAAGTTGACAGCGCAAAATTTAAAATGATACCATTTGAGATGATATGCATCTGTAAAAAAAAACAACATTTTTTATTTTTTTTAAATAATGAACAACCTTATAATAAATTAAGAAATTAGCAGATCTCACATTCTTTGACAAGAAATGTGATGAACTGTATTTTTGAACATTTATGATATTTCACTCAACTACCAGTAGTTGTTGATATCTTTATCATTTCAGATTCATTTTTAGTAATTCTATGTTTTTAATTAATTTATTTAATATTACTACTTGGGTTTCAGCTGTATCTTATTTCTCAAGGTTTTCTTTTATCTTTTTTTTGTTCTTTTTCTTTCTTTTTGTTTGTTTCTTTTCTTTTCAATTTTTTTTATTTAATCATACATTTACTGTACATTCCATTTCTGCTTTATTTCAATGACTGAAAACACTTGAACAGCTTTAGCTAACCATGACCATAAATACTCACACACACAAACCCGACTCTATTCGGTGAAATCTACAGCAATGCTCAGTGTTTATAAAACCGTAAACCAGGACCATGTTATGACCCTCATAACCCGAGCGAGACTGTCTGGCAGGGAAAGTCATTAACACCAGCACAGCTGTAAAACATGGGCTTTCAGAGGCTCTTCTGTCTGCCGTCCTCTAGAGACACGAGTAATGAGCGTCCAGCGGAGACAAACCCGCTCCACAGCCTACAGAGAAACACTGACATGCAGCCAGAGCATAACTAGGTCATGTTTTGGGGCCGGATGAGGGGACGACTGAGCGATCACATCACTAATGCAGTGCAGGGGTCAGTCCACACACACACACACTCTCACACACACACACACACACACACACGTGAAGCACTCTCACGCACTCTCACACACACTCTCTCACACACACACACACTCCCTCTCACACACACTCCCTCTCACACACACACCCTCTCACACACACACCCTCTCCCTCTCACACACACACACACACTCCCTCTCACACACACTCCCTCTCACACACACACCCTCTCACACACACACACACTCCCTCTCACACACACACACACACTCCCTCTCACACACACACACACACACACACACACTCCCTCTCACACACACACACACACACACTCCCTCTCACACACACACACACACACCCTCTCACACAACACACACTCCCTCTCACACACACACACACACACACACTCCCTCTCACACACACTCTCTCACACACACACACTCTCTCACACACACACACACACTCCCTCTCACACACACTCTCTCACACACACACACTCTCTCACACACACACACTCTCTCACACACACACACACACACTCTCTCTCACACACACAAACACAAACACTCTCTCTCACACACACACACACACTCTCTCTCTCTCACACACACACACACACACACACACACACACACACACACACACCCTCTCTCACACACACACACGCTCTCTCACACACACACACGCTCTCTCTCTCACACACACACACACACACACACACACTCTCTCTCTCACACACACAAACACTCTCTCTCTCACACACACACACACACACTCTCTCTCTCTCACACACACACACACAGCTTGTTCTTCTGGATGGCGTTCACATTAGAGATCAAACAGAAGGGTGATGCCTTTAACTGCTGATCTATTTCCAGAAGCTCTTCACAGTCAAATGACAAAAGCACAGTGAGCCGGTCCGAGTAAATCATTAGGACTGAATGAAAGGCTCTGATGGAAGATGCTGTTAATAGAAGGAAGGGTTTCGGGCGGAGCACAGCTGGAGAATCAGCACAGATCAGCTTGTGTGGAGCTCAGGGAGTCAGTTATTAGAGATCATGAGATCTCACTCAGTACTGTTATTCAAGTTTATTTAAATATTTTGATAAATATGTTGATTCATTTTATATACCACATCTTGGCCAATCATCTTTTCCCAACAACTTGCAAACTTCAGTCTACATAAATGCTTTAATAATAATAATAATAATAAATGTGTTATATTACCATATAAACTACTTGTACAGTTTTACATCTTAATAATAATAATAATAATGTGTAAGTAGTTTACATGGTAATATAACACATTTATTATTATTATTATTAAGATGTAAAACTGTACAACTACTACTAAAGTTATTTAAATTAGTAGAATAAAAACAATAAAATATTGCATTCTAATATACATATACATATATATATCCTACATACATACATTATTTGCACATTGCTAATTTAACTTACATAATATTATTATTAATAATAATAAGCTATATTACCATATAAATAATTTGCACACTGATATTTTTTATTACTTAATATATATTACTACTACTATTAATTATAAGTTATTTATCAACAACAAAATATTGTATTCTATTACAATATATACACCATTTGCGTAATATAATAGTTATAATAATTGGTATTATTATTAGTATAACTAATTTAAATAACATTATGATAATAAAATAACCATCACTTCATTAGTAAGAACAAAATATTGTATTATATTACCATAGAGTATTATTATTATTATTAATTTGAAATAACCTCTGAAACACAGAGCAGAAACAGGAGCTGTATGGAGGGAAAGCAGAGGCTCAGGGTGTATTTCTGCACCCACTGCATTCCTCTCTGGCCAGCATCGGCCTCCATTTGGGCTCAGATCTCACACCACAGGAGCTGCAGTCGCTGCAATCTCCCACTGTGTAGGAGGAAACAGCTGAAGAGTGTGAGAACAACATATAAACAGCAGATTGTGCACTTGACTACCAACAGATTCACCATCTGCTACTGGAGCCCCTGTAAAACTGCTATTATAGTTAACTAAAACATACGCTAAAACGCAATTCTATTTGCATTTTATTTCAGTTTAGGGTTAATCTTCAACATCTCAATTTCATCTAGGTTAACTTGATGTAATAAAACTAAAAATACATCTAAAGATACTAAAACTTTACATTAAAAATAAAAAATTATTCTAAATATTAATTATAATAGTATATTGATGATGCTATCTTGATATGATAATGATGCTAAACACTAAAATGACTTGAAACAAAATGTGCATGTGAACCTGATGAGTCACATAAAAAGTTTATTAAACAGTGTCTAGAAACTCAGCAGCTTATTTCATTCACACTGGAATAGATGCAATTCTACAATTGATCATTTAAGTGTGGGAAAACAAAACTCACCCTAACCAGATTTAATGCTCTTTTCACACTGTATTAATGATCCAGAACCACATGCTTCATGAGCGTGAAAGCCATAGTGAGTACTAGCAGCAGGTGTTTCAAATCTGACTTTGTGGAGCATCAAGAAATGTAATTGGTAAATGTGTTTCCATTGTAGTTTGTGCATGTTTTCGTATTGCATGAAAAAACATATGTGCCTCAACTGAGTGCATAAGCTTTATTTTTTTTTTATCCGCATTTTAATATTTTGTGCATTTTGGCATTTCCATCCAATGCTTTTTTTAAATGCAATATTTCAAAATTTGCATAAAACACATGGATGGAAACCAAAAAATACTAATGTATAATGCAACACCATTTTTCACACCAACACAACAAACTGAGCTCTAGTGCAAAGGTGTCTGTACTGTGAACCTTAACCAATGGAGTAAAATTCAGTAAAACCTACAGATTTTAAGTTGGAAGAGATGATACCGCATCTATAACGCTATTTATTCATAAATCAATAGCACTGGAATTACAGAATCAATTAATCTTTGAGTTGCATGTATGAATGAATGAATGCACGAATGCATGAATGAATGAATGAATGAATGAACGAACGAATGCACAAATGCATGAATGATTGAACAAATGCACAAATGCATGAATGATTGAACAAATGAATGAATGCATGAATGAATGAACAAATGCACGAATGCATGAATGAATGAATGAACAAATGCACAAATGCATGAATGAATGAACAAATGCACAAATGAATGAACGAATGCACAAATGCATGAATGAATGAACAAATGCATGAATGAATGAACGAATGCACAAATGCATGAATGAATGAACAAATGCACGAATGCATGAATGAATGAACAAATGCACGAATGAATGAACGAACGAATGCACAAATGCATGAATGAATGAACAAATGCACAAATGTATGAATGAATGAACAAATGCACAAATGCATGAATGAATGAACAAATGCACAAATTAATGAACGAACACACAAATGAATGAACAAATGCACAAATGCATGAATGAATGAACAAATGCACAAATGAATGAACGAATGCACGAATTAATGTTTATGGCTTACGAGAATATGGAAATAACATTTACTGTTCCTTCTGATCATACCACAAAAAAGTGGTGCTCTTTCTTCGTATTTTTGTACTGTTTTCCAGGAAAAATCTATAAAGATTCTTAAATCAAAATACATGAAAAAAACTAAATGACAAAAAATAACTTTGTTTTCTAAGAAATTGATCAAAATGAAGTCAATTTATGATTAAACAAACAAATATTGGCTAATATGGTCATACAAATTTACATATTTCAGATGGAAAATATATTTTATTCTCCATTGACATGTGTTCTTGTTTTAAGCATAAACTTAAATTTTTTGTTGCATGCATTGCATAAAATGAATATCTTTTTCACTATTTTTATCTTGTTTTTCAGTAGATATATCTTTATCTATTTAATGCCATGAATTTAAAGACTTTCTGCTCTGATTTAATAATTAAATTGTGGAAAATTACACTTAAATTGTGGAAAATTAAGACTTTTAAGACCCACAGAAACCCTGTTATTTCCCCACACACACACAAACATGTGAAGGCTGGCAAAGCCAGAGAGCGGAAAATCTCACTTTAACTATGAAAACTAATTGTTCTGCCTTGTCAATGTCTTGGCCAATAAAATCAGCAACAAATTATTGGCTTCTTTCTTCAGAAACAAATTTATGTCCCATCCAGAATGGACAGTAAAACTAGGATGTGTTGCAGCAGGTGCATTGAGCTGTCAGTGTCTGTAACGCTGAGGGCTGATATGCATTCATTAACTAGCAGTGCAGGGCTTTCCCAACCCCGGCTCTGGAGATTAAACCCACAGACGATCCCTCCCTCTCTGGGCCGTCAGCCACGGTCCGGCCGCTCACGTGCTGCCGCTGAGAGCGCTGACATAATGAACTCCCAGCTGGAGCTCCCCGACTCGCCCCGGACAGCCAGAAAAAGCATGAATAAGCCCTCTATCATTCCAGCCAGACCCCCATCCAAAACCACATCCCCTCCTTCAAACCGTCCCAGTGCCCCCAAATATCCCTAAGATGGAAAGAAAGGAAAGAGCTGTCGGTTACAACTGGCTCTTTCTGGATTTCACATGCTATCAGTGAGAGAGAGAGAGAGAGATGCATTACGCTCTACTTCCCCACCACAGAAAGAGCACTGAAACCAGCTCTATTATCACAGCGGACAGTGCTGACGGGGAGAAAAGGGCTAATCTGAGGCACTTTACTCAGAGCAGCTTCTGCTTTCGTATCATGTTTTTGATCTCACCTCTAAGAAGAGCTCAACAACAGACTGCAATTAAAGAGAGATTAAACATTAATTCAGGACCCAAAAAGAATATAATCATTTTAAGGGGACCTCAGCAAATTTCCAAAGGGGCTGCAATATGACTTAAATGATTTTGAATATGTCTACACTTAAAAAATAAATAAAATATATAAAATTACATTTATAAAAACAAAAATTCAGAAGTTCAACGCAGAAATTGCTTGTAAATTTCACAATTACATACAAAAGAAACAGCAAGTAGCATGTTGAATTAAATGTAACATTTTCAAGTAGAGATTGTGTTTTCTTGTAAATTGAACTTTAATAGTCTGTTATTTACGACTTTATTTTTTACAGTATAGTTGCACTACCTTTCTAAAGTTTGGGGTCAGTATTTTTGATGTTCAAGGCTGCATTTATTTGATCAAAAATACTGTAAAACAGTGAAATATTACAATTTAAAGATTTTTTTTTTTTTGCTGAATTTAAGAAAGATTTCTGCTTATTTTTATTGTTTAAAACAGTGCTGCTTCATATTTTTGATACATTTTTTTCAGGATTTTTTTTTCAACGGATTTAAAAAAAATCTTTTGTAACATTATAAATGTCATTACTGTTACTTGTTTATCAATGCATCCTTGTTGAATAAAAGAAGTAAAATAATTATGTTTTAATGATTAAAATTATTACACAGGTAGCAATTGCTATTTGTAGGGTAAAAATAATTTGAGAAAAATAACTAGTGTAAACTATAAAAACAATCAGTTATTTAAAACTATTATTTGAATAATTTATAATATATTGCCATTCCTAGTTTCCATAAATAAAGTTTGATGCTTTCATAAAATATTGTCTTTGATAATGGGGGCTATGGAGAAACAAAAGGGTTGTACATTGTTGGGTTACTAGCTTGTTAATGCAGTCGATTTTGCAGACCAAGTCTGACTAGTTAGTTTGCATTGTGTACTAAAAGTCTGTATGCATTTATTCACTCGTGTTGACCTTACGTGGCCAATCTGGACAGGTTTATAGACCCCAAGTGAATTCATCTGGAAACAATGCTTATCCTGGTTATTGGGGTCAAAGTTGAACATTTGCCTGACCAGCAGGTTCTTGGCCTTGTCTTAGGATGCTAATCTGCCGGTGTAATCTATTATCTGCCTAATGGCCCGTCTGACCCCCCGGGGTCTTGGCAAGATGCGGTCAGAGCAGATTTACAGCACCATATGAAGGCAATCAGGAGCTCACTGACCACTGTCATCTAAAACATGGTCGTGGATATTATACTTCATCAGTTACTTGATAAAAACTGGTGTGGTTTTAAATAAGCCACGTCCACCTTGCGATTTCTAAAGGCTGGACACTCTATATAACATATCAAATGTGTGCGGTCTCAGCCGACCTGACACAGTTATGCTCGCTCTGTATAAACCAACTGCTCCAGTTATTTATATGTATTTATTTAGAAGCAGTTTGACTAATCTGCTGCAGATTTAGGCTGTGCACAGCGTGAGTGACCTAGCATGCATCACACATTATATTGAGCTTTGCTGTTAGTGGCATGGGTTTGTATCGACTGCTGAGATTTGTAGGGTAACTTGTCACGATAGCAGAGAGCTTGAACATGTGACAACATGAGCACCAGTGCACTTATGCTTATACGTGCAGATTAGTCTAATTAAAGCAGTGTCAAGAGAAACGAATAATGTGTAAAGTGATGAGACAAAACAACAAACTACTGGAGATGGCCTGAGATACATGCAACTAGTTTAAACAAACAAACATTTTAATTATTGCTGAAGAAAAACAGCACAAAACACTGTAAAGGGATGAAACTGATAACACTGATTACGTTACTTCATTTGACTTTTTTAATAGAAATAAGATTCACATGTCAGATTTCATGCATCACATGAATAATATAACGAGAGATGATGACGAGATGATGGATTTGGTGTCAAGGCAAGAAGCAAACGTGCCTATCTGGCAATATTTCTATGTTTAATATATGTGCATTTGTCTTTGTTTATTTTATTGCTGTTGTGTTTTTCCTTAAAACTAATAACAAACCACAAACTATGATTTTGTTTTAAAGTAAGGGGAAAATCCAACAATCTTATTTAGGTTTGTTACAACATGTGTAAATATGAATCCCTACACAACATGCATGAAAAATATATATTGTTGCCATGAAATAAAAAATTGTTCCAACAACTTATTAGCTCATTCCCTTGTTTAAAGAAAATTGTGGCCATGAATTAATAATTAGTTGCTTTGCTTTATTAAATCATGGCCATGTTGTACTAATTCATTCCCCTCTTTCAATGAAATCAATGACCACGATTAAATACAACGAGAATTAATTAAGTCATAAATAACCAATTTCCTAATTTCTGGCCGAGATAAATATATTTTTGTTGCATGTTATGTGCAACGCCGTACATCACTTGTCATATTTTTGCTAATAAAAGTTCTATGTTCAACATAAACAAAATTACCACTGTACTATTTTATTGATGTTTTTCATTAAAGGGGACCTAACGCACACAGTTTCACCCAATCTCATGTTAATCTTGAGTACCTATAGAGTAGTACTGCATCCTTCATATCTCCAAAAAGTCTTTAGTTTTATCATATTTATAAAAGAAAGATACAGATTTACGATTCTCTCCGAAAAAAGCCGAGCTCCTGGAGGCGTGCCGTGTGGGCGGAGCTAAAGAGTGGAGGTGTGTCGTGTGGGCGGAGCTAAAGAGTGAAGGCGTGTCGTGGGCGGAGCTAAAGAGTGACGAGCACTTGCGCCGATCGCCAACAAAACACAGACATTTGATGCCGTTTCACTCACCATCTGCAGTTCTGAATCATGACCGGGATCTTTTATAGCTGGGACCGCTCCATCTTTCAGTATTAAACGATGTGCAAATCCAGCGTCGAATTGGGCCTTGTTTATAAAACGTTCGTCAACAAAACACTTGAGAAACTCCATTGCTGCCCCGGAAAAACAAACTATATCCACTGTTCACGTAACAGTGGGTTGTTTTGGGAAGCTGAACAAGGTTATCTTTCCCTCACAACCAAAAACACACTTCTTTAGAGACATTCTTCCCGAGCGAGTCCCGTGCAGCGCTGCCGATTGAAGCGTGTTGATTGGCTGCTCTCGCTCCGGTCGATGCGTGCACGGACACGTTCTTCCGGGAGAAATGCCCATATAAGGAGTTCCACCGTCGTTTACGTCATCAAGAACAATGATCGAAAAAACTCTCAGAAACTTGTACGAACCCGGAAGTGAGCTTTTTGGCTCAGAAATACTGTTATACATCCAAATTTTTTTTTTTGAAACTTTGTCCATGCTTAGCATGAGAATCCAACTCTTTAACAGTGTAAACAACTCTGAATGCATGAAACAGCATTGTACCCCCCCTTTAAGAATAATAATGAATCCACCATTTTCAAGCATTCATTTATTCAAAGAAAGATGTAAAGATATAACACTAAAGATAAACAAGCGCTACAGATCCTGAGCGTCATTGACAAACATCTTGTAAATGTGGTGTAATCAGTAACACTGCTGTTAAGTTTATTACTCAGAGGGAAAATGTCCTCGCTATAAGCATTTGGGTCAAAACTGAAGTATAATCTGGCTTTATGAAGTGTGCACGATGGAAATAGCAAGAATAACCTAAGCAAGTGAAACTAATGATACCTGTCTTGCTTTATAAAGTCCATGTACAAACTGTAAAATAGGGCTGTGCAATTAATCGATTTCGGCCTCCAACGATTATGAAAATAAAATAATCGAGATAAAACGATTATTGCGCCCCGTTCCGCCCCCTTTCCAGCACTGTGCTTTCGTTCCTCCATAAAAGCCCAATTTCACGTGCAAATCAATAAAATCATGTAACATGACTTTTGCAAAATGGGATGTACTTGATTTATTGAAGTGTTTTATTCATATTTTTAAAAGTGCTAAAGATAACTTCTGAGACGGAACAGAACACGGACATGCAAAGTCATCTTTAGCTCAAGCTGTGCACCTAAACGGTCAAAAATACACGCAAAAATGTGTCAAAATGCGGCGCTTAGTGAATAGTCATGTAAACCTTCGTCAGTCATGTAATAAATTAACATTACCAGTTGAGAATGAAAATACACGCGTAACAGTAAATTGGATGCATGCGGCTCTTAAAGTGACAGCAGCCTAATATTCCTGCTGTGATTGTGTGCTTAATATTAATCAAACAACCAAAGACAAATTCAAAATCACTCACTGCTCTTGAGTGAAGGACTATTGTAGCTTTAGTAAGAAACAAAGAAAGTTCTTAGTGAAGACTATGCTGTTTTATTTTACATTTGATTAATCATTTCTGTTAACTGCATACTTGAGACTTGCATTAAAAAACCTTAAAGCATAGTTTGTTTAATTTGTATCTTATCTATTGCATTTGTCCTTTGCTTTTATATTACTGACAGTTTAATTATTTTCAATAATTTTGAGGACTTTGTTACTAATATCAGTTCCTCTAATACTCAGCTGTGTTATTGAGAATTGTGAAAATTCTCTGGTCTCTAAAATGTAGATGTCATAGCAACCTTATTTACAAAAAATATATATCACTATCTTTAAATAAATCACTCATATAAAGTTTTGGTCATATGGCCCACTCATAATCGTGATTACAATATTGACCAAAATAATCGTGATTATGATTTTTGCCATAATCGAGAAGCCCTACTGTAAAACAGTTATGCATGCAATAAATTCTGAACAATGTTGGCCAAAGTGGAAGAAAACTCCACTTGATTTTTAACAATGCATTCTGGAAATTCCCCTATTCTTTCATTCAGGCTCTGGCTTGCATGTTGGGAGACAGCTGCTGGTGAAGGACGGCTGTGTGGGCAGATGATGAGCGATCTGAACTCAGTCCAAATGAGCTCATGCCAAACGAGAGTGACCTCGCTGCTTGTGCAAACCCAGCCGACTGATATAGATCGGCCCGCAGGGAGAAAATGGGATCGGTGTGGACCAACGAACCTGTCGATACAGTCACGCACGCCGCGAGATAATCAACTCTTCCTCATCGTAGTCAGTTCTTTCATGGCTTCTCTTCTGCTCTTCCTCAACACGGTTCTTTGTAAACGGAGGCGTCTCGTCAGTCTCCATGGTTGGGAAGAGTCTAATGGGCTCTGTGTGTTTGGAGGGGCAGATTAAAATTCCTGCGCTGACCCCTCTCCCCGCCGCGAGGGTCAGTCCATTCACACCGGACACTGGGAACCGGGTCAACCGGGACAGTGGCAGCTGCGCAGCGACAAACCAACACGCTCCACTCGCTTTCTGCTGCAGGATCTGCATTATATTCCAATGCAAAAGTGCAAATGCTTTGACATACATTATATTTCCAAAAGTATTGGGTCGCCCCCTTCTAATGAACAGGTTTGACTACTTTAGTAATTTCTATGAGTACAAATCTTAATGTTAAAGCATATAATGATATTCTAGTAAATTGTGTGCTTCTAATATTATAGCAACAGTTTGGACTCTTTTCTATTCTAACATGACAATGTCTCTGTGTATAAGACAAGGTTCAAAAAGAAAATGATTGATTGAGTCAGTGTGGAAGAACTTGACTGGTCTGCATAAAACCAAGTCCTAATCCCAGTTTAACACCTCTGGTGTGACTGTAAATGCAGACCTTGAGACAAAAACTCATCACCAAACACCAATGACTTGTACATACACTATATAGACAAAAGTATTGGCACCCCCTTCTTTAGAACAGAAAAATGCACTTCCAAATCTGTGGCAACAACGATGGGAACATAATTCATGTATTTAAAAATTGTATTTCCATCTCTTTTGTAAGTGTCTAAAATGACTGAACCCATATGTACAAGTCATTGGTGTTTGGTGATGAGTTTTTGTCTCAAGGTCTGCATTTACAGTCACACCAGAGGTGTTAAACTGGGATTAGGACTTGGTTTTATGCAGACCAGTCAAGTTCTTCCACACTGACTCAATCAATCATTTTCTTTTTGAACCTTGTCTTATACACAGAGACATTGTCATGTTAGAATAGAAAAGAGTTCAAACTGTTTCTATAATATTAGAAGCACAGAATTTCCTAGAATATCATTATATGCTTTAACATTAAGATTTATACTCATAGAAATTACTAAAGTAGTCAAACCTGTTCATTAGAAGGGGTGCCAATACTTTTGGAAATATAGTGTACTTGTAGGGATCCAAAGCACTTTGACCAAAAAACAAGAATCAGTTGCTGCTTGATCTTTTGAAAGATACGAGCGCACAGCCATAATGAAATAATCCAGATCATCTGCTCCAAATTTTATTAGTCTATGAATCCATCAGACTCCAGATCAAAACAAAATGTCCAACGAGACTGAGCTGAATCCCATCTGCGCTCATTGTCTGGGAGAGGATATGGTTGAGTGGAAGCCAGAAATGTGTGACCTACTTCATGCCAAATGAAATAAACTGTCAGTGAGACCTTTCTAGAACATCAAATCTGCTTCATATGACCACCAACGGGATGAAAACATTGGCTGAATTGGAGCACACACATCAGATATTAAGTAGGGTTGTGTGATACTGACAATTTTTTTTTTTTAATAATAATTAAACAATATTTTGTTTTTGTGCTTGTACCTCCACTGGTTTAGGCCTGTCATGGATAAATAAATATAACACTAAAACCGCCAACAGGTCCATTAATGAGTGATTGAGTGATTCATTGAATCATTCAACAAATGATTCATTCAAAATGGCTGATTCATTAAGAAATGAAGCAAGTGGCTAACTTTATATATGTATTATTGAATCATTGTTCAAAAACAGATTCAGTCAGGAACGGAACACCACAATGTTGCTGAACTGCTGTATAATTTAATATTACATTAGCAATATATATTGATATTGACAAAGTAAATGTTTGTTACAGGCAGGGCTGGTATTTACAATTTCTAGATTGAATTTGATTCAATATTGATTCATTTCAAAATGCTTCAGGTACATGCCAATTTTTCTTATGGAAAAACAAACTCTAAATTATGTAAAATTATGGAAATTAACAACAGAGCCTAAACAATTAAAATGTAACTTCTATTTATTCTATCATGGATAAATAAATGGGTGATGGCAAGTCCCTTAATGAGGAGATTAATGAGTGATTCATTGAATCATTCATCAAACAACTCATTCAAAACGGCTGATTCATCATTGACTCAAATGATTCATTCAGAAACAGATTAATTTAGGAATGGAACATCTCTGTGTTTCTCTCAGATGCAGAGAAACAGCTTTGTTTGGATCTCTTTTTGTTGGCAAAACAGAAAAAGGCAATATTCTGTCTAAAATATAACTCCCTCAATATTAACTTCATATTATTTGAACGGTTGTATAAGTAAATATAACATTCGTGATCACACTCGTGCTAATATTCAGGAAAACAGCACTCTTGCTTGTGTGATATTACTTAACTATATCACATCTTATAAGAAACAAAAACCCATACAGGGATATTTTCGTTTTCATAACTTGAATTATAAAGGCATTCTATCTATATTCTAATAAGCTTCATCATGCAGTAAATGCCTTTGGATTTTAAAGACGTGTTTTTGTTTGTTTTTTGCAAGTGACATACCTGATAATGTCAACTCGCACATCGCTAAAACAACAATTAGAGTATTATCGCTGACAATGAATACCACACACCCCTAATATTGAGTGCAATAAAGTGGGTGAAGGACTACAGCAGCTGTACAGTAAAGATGATGAGCAGCAGAAGGCCCGGAAATGCTTTGTCCCGTAGCACAAAGTTCAATGTTAATGTCAGCATTTGGCTGCAAGGGAAACCCAATATGCCAGTGCAGTGTGTGTGTGTGTCTCTGTGTGTGTGTCTGTGTGTGTGTGTGTGTGTGTGTGTGTGTGTGTGTGTGTGTGTGGATGCTGAACGTTGCTGGAATAGCGAGTGCTTACTGAGGCGTGCTCAGTTTGGCTTCAGGGGGTTTATAGGTGGATTAGTGCTCTTTGGTTTTCCACTCGCTCTTGTTTTCTCTCCATGTACTCGTGTTCGTCTCTTATTTCAGCGTCCTGCTCATTACCTTCGCTGATCCTCGGGTCTGCGGTCTGAGCTCAGTCTCAATGTACTTTCTTAATTGGATAGGATGGGATTTCACCTCAATATTTAACAGCCTGATCCTGGCCATTGATTACGGAGTAATGCACGGCACAGTTTATACTCACAAGCCTGCAAAATCACTAATGCACAGACTGAATGAGATACAGACTCGATAACCAGTGACTGAAGATCAGACCGGCTGAGAAACATCATGTCTGAATATGTACAAGATATTTGAGAGCTACGTTTTCATTCAATGGGAAAAAGCAGCTTTGATATTGCACAGAATATCATACGTGTTTGTAATGACATGAGGTTAAATGATTTATGAATGAACTTCAAGGGCAATGTATATTGATATTGACAAATTAAATGTTAATGACAGGTACGACTGGTATCGACAAGATTTTAAGATTTGATTTGTATTGATATTGATTCAAAATAAAAACCCTCTAAATGATGCAAATACACGAAATTAACAACAAAGCCAAAACAATTAAAATCTCATTTATATTTAGATATAATAATCAACACTCAAAAGAAAGCTGAGTTGTATACAAAGCTTTAAATTACACATAAGGCAGTTTTTATATCAACTTTGTAATATGATTGTTTCTGCTCCAGTTTGTTGTTGAAATATAACTACTGAATCATCGGTTCATAGTGTTTGAACCGAGGCAGGTACAGCAATCTGTCATGCCACATTAAATTCATTATTTTAATTTCATGATAAAACTGACTTTGAAAGCTCAGACTTTGTTTCTTATCAAAATTAAAACACTAAGTTTATTATGATTATTTGATGCAAGATACTCTACGAATATTATTTAGTCAGGTTGGGAAGATTAAGTAAACAACTGGACAGAAAAAAAATGATTTTAAATAAAAGTTCAAATTGGGGGATTGAAACTCCTGAAATCTGGCAACCGCCACCATGAACGCTGCTTGTTACCAACGCAAATGCCAAATTACAATGAAGTGCATTCAGGATTAATAACCAGCGGGCAAATATCGCAGATGATTATGCTTAATAAATCAAGGGAAGCAGAAATCATGATTAAAATATGATTCATCGTGCAGCCCTATCTGACACGAACCAACGCTGAACTGAATTGATCCGAATAATGACTCTATTGTCTTTCAGAGTGTTTCACAGAAGAATCTGAACTGTCTCTATAAGATTATAAGTTTCCATAAACAGGAATATATCAGAATCATTTATCTCTGTGAAGCCGCTTTGACACAATCTGTATTATATAAAGCGCTATAGAAATAAAGGGACTCTGAAGGGAGCACTGAATAAAAAGATCAACCTTGAGATTTAAAGTGCCCCTATTGATAGTTTTCACATGACTTCACACCCTTATCAAGTAATAATGTAGTAAAACGCAGATATTAAAAGGCGAGATTCAGTGGACATCTTATTGATGATGTATATTTTGTACAAGCAAGAAGATGAAGCCAGAATATAAACAATGTGCAACGTTTCACATTAAATGCTTCCCATAGAAAACCATTAGAAGGAAAACACTGAACCGTTAAGCGGTCTGCATTCATGTTCATGGCCTCATCTGCTTGTCTGTGTAAACTATGCATCATTAATATGGTGATTACTGAATTTGATCTTTTAATATTACTGTTTTAAATATATTAAGGCACTTTGAAGTGTTTTTACAACGTTTTAATGCACTGTTTATGATTGAAATGTTGCCACGGGTGCTTAATATGGATTGCATTTTGTTCAGATATACCTTTGTTTTATTCTTTTGAGAGGTGATCTAAATATTTGCGGCTGTGAAACATGAAAAATTGAGATGCTTGTGCTGCAGTTCCATGGATGTTTTGCCCTCCAAGTCTTCGAGCCGGTCACGTGACTGAAAACTATCAATTATGGATTTTTGAAGATGATCTTTCATGCAGTGTGTAACACAGCTCTAAGTGAATGAAAACACCCTGCGAAGTTTTAAATCTGAAAGTGCACCGTGTATAAAGTTACTGTCTCTCAAAAGAAAGAGTCGACTCTGAATCATTTAAACGAGTCGTTTTTAAAACGAATTCATGTTTGACATCAACATGAAACATTAGCATATTGCTGCCCACTTGTTGCTCTTTTCGCGTTAGTCTGAATGAAAATGCAAATTCATTGTTTGCCACTAGGTGCCGCTTTTTGAGATGAAAATGAGACCAATCACCGTCACGCAAAGGAGGAGTTTGGAAAAATGAATCGTTGAGCGAATCGTTTGGGAGTCATTGAGCAAGTAAGGTCAAAATAAATGCATATAAGACAATGAAAGTGTTTTTTGACCTTGCATGCATGTCAAGCTGTTGTTGGGGACTCCCAGAACCAAAATATGAACTTTTCATAACCCATAATAGGGGCACTTTAAGAATCAATATTAATTAGTTACTCACTATTCCAGAACGAGCACCATCTCGCTGGCCGTCTCGTAGACCTGGTGGAGATTGACCACTCGTGGACAGGCCGCTGCCAGCTCCAGCACGCCGATCTCGTGAATGATCTCCGTTCTGCAGTCCTGGCCCTTCCTCCTCTTCCTCATGTACTTCGCTGCGTACGCTTTCCCTGAGATCTTCTCCACACACTTCCTCACCACAGCAAACTTACCTCTGACGGGGAGAGAAAACCAGAGGAAGAGTTTGTTAGCAGTTAGAATCTCTCATATCGCGATTGCAATAACATTTATGTGGATGATGATGATGATAAGCTCTGGACATTTTTACTCAATATGAATTAATCTAAGCTGATGTTCTGTGTGTCTCTGTGTGAATGAATGCGTGATGTAGTAACATGTGATGCTCGTCTCAATATATGAGGACATGAACTTCATCTCCAGAGCTGCTCGGAGTCACTTCAGCAGCTTTACACAGTTTGAAGTTTGGTTTAACTTGAAGAAATTATAACTAAAATATATGTTACCAATGTATACTAAAATACACTTTTCAAAAAAAATAAAAAATAAATAAATAAATAATAATAATAATAAAAAATAATAAAATAAATAAATAAATAAATAAATAAATAATAATAATAATAATAATAATAATAATTAAAAGAAAATAATAAAAAAAAACAAAAAAACCCTACTACTACTACTACTAATTATTATTATTATTATTATATTAAAAAAACATAATATAATGAATATCATGCAACATGCATCTTATTTGACAAAAAAATACAAATTCAAGTTATATTTAATATTTACATTCATTCTCAAGGTCTAACAAACAAATGGAAAGCATTTCCTAAACCATTCAATGCTAAATGAACATTGTGATATATATTTATATCATATCATATAAGGGGGGGGGGGGATATTGTGATAATATTTTTGGACACATCCCCCAGCCGTAATTTCATGGTAGTCTCACAGAGCCAAACTTAGGACAATCAAATTCACAGTATGGCTTTAATTTGATCAAGAACCACCTACTTATCTCTTCTACGAGTAAAACTACTAACCAGTGACATTTAAGGGCAAGAAACTGAGAAACTATCATAAAATGTAACATACAGGTGCTTTTACTCCACGAGTCTGCTTCAGATATACTGTAGTAGCAGGGCATCCCATTGAAGAGCGCGGGTCACAAACACACACAAAACAACTCTGTTCAGGGCCTCTTTCCATTAGACTGAGAGAAAGGCTGGAGCTGGAGGCTTTGAGGGACGTGAAAGGCTGCTGTGTGTCTAAAGATGGCACACTTGTTATCACCGCGGCTGAACGTGCTTTTGTCCCGGTGGCATATTTGCAGGATGAAATCATCCCGAAGCCCAAACTGACCCTCTGTGTCCCACTTTTAGTGCTGAACTTGAATATGCAGGGCACATGAGGAGAGAAAACTCAAATACACGGCGGCAGACGAGGACACACGTCGCCTGAGAGGATTCTTGAGAAAGCGGTGTATTGAAACGACACCGTCCCGCTGAGCAGTGAACTCATTCCCTACAGCGCAGGCAGTCCTCGCTTACATCCGTCTTGAAAATGTACTGCACAGATTTAGGATGAACTGTCATTTCTGTACCAGCCACCGCAGGACTTTATATTATGCACAAACAGAGAACACCATTCTCAATCCCAGGTTACTGGTTCAGACAGAAGCGGACATGACAAACCATCCAAGCAGAGTAATGTTGCCACAAAATCAGTCAAAAAAACTGATTGATTTAATTGCTATTTAATTCAATTCTATCAGCCAGAGATAGAGTGAGAATTCTTAATTTACTCAATTTCAAACTCTTTTCCGCCCTTTGAACTATTCTGCACTGAAAAACTGTGAGACCAGAATGGCAAAAACATTATTCTTTTACTAGTACTAGTACTAGTACTAGTACTACTACTACTACTACCACTACTATTACCACTACCACTACCACTACCACCACTACCACTACCACTAAATTGAACTGTAATAAAGCAATTCCAAACTAAATTTTTAATTCTTAATTTATGATCTGAAATGTCATTTTTGACAAAAGACTTGACGGCTAAAGAGCGACTAGACAAATCCTTAAAACAGACTGAAGAGTGATTTAAACTGCAGCAAGGCTCAGAAGCACTGGGGAAGATTCAGAGGAAGAGACGGCTGAGCTGTGGAGGACATGGAGTAAACATCCCTGCGAGAGGGGATCCTCAATCCCAGCGTGATGTCCTGAGTTATTCACAACTGCTCCACTCTCAGAGCAGAACCACTGATGAGCGTCCTAATGAGACATGTCTGTGCAAACATCTCTGGAGGCTGACACTATAAGATGTTTGCCGAGGACAAGCCCATAGACAAAATGAGTGAAGTGCAATTCCAGCACATCCTCCAACGTACTGCAAGATCAGCAGAACATCTTGAGCATAACCCAAAGTGAAGGCAAGGTGGATCTGTGTTGCTCATTTTAACAGATATGTGCGCTGTTGGAAAACACGAACCCTTGCAGGAATATGGAAACTGCTTTCTGCATTCCTTGTGCAATGTGCCATCACATTCAGTCCGAAGCATAGCAAACGATGAATGCAATGGACAGATGAAGAAAATGACTCTTTTGTTTTAATTGGGTTGTATCCCTAAACCCAGACCTGTAAAGTGAACCATAATGGCTGGGCTGATGTGAGTCACGGGTTCAGAGAAAGAAGTTTTCCTTATTTCCATCCCCATTCTGTCCAGATCTCATCAGATTTACTACACACAGCTGGGACTGCCTTCCTCATTCCTTCAGAAAATGTGGAGATTAATGGGTAAGTGGGAGAAAAATGTCCTTGTTCTGAGCTGGCACAATAAAATCTGGCTGTAAAGTTAAGCATCTCTGTAATGGGTTTCTTCACGAGAGGAATATTTTCATTTGGTCTTTTGATATGCAAACAAACCCAACACGTGACCCATGGAAAAGACAAGATGTTACAAGATGATTTTTTGTCCACGTCCAGGATCAGTGATCAATTCAAAATCAGCTATAGAATTTCATTAAAATAATAGTTATGTCTTCAAGATATATTTCAGCTGTTTTCTGTCCATAAGAGTCAGTGGAGTCCAAAAGTTTCAGGCTCCAAAGAGGACAAAGGTAGCGTAATCTTTTTGTTTGTGAAAGTCTGTTCTGTTCACCAAGGCTGCATTTATTTGATAAAAAAATACACGACAAACAGCAAAATTGTGAAATGTTATTACAATTTAAAACAGCTGTTTTCTATGTGAATATGTGTTAAAATGTAATTTATTTCTGTGATCAAAGCTGTATTTTCAGCATCATTACTCCAGTCTTCAGTGTCACATGATCTTCAGAAATCATAATAATATGCTGATTTGCTGCTCAAGAAACATTTCTGATTATTATCAATGTTGAAAACAGTTGTGCTGCACAATATCTTTGTGGAAACCATGACATTTTATTTTTCAGGATTCACAGATGAATAGAGTTCAAAAGAAAACCATTTATTTGAAAAATAAAAATTTTGTAACATTATAAATTACTTCACTGTCTCTTTGATCAATTTAATGCATCCTTGCTAAACAAAAGTACCAATTTCTTTAAAAAATATATAGACAGACAGATCTTACTGACCTCAAACTTCTGTATGGCCGTGTATATGCATGTCAAAATCCAATATGGTGACAATAATGTCAATGATGTTATTCATATATCACCAAATTGGATTTTGGCATACAATATCAGCCAACAGCTGATGTGGTGTATTGTGCATCTCTAGAATATAAGTTAACTGCCTAACTAATATAGGTAGATGACAAGCAATGAAAAAACAACCTTGCAGCTAGAGTAGTGTAAATGTTTGAACAAAGCATGCAGCTACACATGACAGTAAGAGCTTGTTGTTGATTGAGCTGCATGACTCAGAAGCCAGCGTTCATTAAATCCCAACGGCCTCGTAATCGCTCTGAGACCGATTCAGAAACACTAAAGCACCTTCCGCTCCTTTGAAAAAACTAATAGGCTTTCACTGCCCTTGACTGCGTGGCTTTGGCATACCTTCATTTCCACGGTCTTGCGTTAATCTGGTCCTGCTTCTCAGGATACGAATGCCACGAGGGAATGTGATAAAGAGACTCTAATCTCCTCACATAATACCTGCCACTCCGGAGGAGTCCGGTCGTCCAGCCAAAGCAGCTTCGGAGAGTCCATCGTTCCCAGTGTTGGAAAGCTAAAAATAATGCATTACAATATTGCGGTACTCCTTAAAAAATTAACTTATTGCGTTACTTATGGATAGTAATGCGTTGCAGTACTTTTGCTTTACTTTTTCTCATCTGGGATGGGCTTCCTCGTATGTTTTTAATATAAAAAAGTTATTTTTGGCAAACGTAAAAGCACTTTCATTCCCTCAGGCTGAAGGAAATGTAAATTCACACTAAAGCATTCTGGATTGCATGAAGAATATGAATGAATGAGGCATTTATATAGCGCTTTATTGTGTATGGTTGTACACCCAAAGCGCTTTACAATCACGTGGGGGGTCTATGACACAGGAGAAGAAAGTTCATCACTCGCAGCAATAAAACAATGAAACAAATGTTCATCTAAAGTAATTTTCACTTAGTGTGGTTGAATTAGATCACTGAAGGCAAGCAGCAAAGATATTGGTTAATAAAATAGGACTAAATACATATAGGATATTTGTATTATTTAACATTTATTGCAGGTTTGCGTCATTCTGAATTTGCATTATACTGTTTTTATTCATTTTGAGGAACACTGAATGTGTTTTTGTGCGAGTGATATGAGTAAATACATGTTGATATTTAGTCTAGATCTACAGTAAGATCATGTTCACACACAACGCTCTGATTTCTGTCACCATGGCAACACCAGAGCTGTCACTCAATACATGAGAAACAAAGTAACTGGTGTTACTTATTTGAAAAAGTAACTAAAAAGTTACTTTCCTAGTTACTTGAAAAAAGTAATCTGATTATGTAACTCGCGTTACTTGTAATGC
Source organism: Schizothorax lantsangensis (assembly GCA_027422415.1). Lineage (NCBI taxonomy): Eukaryota > Metazoa > Chordata > Actinopteri > Cypriniformes > Cyprinidae > Schizothorax > Schizothorax lantsangensis. The sequence continues at coordinate 1,917,541 of CM049863.1, read as the reverse complement.
GTTACCCCCAACACTGGCGTTTACTCGCTGATTGGTCTCGATTATGCGACTAACGCTTGAATTGTGAAGCGTTTACACGTGTGCAACGAATTCCGATCTGTGTCAGAGGTAGCAAAAAATAATAATAATAAAATAATGAATAATTTTTTTTTTACATCTTGTTGCAACATTTTACAAAAATCAAGATGGAATATATTTGGTCAAAATCCCATGTTATAAAAGATGAAGTGCTATATGCAGTCTATTTAAGACAATATTGGCTGATTAGATGGCAATGCTGACCTAAAATGCAATGTTTGCCCTCTCTCTCTCTTCACCGTTCACACATCTCAGACCTCAAATACATAAAATATTACCCTTTTTAGACATCGTTTGTTAGAGTAAAGAAAACACTATACAAAACTTACTAGCAGTTGCCAAGTGGTTATCAGTCTTTTCCAATACAGTTCTTTATTTACCCTTGCAAGACCCCCCCCCTGTCCAAGCAAATGTGACATTTATCTCAAAAAAGTGATTGTCATAAAGGTATAGTTTGCAATATAAAATACTACTGATATGAAATTTTACCATGATAATTTTTTTGCCCATAATCGCCCCGTCTATAACTAATCGTGACACCGTTTTGCAACATGAGCAGATGATTTACTAATGAAATATGACCAACAAACAATTTCCTGCATGATGTGGTGCAGATGTTTTGTCAAATATGACTTCTATTATTGTGTGGAATGCAGAAAGTGCTGTGTGGTTAACCCGAGGGCTGCTGGAGGGACAGACTGTGATCTGGATTCGGTGACTTTAGTGTCTTTAAAACCGAGCTGCTGTCTCTCTCCGCAGCCATGTCAGCAGATTTCCAGAGCCTCTGGACTCACAGACAACACCCCAGCGATGGCTTTCATGTGTGCGGGTCTAGGGTTGACGGCAGGGTCACGGTTTACGTGAAAAAAAGGCCGTATCAAGAGCAGATGGTCTGTTTGAGTACGCGGTTTAGGTCAGCAGTCGGCCAGCTTTCAGGCGAGTTAGAAAGTTATTCAGAATTTCTGAGACGGTGAACACTGGTTGTCGTTTATCAGAATAAGACTGTTTTAAATGCATTTATGCTTATCTAAATAAAACCAGACACTGGATTCAAGTCAAAGACTATAAATGACACTGTTACACATTCTATTGCATATAGTGCACTAGATGTCAGTCGTGTGTTTAGTGTTATTTTAGCGACAGACCTTGCAGTGGTCTAGAAGCCTTGCAGCATTTAAATCACATTGGCAGCGGTCTTCTCCTGAGCAAAGGAGGTCATTAAATCTTACAAGTTCTTACAGAAACCTATTGTCCAGTTGGACGATGTGTAAAAATGACATGATGGTGGTTTGACGCCTCTCCAGAAACAGCAAGCTACGTGTGAGAAAACACTGACAATGGAGAAACAATTCAACAAGACGCCGTTATTCTTTCTATATATACCTGATTCAAAAGATACAAGAAGCTCAATGCATTTAAAGCAAACACTAACCTCAAGATACACACATAATTTACTAGTTATAAGGGAGTGTTTACACCACATCGTTTTCAACTAAACACTTTTTATGCGTTTTGGACAGTGTTGGGGGTAACGTGAGTTATGTAATTAGATCATTTTTTCTAGTAACTAGTAAAATAAATTACTTTTTAATTTAGAAGAAGGTTTAATTTAGAAGTTTGTTTGAGCTGCGCCCTCTACTGGACAGATGTGAATTAACATTTCCTTCAGCCTGAGGCATATTAATTTCAATTTTAATTATGGTGTGAAAGGATTTTTACATTTGCCAAAAATATATTTTTTTTTTATATTAAAAACAAACAAGCAAGCCTAGGCCAGATGAGAAAAAGCAACGCAAAAGTAGCGTAGCGCATTACTTTCCATAAAAAGTAACCAAGCAACGCAATTAGTTACTTTTTTAGGGCGTAACACAAAATTTGAATGCATTACTTTTAAAAGTACCTTTCCCCAACACTGATTTTAGCCATTTATTTACATCACAACAATGTTTTTGGGGTGCTGACAATGCAAACATTTGAAAACAGGTTTTAAAGTGCAAGTTTTTTGAAAGTAATATCGTTATTGTCTCCATGTAAACTACAAAAATGCAAATCGGTGCGCATGTGTATTATGTGTCCGTATAGTTTTTTTTTTTACATCGCCAACTACTGGCCTGGCATGCATAAAACAGTGTTTTAAGTCATTTTCAAGGAGTCAGTGTCATGTAAACTAGAGATCGACCGATATATCGATTTACCGATATTTTTCCCGATATTTAAGCATTTTACCATAATCGGATATCGGTTTTGTAATATCGGATTTTCCGATAAACGCCGCCATCTTGTGGGTGTTTTAAGAATTGCACGCATGATCGCCATTACAGCGCATCTGAGGGGAGACGAGACAACGGCGTGCACAGGTAAAGTATTACTTGCTTTGCTGTAATTAGTACATTTTATTTAACATAACAGCCATTAATGCACAAATTAGATGTGATACATATGCTTGATATGTAGTTTATGCAGCTTGGCTCTAAGAAATAGACGAGTCACGTAAGATAATCCGTCAAGTCCTGTCCCAATAAAGACGTAACTTTGCATGAATTAAATAATACAGCCATGAATGAGCGCAAGTTGGAAGTAAAAGCGCTGAATTAAATTCTCTCTCTGTTGTATATTTGCTCATCATTAGTCTCGTGAAGCCGCTTCATATTGCTGTTCACTCAGTGGGTTGATGCTCAGGAAATGCTACAGCACGGCCACCGCATGTAACTTTTAAAAATATTCACGATTAAAACACCGTAATTATACAAACATTTACTATATAACCATCAATTCCCTAATAAACATCCTAGTAAACACAACTCCAGTGTTTCCCACACATAGACTTTACCTGGGCGGGCCGCCCAGGTATATTAACGGCCGCCCAAATATATTTGGTGACACATTTTTGTTTTTATTACTATTATTATCTTACACTTTTTTTTTTTTTATCCGCCCGAGATAATGAAACCATCCGCGATCGATTAACTAGTTGAAAATCTCCCCGCGCCTGACGCGTTTCACTCGTTCTGTGTGCTCAAGAACTGTAGACACTCCCTCAGACAAGCTCTCTCTCTTTATTTGTGGCGGGCTGCAACAATATCCACCGCCCGCTGCCATCAGCTCCCGCATCTCACACACAAGAGCGCGACTTTCAGTATTTAGCAACTTTCAGACCCTTTTGGCGGCTTTTTTCCCACAACAGGTACATACTGACAAACCTAGCGACTTTTTTTGAAAATACCTTAGCTATCGTTCAATTGGAATTTGTCTCCAGTAACGTTACTGCCCCGCGAGTGCGAGATCTGACTCTCCCGGCGCAGTGTCGACTCTCTCTGCGTCTATTCTGTGCAGTGAGCAGCAGTGAAGCAGCGCATTAATTTGGCCGTAACGCAGCAAAATCGTCAGTAAATCATTTACAAAACAGCGTTTCCAAGCACCTGTCACTTACTGACTGTTTGGACTTTTAAATATGAACATAATTCGTCTGAATATGCGCATAGCTTGTTACTCAGACGCAGACAGTGCGCTGAATGAGACAAAACAGTAATACAGCCAAAACCACCGCATATAGTCGCTTTTTAGTGTAAGTTAGATGTATATTGATTTTATCAGACGATGTTGCGATTATAAATCAGGATTTAAGGAGTATAGTGAGAGTGATTCCTGGTTAACATGTAAAATTAATGGTTCCTGTTTACTATTTATACTTGTTTTATGTATGACAACAGAAAGTATAATGTGAACAGCTTTATTGGCATTGTTGTATTAATTACAGTATGTGACATTTAGAACAGATCTTAAGTGCCAAAACTCATCTGAACGCAAACTTGACACAATGACGTCATGAATATGCTAATTAACGTGACGTCACCTGCCGCCACAAGTTTTATTTATTTTTTAATTGGTGAGAATTACTTTTATGTGCTTTATTTATTTTACCTGTTTTTTTTTTTTTACCTCATCGAAGATTTTATTTTTAAACAAAAACTGTTTAGTAACAGTGCACTTTTTATTTTTTGTACTCTCAGACCCCTCTATTTATTGGTGTATAAATAAGATTTGTTTTGTTTTCTATGCAAGGAGGGAGTGATTGTTATAAATAAAATGGTTTGTTCAGTTCAGTGGTGTTGTAATCATTGTGTCAAAAACACAAGTATAACAGTAAATAAATATCGGTTCTGCATATCGGTTATCGGGCACATAAACAAACAAATTATCGGTATCGGTTCTAAAAAAATCAATATCGGTCGATCACTAATGTAAACGTACCCTAAGAGGGCAGAAGATACAAAGACACCCAAAAACCATCTGCACTCATTACATGGCTATCCAGCATTACAAGGTTTAGTTCATATGAACAATATTTGAACACTCTAGCTGCAAAGACTTAGGATCAATAACTAGCCATTTAAGGTTAATTTGACTTTGAACTTGGACATTGTATAATCTGTAGAGGAAGAGCACAACATGGGTGATTTGAGGCAAATACCTTAATCCTCTTGAGTCTCTGAGCTTCTGTCTGCTAGAAGGACATCACTGATTCAGAATGAAAGTGAATACGTCCTCTAAAGTACAATCAAGAGGACTTCACACAGACGACAATAAAATAACTAGGGGTCACCAAGTTACACGTCCATCCATTGCACAATATTTCAAATTAAATCAATATTGCGATACGATATAAATACATGCACTGAGCACTGTTAAACACGTGCAGCTCATCCGGTGTTTCAGTGACTCTGAGCAGCTTTGGTTATTTATTGTGAATCGAGTCGCTCAGTGACACTGAAACAAAGTATCATGATGAACATGTGACATTTCCCGCCAAAACGAAAGCCACAAATATTTAGTAATTCTAGTTATACAAGACAACTTTTATTATTTACTTTTTATTAATTTTACTTGATTTTTTCCACTTCATAATATATTTTTTAATATATTTCTTATTGTTTATGATTTTATGCAATAATAAAATCACAATTCATTACATTATTTTGTAGTCATACTGAATAAATTCAAGTAGAAAGGGGTTATTATTTATTTATTTGGTTATTTCGTTTATTTGGTTAACTTTATGGTTACTGAAAGAGATTTGAGCTGGTTCTTTAAAAGAGTAGCCTATGTGTGAACACCCACATTTTCAACCCTAAAAGAAAAAGTTCACACTCTTCAGTTTAAAAAGGGATTTTTTTATTGTCTATGCAGATTCACTCGCCACCAAAAATCACTCCAATCATTCTAGAACTATTAATTGTACTTAAATATCTTTTCAAGCTATCTGATCAAAATTCCTGGATGACTTCATAATGCAGAAAAACTAAATATTGCAATGTCAGTTTTTTCCAGTACTGTTCAGCCCTAGTCTTTGCATTATGTTTACACTTCCATAGTTTGATCTCAGCACTCGGTCACATCCCCAGTGGTTTCTGTCACTCATGTTGCCTCAATCTGGCAACTCTCATTGAGAATGAATGATTTCCGGTCGCTTTGTCTTTTCAAATCACTGTCAGTGGGAACATCACTGCAGGCTGCTTCTCATCATGAGTGACAGTTTTAAAGAGCAAAGTAAGTTTGGGATGGACTGTGCTGTGTATCTCAGCTCCCTTACTGATGCCCTACACTTGGCATAAAACAATTGTTCCCCTGTGTACTTTCTGCCACAACACACTTCACTTAATGAATGTGTTATATGAGGCTCAGCACTTTATTTTCTGCAAAGTGAGCACTTTAGCTAAACATCAGCTTTTGCTCAGAATTTCTCGGGGGGGAAAGTGCAGCTTTTCTGTGCTGCATTAATCAGCAACATGCATCTAGAGAGAGCGCAGGTAATTAGCCTCTGACAGGAGCAAAAGCTCTTGAAGGCAGGGAATGAAAACAACATACGACTAAGAAGTCCCATCAGCGCACGCACGTTCAGAAGGGTGAAAAGCCTGTTTGTTCTGTGTCTGTGACATGAAGGAATAATGAACTCTGACATGTGACACGGAGCGGAGCGAGGGGCTCCTGTTCTCATGCTCCACAGACACACCGATACTGCAGAAATATCTAAGAGCATTACCTCATCTCAAAGCATTTACGCAGTTTTTTTTAGGTCTGACTATGTCCTTTCAGCACCTCTCTTTTGTTAAACGGAGGTAATTATGCAGAAAACAGATCTGGTTTGCTTGCCATGCCTCAATGACGTCTTCTTGAAAGAAGTCTCTTCTGCTTATCAAGGCTGCATTTATTTGATAAAAAATACAGGAAAAAAACAGCAATATTGTGAAATATTCAATTTCAAATAGCTGTTTTCTATCTGAATATATGTTAAAATGTAATTTATTGTTGTGAATTGTACTCCAGTCTTCAGTGTCACATGATCTTCAGAAATCATTCTAATATGCTGATTTATCATCGATGTTAGAAACAGTTGTGCGGCTTAATCATTTTGACTTTTTATCAATTTCTTTTATTTATTTCAAAAAAAAATTTTAAATTGTTAAAAAAAAAAAAAACTTGACAATATATATTTTTTTATATATATTGATCAATATATCTCATCAGCCTGATGAGCAGTTTTTGAAAGAAGTTTCTTCTGCTCATCAAAAACAGTAAAAATCCCAAAAAACATTATTTTAGACTGCATTAATATTTCGCAATATTAATGTTTTTGTTACAGCAATAAATTATATTTTAAAGTATATTAAAATAGAAAACCATTATTTTAAATTGTAATAATATTACTTTAGTGCTTTGTTCTATTCCAAACGTTTGATGTGGCAGTGGTTGGTTAAATCAATATATTTAGACACATTTACACTGGCACTCTTGGCCCAGATCATCAAACAGCGTTTTAAAATTAAAATGATCCTCGTCTACACTACACAACGAAAACGCATGTCACATGACCATTCGTAATGAGCATAATGTTATTGTTTACACGGTCGTCAAGGATACGCAGAGAGAATGTGGGCAGCCATGCCATCGTTTTCAAAAGTCTCAACTTTTCAAACTAAAACAGGGCTGCGTCCCAATTCGCATACTATCCGTCCTAAATAGTATTCGAAAATAGAATAGTGTGTCCCAAATCATAGTATGTTTAAAAAAGTATGCCAAAGCCGGAGTCTACTTCTTCCGTTAGAATTCGAAGTGCAGATCGTCACACTCTAACGGCTAATATTGCCCACAACACATTGCGCGGTGGAGGGGATTCGATTAGAACTACAAACACGCATAAAAAGTGTTAAAAAAACTACAAACATGCGGAATGCGCGACCAACGGACAGGTAGAGAAAGGGATTTGAGTGATAAATAATCAATGTCTAACCTGTGAAAAAATTTTATTTAAATGTTATCCACGTTATATTTCATCTGAAGCACACTGTGAACTTTTAAATGATACATTTGGTCATTAACTTTGAAATGCATCATTATGCAACAGATAGCAAGTTTTCGGCATAAAGCCCGCGATCTGCTTCTTTATTTCTCTCCAATACGGTAGGAAATCAAATTAGACGAAATGTGGATGATGTTAAGGGCAGTGTGTAGTTTTTAGCGGCATCTAGCGGTTGAGTTTGTGAATTGCAACCACGGCTCAGTCCCCCGCTCACCCCTCCCTTTAGAGAAGCTACGGTGGCCGATCAGGGCAAGATGCCGCGTCTGAGACCGCAGAGAGCAATGAGGTTTCTTTACAAAGGTAAATTAAGGAATTATATTTACTTAATTATTCATCATGTCATTGTGAATATTACTGTTACTTGTTCATCATTGTGTCAGTGTTTTTTCGGAACAACATAGTGACGATACGCGCTTTAGAGCAGTTTGTCCGTTAAGGGCTGGAAACATGATGGCACTTCCAGTGAGGGGACCCGCGGTATATGATTATAAATCACTCATTCTAAGTAATAAAAACATAACAGCATTAAGTAAGGTCTTTACTCCTCTGAAAACGTAGTTATGTATATTATATTGCTTTTGTCTATAGATCATCCTAAATATCACACAGTGCACCTTTAACTGTGACAAGATGATGAAGGACAGTTTGAACAGTTACAGGATGCTCGACAAGCAACAGAGCGTCCGTTAAAGAAGCAGCTATGAGGAAGTAGTATGTCAAAGCTGCCTACTATTCTGTACATCTCAAAAGTATGTACTTTTTCTGCGTTCTTCTGGGACGCAGCAAGGGTGTTTTCGGAAAGTCTCTGTTTTCTAGGTTAGAAAACCGGGATTCTCTGCCGTCGCAGACGCGTTTCTGAAACAAAAACGAGAGCCTCAAGGAAAAGGGCTTCACAAACTGGGCTTTAATGGCATCGCCAACCCCCCGGCTCTGTTTCCATGGAGCACAGCAGATGTTGCGTTTTAGATGGGAAATACATGGTATCGCAGGGAAGCCGGGTTTCTCTGAGAAAGAGAGCGGAAAAGACTGGGCTTTAAAAAAATCGTGATGGGAAATACAAAGGGAAGAAATATATAAATCACACTGCACAGATCCGTCAATCAAGCAGCGGAACTCACCCAGAGATTCATGAAAGGAGGGTGAGAGATTCTCCGCTGATGACATGCTGTTTAAGACAACAGTGAGACTGTGGTGTCATCCGCTTTACACCGCAAACACATCCCTCCCAAACACATGAGCTTAATTAAAAAATAACCAGGATTCAGAGCTCAGTACCGAAGCTGAACTTTGGACAAAGCGTGTGATCAAGCAAACATTCAGAGCAAGTTATGCCTTTAAAAATCTTTTAATTTTGTGTTAGGGCTGCACGATATTGGAAAAAAAAACACATTGCGATATATATTGCTATATGGAAAAAAATAAAAAATAAAAATTTCACCAGATGACTTGAATCAATAATTGTAGTAGAAATCAGCATAGAAAATAAACAAATTACAAGCATAGATAAATGTAATGGAACAAAGATACAAATTAAATAAACAGTGCTACCAAGTCTACCAGTATTCAGGTGCAGAAATTGAATAATCAAATATAAAATAACACTGCTTAGTCTTTACTGTATAAATTAAATCTAATAAATCTGTGTTAAAGCTACAAAAGTGATTTTTCTTTTGTTTGATTAACATTCATGACAGAAAGCAACAGGAACATTAAACTGCTGTGAACCCATATACTGTTACACATCCATTTTCTTTCTCAATTGTTTACCTTCACCTAAGCAACGGTGTTAACAAGGATACTTGCAGAGACATGCATTTTGACAATTTCAAACGTATGTGTCATTTCAGTGGATTTCACGTAATTCAGTGTTCATGTGCATCTGCGTGGCTCTCACCGTGTCTATAAATGATTTGCAATGGTCGCTTTGTCGCATCCAGTGTAGACAGACTTTAGCGGCGATGTGACTATCGTGGATCGCGATATCGATGCCGAAACGATATTGTGCAGCCCTATTTTGTGTCTTAAATTATTTGCTGAATATGTGCTCATCCACAGGCCATCCAAGATTAGGATGAGTTTGTTTCTTCATCAGATTTGGAGAAATGAGTCACTGCATCAGTGTCTCAGCAATGGATGCCCTGCAGTGAATGGGTGCCGTCAGAATGAGAGTCCAAACAGCTGATAAAAACATCACAATAATCCACACCACTCCAGTCCATCAGCTAACATCTTGAGAAGACAAAAGATAAAACAAATCCAGCAAGACGTTTGAACTTCAAACCGTTGCTTCTGGCTAAGATATCAATTTTAGTCCATAATCCAAAATAACGCTTCCACCAGTGAAAAAGTTGTCCCTTCTGAATCAAGACAAAAACACAGTGTACAGGAGAAAAATATGTTATTAGGGACTCGTATTTTGGCCAGAAGCGATGGTTAAAAATGCCTTGGTGGATTTGTTTTATACAAACATGCAGCTTTTCACTTTTGTTTGGACTATAATTCTGACGGCACCCATTCACTGAAGAGGATCCATTGGTGAGCAAGTGATGGAATGATGCATTTCTCCAAATCTGATGAAGAAACAAACTCATCATCTGTAGGCCTACATCTTGGATGGCCTGAGGGGGAGTAAATGTTCAGCAAATGTTCATTTTTGGGTGAAATATTCTTTTAAATCTTTATTGAAAAACACAGTGGCATGCATTTTATGCAGTTTATATAATTTAGGGTTTTAAATTACATATTTTCTTTTTAACACTAGCAGAACTGTAAATGGCACGCTGCCATTATTGGATCTGTGACACGGCATTAAGAAACTTGGCACGTACATGCAAGAAGATAAAATGTCGCACAAATGCTTGAAAAATTACACTTCTCATTTTACATGGCGCTCTTCCCATCAAATATCTCAGGCCTAATCTGTAGAGTGCAGAATGTGTTCCCATACAGGCAAGGCGAAGACATTTGTTGATCTAAAGCGCTTGGCCGGCGTCCACACACAATGGTAGAGTGCTGGTTCTGATCCGTCAGGGCTGGGTGTTCCCAAAGCACAGTGGCAAAGGAATGCAGTGTGGCGGCCCTGCAATTATCCACATCTGAGCATCACACAGCACTGCTCCGATTTCACCTCATACACTCAGACACATCTGATGCTTTAAAGCAATAGTTTATCCAAAAATAAAAATCTTCTTAAAAGTGTCCTCACCCTCAGATCATCAAAGATGTAGATGAGTTACTTCATCAGATTCTGAGAAATGTGTCACTGCATCAGTGTCTCAGCAATGGATGCTCTGTAGTGAATGGGTGCCGTCAGAATGAGAGTCCAAACAGCTGATAAAAACATCACAATAATCCACAAGTAATCCACTCCAGTCCATCAGTTAACATCTGGGGAAGACAAAAGCTGAGACAAATCCATCAAGAAATATGAGTCCATAATCCATAATAATTCTTCCTCCAGTGAAAAAGTGCATCTGCTGTCATCTCTCACATCAAAATCCAGACACATATTTGTTTAGAGCTGTTTTGTCTTGTAAACGCTGCTTGATCTGATGCAGATTTCTCTCCTGATTCAGATCAGAACACTTTTTCACTGGAGGAAGAGTTATTATGGATTATGGACTCGTATTTTAGTTAAAAACGTCTTAATGATGGATTTGTTTTATCTTTTGTCTTCTCCAGATGTTAACTGATGGACTGGAGTGGTGTGGATTATTGTGATGTTTTTATCAGATGTTTGGACTCTCATTCTGACGGCACCCATTCAAGCAAGTGAGCAAATGATGGAATGACAAAATTCTATAAGAAATAGTCTTATATAATAATAGTCCCAAGAACTCCACACCTGACTATTATAAAACATAAAATAATAATTTTCTAAAATGTACATACAATGATCCTAAATTTAAATGTACATTAATATGCATAAACATTCCAAGGACTGATTTTTTAACCATTCGTATACACACACCTGGTCATTATTTTCAAACATTCATATATTCGTAAAATCCAGCCTGGTCATAATTTTCAAATCATTCCTTTTTATGTTGTACAGTACAGAAATACTGACTACTTCAAAGAAGCATTTGCATGATGCATTTATAATTCAACATTATAATGTACAGAATGGAAAAGGATATGGAAAGGAAATGTAAAGAGAGAAAATGACAATGCACAATAAAATATCCAATATCGGAACAAAACCTCAACCAAGATATTGGGCATCCTTAAATTTGATTTTTCTCAAAATTGAGCCTATATATAATGAAGCATGTTCAATCTAATCTTTAGTCTGCCTTTACTAATCCTGATTTGTTCCTCATGTTTTATGAATGATGCCTGATCCATTTAGTACTTCACAAGTTCAACATTTTCACCACTCTTAAAAACCGTCAGTATGCCAATCAGTCTAAACCCGTTAGTCTAGAATCTACACAACTTCAAGCATTCTGCTACTTAAAATATTTGCTTTGCATCAAAAACAAATTGATGTTTGCATCATCCATCCAGTTTCAGCTGTGCTTGGGTCTAAATGATCATTTCTTCAGTGCAACTTGTAACACAACTCACATACTTATAGTCTAGACTCTTAAAAGAAATCTGGTACAAGCAGCTGTCCTCGTGTAAGATTTGGGCTAACTAGACTATAAATGCCAATATCTAGGCTAATGTGATTCTCAGAATGAAAATCAGAATCATAACCCTTTGGCAGCCACTGAAATGGCTCGCCTCCATAAGCACAGCCATCAAAATAAAACCAGCTGGAGCAGCCAATCATATCGCTGAAATCCTAAACCATTCAAGTTCACCTTTGGGAAACGGGCCGAGATTGGTAAAACATGCTGGACATGAACTACTCACTGGTTTGTGTTTTCTCTTGTTTTACTGGACTCAGATGAAATGGTTTGGCCTTATCGGTGGTGGCAGACATCCAGACAGTTGCACTTTCAAACCTCTGCCCATTAATCCTGATGTGTTTTGCAAACAGACGGATCAGATTGCCTGCTATTACATGTTCGAGAGTTTGTCTTGTGACTAATACAGCAGATAATAAACAATTCAAATAGGACTCTCTACAAGCGTTCAACTTGAGTTCAAACTTCTGTCCAGCATGCAAAAGCTAAATGTCCCTATCCATCTCTTGGAGAAATTAAAGTAATTTTCTGCTAACTTTGCATAGGCATAAAATACTACACATGCCCAAATCTTTTTGTGCTTGCACTGCAAATCCTCCTCGGTACAAACAAGAGTAAGCGCAGTGTTTTCATAGTGATGAAGTCTTACAGCGACTTGGCAACTCGCCAACAATACAGTGCCCTGTATGACTTATTCCCTGATTTAAAAACCACTGAGCCCTGGCATCAACGCAGTGTGCCATCAAACAGCTCTGTTTTCCAATCATGTGATCCAGCTATAATGCACCGCATGCAAAAGTTTATTGGGTGTTTCATTAAATGTGCAGATCAATGTATCTGAAAGCCATCTAAAAGACAAAGCAATGCCAAATCATACTTTAAAGCACTTATAAACACTGTAATGCATGACTTAAAATACATGAGTGTATGCAATGTAAGCAATAAATGCATGCAATATTCACTCCGATTTGGGGAAAAGCAGTCCGTTTATGTAGAACAGATGGACATCAGAAAATTAGGCTGATATGCATTTATTTTCATTAACAACTGAATCAATTTGCATTGCAAGTAAAGGGTTTTCATATGCAATGTCATGACTTTTTACACTTTTTCATATCCAAAAGGAGTACAAAATACATCTGAAAGCCATCTAAATGACAAAGCAATGCCAAATCACACTTTGAAGCAGTGTAGATGCTCAAAATACTGTGATGCATGATTTTAAATACTGTACACATATATTGAACTGTATGCAAAGCAAGCAATAAATGCATGCAATATCCATACAAGTATGCAGATCCATATAAGAACACACAGGGACTCTTGAATGTAAACATTTTCAATGCACATACACACATCCAGACTATAATACAAGTAAGATTTACTGTAGCATGCCAAACATTTACGGAGCATGCATTAGTGGCATATTAGTACTTTTAAATCCAAACAAGAGGTTGAGTGTGCATGCATCAGATAAAAAAAGATTGATAAACTTGTGGTACATCTGACACAGGTAAAGGTGCGCCTTACCTGCCCAGCTCTTTGCCGGGGATGACGTCATAGTGCTCGGTGAACGGCTCGCTCCTGATGGCGGTTCGGATCTCGCGCAGCAAGCCGGAGCGGTTCTGACCGGATTCACACCGAGTTCGGTTTCTGGACTCGGTCGTTCGTGGACATTCAGGAATCATAACGGCTGTTATAAACGTCACTTCGTCTTATTTGTGTACCGACACCCGTTTTTACCTGCAAGCCCAGTCCAACAGGTGACCTGATGCAGTGAAACGAATACTATCACGCTACCTCACTTAATAAAACAGTTCCTCTCGCTGAATTCCCACCTAACGTTAACAACATGGAAACGTGTCTAAAATATTAACTGTTAATACTTTCATCTTCGATTAAAACTCCTCCTAAGTGAGCAAAAACGCTTGAGTTTAAGACTGCTGCTCTCCTCAACTCGTCTGCTTTCATCTGAAGCGAGTCAACGGAGAGCCAAGCTGTTCCTCAGACTTCAGTTGCCAGGGCAACGGGCGTGATTGACACCGCTTTCCGCCAATCACGATCACGCACTTGCCGGTGGGCGGGAGGAGGTGGACCTTGACAGTGACTTTTGACCAATAAGAGGTGAACAATTAATTAATTAAATAATTATGTTACAGATATATAAAAAAAGACTGATGTTGGGTTTTATTTTGAGAGGACAATGGAATCATAGTAGTGTAGACATTCAAAGACTCTCATCCGCTGTGATTGGCATTTATACTTAACATAAACATTTACCTAGTTAATGAGGATGTACTAAAAGGCTTTTAATTTGTGATCATTTTACTTCTAAAGTTATACTATATATATATATAGATATATAGATATATATTTATACATACAAACAATAAAAATAAATAAATTATAATAAATAAATTATATACATTATATATATAATATATACATACAATAAAAATAAATAAATAAATGAATAAATAAATAAATATATATATATATATATACATACAATAAAAATAAATAATAATAATAAATAAATTATATACATTATATATATATATACATACAATAAAAATAAATAAATGAATAATAATAAATAAATTATATATATATATATACATACAATAAAAATAAATAATAATAATAAATAAATATATACATTATATATATATATACATACAATAAAAATAAATAAATGAATAATAATAAATAAATTATATATATATAATATATATATAATATATAATATTTATTTATTTATTATTATTGTTTATTGTTTATTTTTAATGTGTATATATATATATATATATATATAATTTATTTATTATTATTATTTATTTTTATTGTATGTATATATATATATAATTTATTTATTATTATTATTTATTTATTTTTATTGTATGTATATATATATAATGTATATAATTTATTATATTATTATTTATTTTTATTGTATGTATATATATATATATATATAATTTATTTATTATTATAATTTATTTATTTATTTTTATTGTATGTATATATATATATAATGTATATAATTTATTTATTATTATTATTTATTTATTTATTTTTATTGTTTGTATGTATATTTATATATATATATATACACATACAATAAAAAATAAATAAATAAATAAAACATCAAAATATTATTACTTTGCTCTTATGCTGGGCATATTTAAATATTTTTATCTCCTTATGTTTAGCAAAACATTCACACACATATTGAAGAGATTCTTATGATGCCCTCTAGTGTTTGTGCTGTGTAAGGATGTATATGAATCAACATAATCAATACAACCCACTAGAAAGTGATTGTTTATTGACATTTATGTACAAGGATTTGGGCAAAAGCAAAGCCTGTTCATGTAGAACAGATGGATATCAGAAAATTAGGCTGATATAGAGTCATTTGTGTTCATAATTATATTTACATGTGTATTTTCATTAACAACTTTATCAGTTTGCATTGCAAGTAAAGGGTTTTCATATGCAATTATTATTTTTTTCACATTATCTTGAACTCATATACAAAAAATAATATAAAATACAAAACTGCCAACAAATAAAAATAATAAAAATACATTATATTATCATCAACTGAACGGTGTACAGCAAATGGTCAGATTCACAAGTTCTGTCAGTGATAAATAAAACAAGTTTGAGTTTAATACACAGATTCAGTGTTAACGGACATAATAAACAATAAATGTCATAATAAACAATAAATGCAAACATAACGCAATGATAATCATCATAAGAGCCTGCATGCATTAAACAGTGTCCTGGCTAAACATCAGTGAAGAACCATCCAGAAACTAATTCTCTTTTGATGGTGAGAGGCGTTCGACCAACAATATATATATATAAACACATAAAAGCACCACTTAGGAGATTTCATACTGACTAATAAAGAAAATCTGGTTTTGTCATCTGTGGTTATAAACAGTCATTTTATTAAAGGGATAGTTCACTTTGAAATTAAAATGTGGTATCTATCAGCTTACCCCAAGGGCATCCAAGATGTAGGTGTCTTTTTTTCTTCAGTAGATCCAATTTTGATGTTTTTAGGTCAAACCGTTCTAGTCTGTCAGTCATATAATGGCAGGTATAGGTCACTGTCTCTATAAGAGGGAAAAAGAACATGCACAGAGAAATCCAAATTAAACAATTCCCCATCGTAACTACACATTGATGACCTAAGACACGAAACGAGCGGTTTGTGTGAGAAAACGAACAGTATTTATATCGTTTTTTACCTCTTGTACACAACCATGTCCAAGTGATCTGAGTGCGCACACACATCCGGTGTGTGACGTGTGTGTGCGCGCGCTCTGGCTCACGCTGCATTCACACGGGGCGTCGGCGTCAACGCTTGACGGAGGGCGTGTCTGAAGCGTGGTGCTGACGCAACTTCGTGGTATTTTCTTGTTGGAAGACGCGCACTGTCATCGCTTGTGTCGTTTCTGAACTGTCTACTCTAGAATAATGATGACTTCTCTTAAGCAGACCCGCTTGCTGTCATCATTGTATTTCTATACGAGCGCTCCATGTATAAATACTATAAATACTGTTCGTTTTCTCACACAAACCGCTCGTTTCGTGTCTTAGGCCATCAATGTGTAGTTACGATGGGGAATTGTTTAATTTGGATTTCTCTGTGCATGTTCTTTTTCCCTCTTATAGAGACAGTGACCTATACCTGCCATTATATGACTGACAGACTAGAACGGTTTGACCTAAAAACATCAAAATTGGATCTACTGAAGAAAAAAAGACACCTACATCTTGGATGCCCTTGGGGTAAGCTGATAGATACCACATTTTAATTTCAACGTGAACTATCCCTTTAAACAGTGTCCTGGCTAAACATCAGTGAAGAACCAACCAGGAACTAATTCTCTTTTGATGGTGAGAGGCGTTCGACCAACAAAATATATATATATATAAACACATAAAAGCACCACTTAGGAGATTTCATACTGACTAATAAAGAAAATCTGGTTTTGTCATCTGTGGTTATAAACAGTCATTTGATTAATATTAGGAGATAAAGCCGGTTTGCATTTAAAGTTTTTCAGTTATGAGCGACAAACCAACTCATATTTGTGTGACTGTCGAAATGGAAGATGTGCATCAATAAATTAAACAAATAAATCATTAAAAATATGTATTTTAATTAATAAAGATATACCTGCAATATACAAGGTGGATGTGGGGTCTGAAATTTGTTATCCGTGGCAATGCCTACAACGTACAACAAAATATATTATAGCAATTAGGGTGATCATATGTCCCCCCCCCCCCCTTGACTTTTAAATTGCCTAAAATTTCCATTTTGGCTTGGCTTTTCTATTACTTTAATTCTTGCTGAAGCCGGTGACTGAAAAGTGGTTTGACCAATAGCGTGAAGGCATTGTACATATCAACCAATCGTGGCGTGCGAGAAGGCGGGATCTACAGACAGTCAAAAGCAATGTAAATACACATACACATAATACATGAGGACTGTAGAGAGACTGCCAAAAGTAAAACAAAGCCAAAAACCAGACATTTTTTTGTATGCCAATTTAGAAAAATCCGTCCAGGACATGTCTGGGGGAAAAAAGGACTTATGTGAATCTGGGAATGAATCAATGTCACGCCAGTGTCAGTGTCATTATCAAACACAGCTCATCCCTGGGCTCTAAAAAAGCTTTGGCTTTAAGAAGCATTGTTTAAACAGTTCGAGAGTTATTTCTAACGTAGCCACATGGACGCTGCTGGCAGAAAGTTCTGATGAGCTTAGTGTTAGTGTCACTAATTTGGTTACATCACTATCAAGTGATTATGATTATTGACTTGAAAGCAATGGTTTAAAGTTAAAAGTGTCATGGACATGTGTTTGGACTTGAGCACCCATTCATGCAAAGGATCCACTGTGAGAAGTGTTGGAATGACACAAGTTTCATCCTTGTCCAGTATCTGCAGTGTTTCCCTCCAGAAGTTATGACAAAAAAATGTCTTTGTATATGTTTAAATAGATTTAATGCATTCATCTAATCCTCTTTCACAAGCGATCATCAACAAGCGTTATTCTTGTTGTCATCTCCATGGTTTGTTGTTCTGTCTTTTACGTTTCTTTTAAACTGTGTAACAACAAGGCAGGCCAGTGTTGCCTGTGGACCACTAATTAGTTCCAGACACATACAGTACATGATTCTATGCTGATCTGAAATTTATGTGCGCATTATGAACCAAAGTCATATACTTCAAACTTTATTTCAGGCATGGATATGTTGCAGATTGTAGCACAATGTTTGTTAATGTAATTTAAGGTTTGTATGAATTATTTTCTTTCTACAGTCACACGGGGCGCTTGCTGAAATCCCTGTGCTTCACCAGTATGACGTTCCTGCTGCTGCAACATCTACCAAATCACAATCAACAGTCTGTTAGCAGGAGACAACATCGAGCCCAGCTTCAACTGTGAGACTAACTAGATCAGCTTCCGCTACAGATTCTTAACCCAGACTAATGATTAGATGGAGCCGGGTGAGGTCAGGTGAAGAGAAAATATTTAACCAGTTAAACATAATGAACCCAAACACTAAAATATTGGTTGGCTAATGGGAGAAAAGGAAGTTTCCAAAAGACTTTCCAGCTTACGGGAAGCTCACGAAGCAACACAAATTTGTGGCAGGAAAATTTGGTCAGATTTTCATGTATGATTTCCTGATGTATGATCTGGCGATGGGTTGAATGAACATGCAGATCCTCGTTGAAGAGGTGGCGCTATTGGAAAAGCAGAAATACCTGATGCACAACTTTCTGTTTCTGTTTCAAACAGCCGTGTAGATTTTGTGTATTTGCAACAAGAGAGAAACGAGAGTTCCCAGCCTATTCACGGCAGTTCATACATATTTTACAAGGTGGCTAATTCGTACGACCTCACTCGTACAAATTCATATGATTTTTGCTAAATCGTATGTATTTTACAAGTTGCACGATTCGTATGATTTGTACAAATGACCTAACCTAAACCCACCCCTAAACCTACCCGCACTTTGGTTTAGACAAATCCTAAAAATCGTACGAGTGAGGTTGTACGAATTCGTAAAATAGCCACCTCGTAAAATATGTACGAATTGGTCGTGAGATAGCGTTTGTAGTTTCTTCCTCTGCTATTCACTGTCACTTAGCAAAACAGTCTGTTTCTGTGCAAATCTTATTGGTTGCCGGTTTTCTTCACAACAGACGTTTGTTTTTGAACAGGCCTTCAATTTAAAGTCAGTTACTGACCTTTTTTTTTTGTAACTTCGAGATTTGTTTTTATAGTTTTTATTAATGTTTTGAATAAGTTTTTATTTTTAGTACATTTTTATTTCAGTTTTAGTCATATTAGTGTATCATTTTGGCATCAAGTTAAACTAAATGAAAAAGAAAAATGCTGTCTTGGCAGTTTGCTAAAATAATATTTTAATGTTCAAATATTGTAACCTTTTTCTCACAATTCTGTGTTTATGTCTTTCAATTCTTTGAGCTTTTTTCCCCTCAGAATTAAGAGATATAAACACAGAATTTCAAGGAAAAAGTCTGAATTGTGAAATAAAAAACAATTACATTTTTTATTTTTATTTATTTTTATCCCGTGGAAAATAGAAAGTTCAAAAGAACAGCATTTTTTTGAGTAATACATCTTTTGTAGAAAAAAAAAGTTTAATATTTTATTTCAGTTTAAGTTTATTTAAAATTGTTCTTTTTTATTAACTCTTTTCCCGCCAAACGCGGAATTTTCCATGTTTCCGTGTTTCCACTGTTATACGCTAGGGGGCGCTATTACACATCTCCTAAATGAGTCTCGAAAGTGCCGATCAAAAACACAGGCAAGGAAGATGCAGAAATGAGAGATCTCATATATGCATATGAAAAATAATGCGATCATCAACACTAACCGCATATAAATGAAAACTACAGAGTGAAATGTGGATCCAGAAAGTGATAAAGGCCTGTGAAGCTTTGGGATACTGATGGAAGCATCTACTGCATCTTTACTTTGATAATATTACTGAATATGATCCAGATGTAGTATTTGATAAAAATGCGATTTTCTCAGCTTTTTTGCTCAAAATGTTGCTTTTTTTTATAAACCTACATATGTTGTTAAAGGGGTTATAATGCATATCCACTTTTACAAGTTGATTGTACTGAGATGTGTGTTGGCAGTGCCTGTACACAACCATCCTATAATGATAAAAATCCATCCAGTGTTTTTTTATTAATCTCCTTTTTTTCCCCTGTCTCATCGAGCTGTTCTCTTGTGACGTCAATCGGACCCCTCCCAGATTGTTTGATTGACAGCACTGAGCACATATTAGAGACTTTTCTGCACAAACAAAATCAGTTTATGACATCACAGTATTTGAGCCTTGTGAAAATCAGGAGCTCAGTTCAACCGATAAATGAGAATTCATTTTTAAACTGATTTAAAGGAATAGTTCACCCTAAAATGAAAATGTGTTGTCAATTTACTCACCCTCGGGCCATCCAAGATGTATTTTTTCCTTCAGTAGAACAGTAGATTTTTACATGAAATCGTGCTCCTCGGTGATTCATAAAATGCAAGTAATCAGTTGATAATATCGAGGAACACAAAATTAATACCTGTGGCTCCTGTCGATATATTGAGGTCTTATGAAACATAACGATAGGTCTGTGCATGAAACTGAACATTATTTACAACATTATTACCTGTAATCCAGAGCCTCAGGCAAACAGGGAAATCTGATTCTTTTTGACAGAACAATCATTTCACTTCATAAGACCTCAACATATTTATATTCATTTTGTGCTCCTTGATATGCTTTTTTTATTCTCAAATACAGGCAACTGCTGACTTGCATTTTATGAATCACCAAGGAGCTGTTTCAAAAAATCACCTATCCCAAGAAAAAAAGTCACCTTAAGGTTTTTTCATTTTTGGGTGAACTATCCCTTTAAGGTTTGGTCAGGGGCTATGTTCAGAATAGTGTACTAGCATACTACTCATACTATTTATGCAGTATCCATAACATGCACAGTAAGCATACAATACCTAGATAATGTTTTACGTTCACCACAGTGCACATTACATATCTAGAGTACTGTATGTCATAATGCAACGTGACTACTTGATGTAATATCTACTTTGTAATACCAATCTTGGACTTTTATCTGATCATTCACACATTAAAATGCAAAATAACTTGATATGAAAAGTGGGAGATACATGCTTTATTATTAAACATGCAGTGTAATGAGGTCATGTGACATGCATACTGCACTTGGAAGTGTTTATTGTTGCATATGTTTTGCATACTACAGAACTTTAAAAAAATACTGTGCAGTATTCAGTAAGCAATATGTTAGTATTCCATTTCAAACATAGCCAAGCATTGAAAATCACACTTTATCACATTTTAAGGGATTAGCCAATCAGAAAGGAGATGTACGGATGCCTAACCAATAGAATGATGCCAAGGACAAACATGAGTAAGATGCAATAGGCTGGAGCATACACGTTAGACCCCACACTCCCACAAAGTACTGTATATATCTTATATTTTAGTGCAGAAACATGCTATTTCAAGTCATTTTAAATCAAAATTCTCAGATATATGTAGTTTAAAAATCTCTAAAAAGTCTCTTGTGGACTGAGTTACTGAAAATGTTTTTGCAGTAATTAAAAAAATCAAGTCTCAATGAAGTCTCAGTTCTTCACTCCAGACCAAAGGTGCTGGTCTCCTCCACAGCGGTGAGAAGTTTCTCATACAGCAGAGGGTACGACGGATAGGGAGGCAGATCCAGACGGTTGAAGCATGTGTGCGCCCTGCAGGAGACGGAAACACAGAGGTCAAAGGTCAGGAGGAGGCTTCTATCATGTGAGACGAACTCTACACTCCTGCACTGTAAAGAATAAGTGTCATTTTAACTGTAAAATTGAGTAAAAACACTGCGGAAAAAACTGTTAATAGGTTAACAGTAAGTTCCCGTACTATATACAGGGAAAAACTGTAAAAGATCTAACCAGACATTTCATGTCATTTTACAGTAAAATGCTGTTAATTATACAGTTTTTAGAAGTAATAATAAGTGACACTCCACATTTGAAAGTATTTTGTTTAAATAATCATGTTTTTTAATAGTTTTTGTTATCAGTTATGTGCATTTGGGCTTTATGTTACATCTATCTGTTGTTTAATGAAAGTTTATTGCATTATTTAAGTATCACGTGTGTTATTATGATGATGTTTAGTGTTGCCAACTTTTTTCAATGGAAAGTAGCTAAAGCCAGTTCGAAAAATGTCGCCAGATGACGTCATACGCTAATTAGCATATTCATGACGTCATCTCATTGTATTGCCTTTTACATTTGTTTGCCTCTCTGTGCTCACATACAGTCTTTTAATTATCCAAATTCTCAATAAAACTGTTTTCATTTATATAATTTACTGTTTCTTCGAACGGGAAGCCAGTGATGAAATGTGGCCCTTTAAGACTACATAACCAGTCATTCCAAGATGTTAATCTGCAAAAAAAATCCTGATTTATTCGAGCCGTCGTCTGAGAAATCAAATACACATAACATAAGCAAAGACAAAGACAAGTCCTGTGCCGTGTTTTCGGCTCTATTTGCATGTTAGAGAAGCAACATTCATGTTTTAACTGAAAGTCTGCTCCTCTCCACCGCTCGCTGATGTGTGCGTGCTGTGAAAGCAAGATTCACTCTCGTGCGGTATACCAGCGAGAGACTCGCAGTCAAAGAGACTCGGTTTGTCCAAGAAGTCCTTTTGTCGCTAGTCGCTTTTTTGGTAAAAAGTCGCTAGGGGGATTTGTCGCTTAATTGACAAAGTCGCTAAGATGGCAACCCGGTTTGCTGAATGACTGTGCACCTTCTATATATTAGCTCACATACTGTCTATATATTAGTATATACTTTGCTTCTATATATTAGTATATACTTCACCTTCTATATATTAGTCCATACTTCTGCTTCTATATATTAGTATATACTGTCACCTTCTATATATTAGTATATACATTTATATAATTTACTATATACTTCTGCTTCTATATATTAGTGTCTTCTGCTTCAACGGGATATATATGAAATAGTATATACTGAAATGTGGCCCTTCTAAGACTACATACCAGCTTCACCTTCCATAGATTAGTATATACTTCTGCATATTAAATACTTCTGCTTTATAATCGAGCCGTCTATATATTAGTCTGATGAAATCAAATACACATAACATAAGCAAAGACAAAGACAAGTCCTGCTGCCGTTTTTCGGCTCTATTTGCATGTTATTAGAAGCAACATCATCTATATTTAGTATATACTGAAAGTGCTGCTCCTCTCCACCGCTCGCTGAACATTAGTATATACTTCTGCTTCTATATAGAGAGATATATTAGTCTTCTGATATATTAGTATATACTTCACCTTCTTCTAGACTTCTGCTTCTATATATTAGTATATACTTTTCTATATATTAGTATATACTTCTGCTTCTATATATTAGTATATACTTCACTTCTATATATTAGTATATACTTCTGCTTCTATATATTAGTATATACTTCACCTTCTATATATTAGTATATACTTCTGCTTCTATATATTAGTATATAGCTTCTATATATTAGTATATACTTCACCTTCTATATTAGTATATAGTATATTAGTATATACTTCACCTTCTATATATTAGTATATACTTCTGCTTCTATATATTAGTATATACTTCACCTTCTATATATTAGTATATACTTCTGCTTCTATATATTAGTATATACTTCTGCTTCTATATATTAGTATATACTTCTGCTTCTATATATTAGTATATACTTCTGCTTCTATATATTAGTATATACTTCTGCTTCTATATATTAGTATATACTTCTGCTTCTATATATTAGTATATACTTCACCTTCTATATATTAGTATATACTTCTGCTTCTATATATTAGTATATACTTCTGCTTCTATATATTAGTATATACTTCTGCTTCTATATATTAGTATATACTTCTGCTTCTATATATTAGTATATACTTCACCTTCTATATATTAGTATATACTTCTGCTTCTATATATTAGTATATACTTCTGCTTCTATATATTAGTATATACTTCTGCTTCTATATATTAGTATATACTTCACCTTCTATATATTAGTATATACTTCTGCTTCTATATATTAGTATATACTTCTGCTTCTATATATTAGTATATACTTCACCTTCTATATATTAGTATATACTTCTGCTTCTATATATTAGTATATACTTCACCTTCTATATATTAGTATATACTTCTGCTTCTATATATTAGTATATACTTCTGCTTCTATATATTAGTATATACTTCACCTTCTATATATTAGTATATACTTCACCTTCTATATATTAGTATATACTTCACCTTCTATATATTAGTATATACTTCTGCTTCTATATATTAGTATATACTTCTGCTTCTATATATTAGTATATACTTCACTTCTATATATTAGTATATACTTCTGCTTCTATATATTAGTATATACTTCTGCTTCTATATATTAGTATATACTTCACCTTCTATATATTAGTATATACTTCACCTTCTATATATTAGTATATACTTCTGCTTCTATATATTAGTATATACTTCACCTTCTATATATTAGTATATACTTCACCTGCTCTATATATTAGTATATACTTCATATATTAGTATATACTTCTTCTATATATTAGTATATACTTCACCTTCTATATATTAGTATATACTATATATAGTATATACTTCACCTTCTATATATTAGTATATACTTCTGCTTCTATATATTAGTATATACTTCTGCTTCTATATATTAGTATATACTTCTTCTATATATTAGCTTCTATATATTAGTATATACTTCACCTTCTATATATTAGTATATACTTCTGCTTCTATATATTAGTATATACTTCTGCTTCTATATATTAGTATATACTTCACCTTCTATATATTAGTATATACTTCTGCTTGTGGCGAAGCTACTTGTGATGAGCTTTGATTCTTCTCTTTCACCTCCTGCATTATTATGCTGGTTGTCAGTATGTTAAAGGTACAAAACAGATTTTAATAGCAGTGTGTGTTGTTGAATTTACTGGTTTCACATTAAAATTTCCTTGTTTATAAATTACAGTTTTATACCGTAAATTTTTCTGTAAATGTGTTTACAGTTTTTCTGTATTTTTTACAAAATTATTCTGGCAACCACAGCTGCCAAAATTATTTTGTAAAAACTACAGATTTTTTTTACAGCGTGTGAGCCGCTTCGCTGTAAAGCACAGCTTTCTCCAGCAGAGCATGTGAAATTCTGTATCTGAGTGAGGCATCTGTATCGTTTCCATCACATTGGCCTTATTTAGCTCTGGCTGCTGACGCTGTGCACACACAATGACAAACTCTGAGCCGTTCTCACCCTGACAGAGAAATATGAGCCTGTACTTTAGTGCTGACGGCGCCAGGCTTTGATCCGCAGTCCCTTCTGTTTGCCAAATGATTTTCAAGGTGAAACGCTGGATGCAAATTGAGCTTTTGAGTCTAACAGTTGGTTTTCAGGATGACACTTTGTCATCTCGGGTAGCTTTATTTACAAGTCTAAGCAGTAAGGCGGTTTCTTAGCTGTTGTGATTGAATTTCACTGGTGTGGAAGAACCATGGCAAGTAAACAAAACAGTATTTGAACAAGCTTATAGTCGACCACACATATAATCTGTGGGTTAAAGCACTGCTTGGGTGACGTTATCCTAAATGCATTCATTATTTCTGTGCATTGCAGTCGGTGTTTTTCATTTCACGTCTCACATTTGTTTTGACTATCAAATATAAATGGAAATGTAAGGATCTCAAAGCACTGCTTCAATCTTCCCTGTTGAAAAAACCCAGCATATGCTGGTTAGGTATGTTTTGAAGCATGGCTGCTGGTTTGAGCTGGTTCTTCGCTGGTCATGAGCTGGTTTAAGCTGGTCCTGAGCATGAGCTAATAAGACCAGCACATGACCATCTTAAACCAGCTCATGACCAGCTAAGAACCAGCTTAAACCAGCTCAAACCAGCAGCCATGCTTCAAAACACCTAACCAGCATATGCTGGTTTTTCAACACGGTCATAATTGTTCTTGTTATAAAATGAGACATCATATTCATTCTATGAAATATAAACTATGAGGAATGTGTAATGGTAGAGAAAATCATTTGTTTTTTAATATTCAGCCCAGGTCTGTGAGATCCTGCACATTTCTGTGTAGCATCTCTAATCTAGCACATATGCAAGTCATCTGTATGGTAATGTACTCCAAAAAGATGATAAAACAAAAACAAACTTTCAGCAATATGTGCACATTTAAAATATCCTCTCTAGGGTAAACGCACCAAAAATATTCATAACATCACACTTTTTTGTCTCCAGAATGAGAATATCCCCTCCTCCTAATAGCATCTTTCAGCGACTAGCATTAGCAACTAGCAATTCATGCTTTAGGAATGCTAAACTAAAACTACTGAGTCCTGTTCCACACCAACTTCCTGTTTCAGTAGGAAGTGCCTCAATACACAAAAGAAAACTGTGCTAATTTGTCAATTTTATTGGGTCTTTTCAGGGTTATTATAGGTAACTAAAACTACCACACACACACACACACATACATACATTATATATACTGTATATATAGACTTTAGATGTACTAAAATAACTAGAACTAAAACAAAATAAAAATGTATTTAAAAAATAAATAAATAAAGAGAAATACTAATCAATCCTTGGTAAATTAAATATATTGTTCTACTTCAGCTAGCATAAAGCTTTCCCTCATGATGAATTAGCCTTCCTCAAGTACTAAAAAGTTAAGTTTTATAAAGCTGTGTTTAGCAATAATGTGGGATATATGTGACCCTGCAGCACAAAAGCAGTTTTAAGTCGCTGGGGTATATTTGTAGCAATCGCCAAAAATACATAGTATGGGTCAAAATGATCGATTTTTCTTTTATGCCAAAAATCATTAGGATATTAAGTAGAGATCATGTTCCATGAAGATATTTTGTATATTTCCTACCGTAAATATATCAAAACTTAATTTTTGATTAGTAATATGCATTGCTAAGAACTTCATTTGAACAACTTTAAAGGTGATTTTCTCAATATTTAGATTTTTTTGCACCCTCAGATTCCAGATTTACAAATATTATCCTATCATAACAAACCATACATCAATGGAAAGCTATTTATTCAGCTTTCAGATGATTTATAAATCTCAATTTCGAAAAATTGACACTTAAGACTGGTTTTGTGGTCCATGGTCACATCTGTGATTCTGCAGGCAGAACGTGTGTTATTTCTTGCAGTATACCTTGGTAGAGAGGTAATCTTTCCCCACTTTTCAATGCAGAAGCGCCGCAGGCCGTTGCTCCCACGGAGCGCTGTGAAACCCTCGTAGGGGACACTGGAAGTTCCCGTCACGAACTGCAGCAGACGCAACCTCTGTTCATTATTGAAGCGCTCCACCGCATCCCAGAAACAACGAATCACAGCGTGCCCATCATGGTAACCTGGAGGGAGATACTGGTTAAGTTAAACACCAATATGTGCTACGTCACCCGTAGTTTGTGTTGTGTTGGGTTAGACCCTACTCTGAAGTAGGAGCTAATTTAGCCCCCCCCCCCCAAAAAAGGTGTTCTTCTAATCATTCCCAGTTAACCCCAGTACTTCCACCAGGAGTTACAATATAGAAACTATGAAGACGTTCCTCTGGTGTGAAAGTGCCTCCTGTTTAAAGGGATTGTTCACCCAAAAATGAAAACTCTGTCATTAATTACTCCCCCTCATGTCGTTCCAAACCCGTAAGACCTTCGTTCATCTTCAGAACACTAATTAAGATATTTTTTATGAACACCGAGAGCTCTCTGACCCTCCATAGACAGCAAGGATCCTAACACGAACAAGGCTCAGAAACATAGCAAGGAGATCGTTAAAATAATCCACGTGACATCAGGGTTCAACCGTAATTTTACGAAGCTACGAGAATACTTTTTGTGCGCAAAGAAAACAAAAATAACGACTTTATTCAACAATTAGTCTCCTCCGTGTCACCCTATAGTGCCATTTTGGGGAGTATCACATACGTAAACAACATATTCTGTTCTTTGTTAGCAGCACCGTACGCAGATACGCTGTTTACATTGTTTACACTTTGATCTGAACATAAACAACGTATCCGAGTACATACGTTGTTTACGTATGTGATACTCTCCAAAATGGCGCTATAGGGTGACGAAGAGGAGACGAATTGTTGAATAAAGTCGTTATTTTTGTTTTCTTTGCATTTTTGTGTATGTATGTGTGTGCACAAAAAGTATTCTCTTATCTGTAGCTTCCTAAAATTACGGTTGAACCCTGATGTCACATGTTTTCTTTGACACAAAAAGTATTCTCGTATTTTAATGATCTGGATGATTTTAATGATCTCCTTGCTAGTTTATTGATCTTGATCAATATTATTTATTGATATTGATCTTGACCTTGATCGTGTTAGGATCCTTGCTGTCTATGGGGGGCCAGAGAGCTCTCGGATTTCATCAAAAATATCTTAATTTGTGTTCCGAAGATGAACGAATGTCTTACGGGTTTGGAACGACATGAGGGGGAGTAATTAATGACATAATTTTCATTTTTGGGTGAACTATCCCTTTAACTGGATCGGGTGTGTTTTATTTGGACTGGAGCTGAACTCTGCAGGAAAGTGGCCCTTTGGGAGCAAGAAACAAGCTTATTTAAATTAGCCAAAGTATAAGAAAAGAGAATGTGTCCCTCTAAAGAGGCCCTTCAGGCGTCTCTACCCGAATGTGCATAGGCTGTGCAGGAAAAGTCAACAGAAGACTCCAGAGACTCAACCGAGGATATCTCGACACCGTGAAACCACAACACCGCAGGGTTATATGAAGTTCTACAGGGTTCTCCCATCATGCTTTCAATGTCAACAGCTCTGTTCTAAGTAATGAACTGCAATCTAAACAGATGGGATACTTGTTTTGGCATTAGCTGTGGGATAAAATCCTGTTGACCCTCCATAGTAATTCACAGCAGAAGACCTGAAAGAAAAGCGAGACCACTTCACATGGAACAAATGCTTAACCTGATCAATCAAGCTTCTACTCACTAATGAACACCATGTGAGCATTTCTCTCCAGTAATTAAACATTTATGGATAGCTTTTGGATCAAAATTGACAATATTACCCACTGTTGACAGAGCAGCTGCCATGAATTTTTAAAGACAACGCAAGCATCCGCTCACCTCCTCTATATTCTGTGTTGGATCTCCAGTCGTTCAAATCAATCTCAGCCGTCCCTGCAATGACCAACTCCAGCTCACGAGCATCGAAACACTGAAACCAGACGGGAGTCTACGACCTGCATTATAAAGGAACAGTTTATATATGACATTCAAATCATCTGAATTAGATTAGTAAATAACTGTTGAACTAATTTTCAGTGAAACTACCATTCAAGCTAACGTACCTCATAGAAACCTCTTACAAGGGCTTCGGTCTGCTGCATAACCCCCCTCTCCACCCTCCATCTAGCCATGCGCTCAATGTATTCCTTCTTGTTCTTCTCCGTCACTTGGGTATTGGAGCCTCCCGACTTCAGTTCCCTCTCTATGACCTGTCAAAAGATGTAAAAAGTTTTAAGGGTTGGTACAAACCTTTGTTGCAGCAGAAGTAATGTTTACAAGTATTAGTGACATGGCACCTATAAAGCATGGATTCACCCTGAGCCACCTTTTTGTTGTGTGTAATTCTTTTAATGTTAAAATATTTATATAAAATTATTAATCGTTCTAATAATCATTAGATTAATCGATTATCAAAATAATCAATTTGTTGCAGCCCCATAAGACACATGAAAACCTCCTCGAAGGTGCTTCAAAAACAGAATGAATTATCCAGCACCTGTCCAAAGACCTCCTCGTTGACTGTAAACGTCAGATCCAGGATATCCGTGATATTGTTGTCCTTCATCCACTGTAAGCTCTGGTGGAACTCCTCATCCAGGTATTCCAAATCACTCAGATCTGTCACTCTATGGACCACACAATACAGACATCCAATCAAAATTCATAATTTGAAACTCACTTTACGGTGTCATCTTGACTCCAAAAGACCTCTGAGACTCACAGTCTGAGCAGGGCCTTGTAGAACGGTCGAGTGAAGAAAGCATCCAACAGATACTGGTGGATCAGAGCCAGACCCAACATACGGCCACTGAAACGGAACCTGTGAGGGTCCAGCAAAACATTTATCCATGTCATAATGTTCTGCTTTAATATAATACATATCCTGTCTTTGAACAAATTATAGGCTATTAACATTCTCCACCTTCTGGATAGGGCTTGAATGTCAGACACTGTGCCTTGGGACAACTTTTAAATTAAATTAAAAGTTGTGAATCTCAACACTGACATTCTTGGATGAAGTTCAAGGCAAACGCTGAGAATTTGTCTTTGTAGTTAGTTTCTTAACACTATAATTTACTCAACAAGAGGGCCATTTTCCCTGTCAGTCAAAATCCCAAAATAAGAGACAAAACAAAGACGTAGCGTGACCGCTTCTACATGACTTTCTTTCCAGCTGACCAGAAGGCATGCGATTCCTCAACCACATGCCACATCAACCAGAAGAACTACAAAGCTGAACTTCAAAAACATTCTAAGTCTAAGCAGTAATAATTAGGGATAAAGAGAGATAGTAAGGTAGAAGATGGAAGATCTCTCACCATTCCAAATGGTTCTCTACAAATGCAGACATGGGGCTGATCTGCACTGTATACGTGTCATTGGCTGAGTACTCAAACAGACCGTAGTAGGGGTTAAACAGCTCCTGAGACAACAGAAAGAAGAACTCCCGAGATGGGCCGCTGTAATCCAAACTATAGGGAACATGAACGCAATATTTTAGATCAGTTAAAGGGGTCATATGATGCGATTTCAAGTTTTTCTTTCTCTTTGGAGTGTTACAAGCTGTTCTTACATAGATAAGATCCCTAAAGTTGCAAAGACTGAAGTCTCAAACCCAAAGAGATATTCTTTATAAAAGTTAAGACTTGTCCACGCCCTCCTAAAACGCCTCATTCAAACACGCCCCACATGTCTACGTCACGGTGTGGGGAGATTTGCATAACACCGCCCAAATGTATACGCAAAGAAAGAAGGCGGAGCTATTATTCTCGCTGTAGTATTGTTGCTGCTGCCGGCGTCATGTCCTGGAGATGCTGTGTTTCGTTGTGAAAGAGAAACTACTTTGTTTGGGATCCAAAAGAGGACACAACTAGAAATCAGTGGTTAAGTTGTATTTACAACACTGTTCCAGAACAGTTCAACACAAATATTGGAGTGTGTGCAGCGCATTTTATGGAGGACTGTTTCCTGAACCTGGAAGAGTAGCCTACAATGCTGGCTTGCACAAAGACTGTTTCTATAAAGTGGGGCAATTCCAGCTTTGCAAGAACAGTCTGACGTTCTTCTGACTCACAGCCTGTAAATACGTTTCTGCTTCTGACGATTCAAACGTGAGTTTTGAGCAGTGTAGAGTAGTGCTTGTTGTTTGTCGTTTCTCCGATCACAAATGCAGACATGGTAATGTTTACGTGCCGCGATGCAACGCGAAGCGTTAAAAGACAGTATAAGTCATTATAATCAGTAATTATGTCCCCACTGGATGCAACAAATGCCTTGTTTATAATGGGTTTTATTGTTTTGGTCTCGTCGCGCCGGGACACGGCATCACAATACGGTAAGGGGCGTAACATTTCCGTCTCACGCTTGAGGTATTCGGCCAAACACAACGCACTGGATAGCTGGCCAATCAGAGCACGCTTCTCAGAACGATGAGCTTTGTAAAAATCGACACGTTTCAGAAAGGTGGAGCATAGAGGAGCAACAATAACATACAGTATGTGGAAAATAATGTGTTTTTTTACCTTAAACCACATTAACACATTACATTACACCAAATACACTAAATAATGTTCTTTTTAGCAACATCATATGACCCCTTTAAGATCCAAGTTCTGGTTTGTATGTCTGTCAGTAACATGCATGTGAATGAGAACACAGTCGACTGACCCTTCCTCTCCTACAAAGGCGATGTAGAGCTTGTTTCTCTGGAGCTCTTTACGTGAGTAGGCCATTACTTGATTAAAGGTGCCTTCCAGTAGATGTTCCCTTCTGATGATGAGCCTCGATAGCAACACAAAATAAAACCAAATCAAAATCAATGTAATATCTATCTATCTATCTATCTATCTATCTATCTATCTATCTATCTATCTATCTGTCTATTTATCTAACACATTTATGCTAAAACACACTATCTAACTATCTATCTATATATCTATCTATCTATCCATCCGTCCATCCATCTCTATCTAACACATTTATGCTAAAACACACTATCTATCTATCTATCTATCTATCTATCTATCATGTCCGTCCGTCCGTCCATCCATCCATCCATCCATCTCTCTCTCTCTCTCTCTCTCTCTCTCTCCATCCATCCATCCATCTCTCTCTCTCTCTCCTCCATCCATCCATCCATCCATCTATCGTGTCTGTCTGTCCATCCGTCCGTCCATCCATCCATCCATCCATCTCGTCTGTCTGTCTGTCTGTCTGTCCGTCCGTCCGTCCATCCATCCATCCATCCACCCATCCAACTCTCTCTCCATCCATCCATCCATCCATCTCTCTCTATCCATCCATCCATCCATCTCTCTCTCTCTCCATCCATCCATCCATCCATCCACCCACCCATCCATCTCTCTCTCTCTCTCTCTCTCTCTCTCTCTCTCCATCCATCCATCTCTCTCTCTCTCTCTCTCTCTCATCCATCCATCTCTCTCTCTCTCTCTCTCCATCCATCCATCCATCCATCTCTATCTCTCTCTCTCTCCATCCAGCCATCCATCTCTCTCTCTCTCTCTCTCTCTCCATCCATCCATCTCTCTCTCTCGCTCTCTCTCCATCCATCCATCCATCCATCTCTATCTCTCTCTCTCTCCATCCATCCATCCATCCATCCATCCATCTCTATCTCTCTCTCTCTCTCTCTCTCTCCATCCAGCCATCCATCTCTCTCTCTCTCTCTCTCTCTCCAGCCATCCATCCATCCATCCATCTCTCTCTCCATCCATCCATCCATCCATCTATCTGACACACTTACTTGATTTTTCCTGGCCCCTGGCCATAGCCTTTAGCCTCCAGCTTCCTGTAAAAATTGCGAAGCTTTGCCTCAAAGTCTCTGCGGTATGGAGCCGGCGCTCTGGCCCTCTGCAAGCCTGTCAAAATATATAATACCACTGCATAAATTACACACTAGTCTATTTTTGAACATTTCCTTATTTTAAAATGTCATACTATGTATTCAAATGAAATAAAAGTGGGCAAGAAGCCAAAGAAAAGATACATTTAATACATCTAAAATTTCTAGGGGCCTCAATGTGAATCAACAAAGCAAATGGAGCAGGGATGTCAGCACCATGCTGTGAAATAATTAATTTTACTCATACTCTGAGTTTCTCATCAAACACTAGCTATCACAAGCGTACCGAACAGGCTCATTAAACTGCGCTAGCACATTCTGTGCAGCACAGCGGGACGTCCTCCATGAAATTAATTCGCTTTAACTCATGTCTCGCTGGGGTGTGAGTGTATGTGACCAGGCTCAGTTCAGAAAGAACCATTCTGATGTGAGGAATGAGCTGTGATTTGTTTAAACATGAGGGAAGCGGTAGACTGGCCAGATTGCAACCGCAAACACACGGAAGAACTGATGCAGGGAATGATTGCTCCCGTTGAAAAGCCTTTGCTGGGTTTTGGCAAGAGGTGCTACACACAAGAGACCGGCTCATGTTTCCACAGGCGCTTAAATGGGCTTTTAAAAGAAAAGCCTTAGAAGTCAGTATGTGGATGTTTGTTACTGAGCTGAGTAAGATCCTACTCTAATCATTTGAGTAAAAACAGTGTGTCTTTAGCATTTGAAATAGTTGTCCATTTGTAGCTTTTAATGCATGTGCTTCAGCTTTGATGCACTCTTCTTATTTGTGTTATTCTAAAAGTTGACAAAAATAACTTTTAGTACTTCTATAGTCTTTCTCTTTGGTGAAAACAGACCAAAAATACTGATTACTCATCTTGAAATCACAGGCAATTTTTGTTGGCTACAGATCTAGATCTACCAGTAGTTTCAAAGCTAAACTAGGGGTATCATTTTTGTCCAGCTAAACAAACCCAATGATGAAAGTCTTGCTTTTAAAAAGTAATATGATCATACCCGGTGAGCTCTGAGGTGAGGATCCAGGAGAGCAGCGTGGAGAGAAACTGAGGCCGGGGGGGAAAGAGTGAGATGGAATATACGACATGATCTCCTCATCAAATAGACTGAATGACAGAGAGGAACAAATATTAGAATATATGCAGAAAACATATTTTTATTTATTTATAAATATTGTATCATTAATAAAAGTTAAATATCTAAAAAATTAATAAAATACATAAAAATAATTTGAATAACAATAATTGATAAATATAATATAAATATAAATACAATAAAAATAGAACATTCTGTTTACTTTAAATTGTTAGTTAAAGGGGTCATGACATGAGAAATCAAATATGCCTTGATCTTTGTACTATTAAAACATCCAGAAAGTTCCATAGCTTAAAACGTCCACCTCATTATAAACAAAGCATTTATTTAATCAAGCTCCAAAAACGGCTTGTTTTGGATCCGAGGGACAAGGTGACGTCAAACATTTGCATAAACACGCCTCCAGAGCAAGACATAGACCAATAGTCTTCTTCTCACCATAGGCCCCGCCCACTGGCGTTTAGTCGCTTAACGGCTGAAGGTCATTGCACACTGAGTCCGAAATTTTTGCACGTCAAAAAATAAATACAACCTCACGTAATATCAATCACGTTTACACACTGCCTCCGAAATTTTCGTCCGTCAGAAAAAAATTGGGATCGGGTTCGATTTTATCCGTTTTTCGCATCCGTAGCAAGCATTTTGAGAGGTGTTTTGACAGTTCATGGGTACTTGTTGTCGTATACTGAATTTCTTCAGAAATTTCAATTACCAGTTAAACCAAGAGAATTTGCTATTATTTTTGACGCAATTCCAAAGAGTGTGATGTTACTTTTAAAAAACTGTAACTCAGAAGAAATCAGCATGGTTAATCCTTGTGGAAGCATTTTCATTGAAAATGTTGATGTTTTAAAACAACAGTGTAGCAATAAGATTATAAGGAATGCTCTTTGTTCTGTGTCCTTACCGGTAGCAACAAATGTTTGGTCTTCTTTATTTGTATGTCCCCACATGTAGCGGAATGACAATAAAGCTCAACTTGACTTGATTTGGTAATATCTCTTGGGTTAAAGCATGGAAACTGTCAAATAAGTTTTGTATCAATAACAAAATTAAGGAAGTGTCTTACAAAATACGTCATAGAATTTATCCTGCTAAGCATGTTTTGGAAAGATTTAAGCTTAATATTTCGTATACCTGTGAATTTTGTGGTCAAGAAAAATAAACTATTTTGCATCTTTTTTTCATTGTATTTACTCAAGATTATTTTGGAAGGATTTGGAATTCTATATTAACAGAAAAATGGAGTGTATGATAGAAATTTGTATATTTGATGTACTTTTTTATACAGAAAACTTGTAAAGAACAACATATTATACATTTGTTTATTTTGTTAGGAAAATTCCATATACATAAGAAGAAGTGGGCTCAATGTAAACCAAATTTTGCACATTTTATAAATGACTTTAAATTATATGTAAATCTCTTGGAACAAACAAAAAACAAAAAAGCATTGAAAACATGTAATGCTCTGAAAGCATTGAAATTTATGTCATTTTCTTCCTTTATTTTTCCTCTCTCTCTGGCAGCTAATGTTAATTTGATTATGTGAATATGTAATGCCTCTTGTTCTTGTGGCATTGAATCAATAAAGCATTAAATAAAAAATAAATAAAAGTTGATCCACTTCGTCTCGCAGCACAAAGCACTGTATATAGATCCTTGCACACTGAGTTCACAGGAATTGGTGGTCTTCTCTTTAATATGTGGCTCTAGTATCGCTAGCAAAGCATCAAACTGAGCCACTGACGTCCTGAAGTACACTTTGAATCTTCTGTGATAATCTCCTTAATAAGGACGAACTCTCCGTCCTCTCTATATCTCAGGCTTGGATGGACCCAACATTTCCTTTCTTTTTCTTTTTTTAAGAAGCGACAGGACAACAAAATCATCCTCAATGCTTGACGACTCCATTTAGTAGGCTACTGTTTTGCATTTTTTTCGCATAGGAATAATTAATACGCATCGGACTCAGTGTGCAAGGTTTCTGTGCGTGATGAATTTTTAGGATAATGTACACAAAAAACGCATACAAACGCTTGACTCTTGATCACGCTGAATGCGAGCGTCGCGTCAAAAGCAAACAGATATTACAATCCCTGCCGCTATCTTGTCTACACTGGATACAGTACACAGATGTGCGCTTGCTTTCTGACTCAGTCCAGCGCTCGAGTCTGTCGTCAGGACAAATGCAGTAAAAGAACGTTCGCTTTGACGTGTTTGGTTTAAACAGCTCGTTCACATCTTTGTACAGATATCAGAAGGAGCCCAGTGTAAGGAACAAGTGGATATTTTATTTTTAATGGCATCCCGGATTGTGTCAGAGGACTGATAATAGTGAGGGGGCGTTGATAGTGTTTCCTATGCATTGATGTTAGCCAATCATAACAGTGGCTGATTACTGACAAGCCTTAAAGGACACGCCCCTTAAAACAGCTCGTTTTAGACAGAGGGTCAGAATGAGGGTTGAAAATAATTTTTCCACATTTTGATTTTTTTTTATGTGCAAAAATAACTTTTTTAACATTATAAGTAAACTTCAAGGAACATATTAAAAAAAAAAATCCATGTCATGACCCCTTTAATATGTTCTAGTATTCTATCCAGTATTCAATTGTGTGTTAGCTGTTTGGAGAGTCTGACTAGTTGAGCCAATAATAACTAGTCCTGCATGCTGGTCCTGCGAGTGAGTCATATGTTTGAGAGAACTCTGACTGACAAACACTGAGGATTGTGTTCAAAGACTCTTATATACTACTGCCTGTGAAGTCTTGTGGTTTTGGTTTGCAACAGAAACACTGAACTCATGCAGCACTTCCCCTGCTTCACACTGCAGTCACTGTACCTTAACAGCATGACCAGGTCTGCGTCACAGGACAGCTTTTCAACACCCTGAGGACCTTCGGTTCTGATGTAATGGATTTGGTCCCTGAGAGAACGCATGTAAACATTCACACAATCTCACATCTCCACTCTCGCTGCCTTCTTTCCACAAAGGTCTGAACTAATGGAATGTTAATAGTTTCTGAAAGTAACAGTAAAGCACTTCACAAGCTGAATGGAATTATAGCGTGCATTCTGGAATGCTTTTAAGATAATGATGGGCTCGCTGCATTAGAGACACTGTTAATGCACTGATGCTGATTCTCCATCACAAACTCTGTTTTTACATGTTTCATGCATCTTTATTGTGTCAGACTGTAACTGTGTTGCTATATGAGCTTAACATGCCAATGTTAGTCATAATTTAGTGATCTTTTGGTATTATTTATATACTATTATAGCATTTATTCAAATTTTGAATTGACTTTTATTTTATTTTTCTGTTTTGATTTTAATTTTAGTTTTAGTAATTTTGTTTCCTGCTTTTATCAGTTGTATTATTATTTGTCAGTTTTATTTTTAGCAATTATATTACTTAATTGAACTTATTTTATTTCAGTTAGTTGCAATTTCTAAGTTTTGTTTACTTAGTTTTTCATCTTATATTTATATGCTATTTCATATTATCTTTAATTAAGTATAAGTTTTAGTAATTGTATTATGTGCTTTTGTCATTTTTTATATATCTATTTAGCTTTAATTAATTTATATTTCAGTTTTAGTAATCTTAGGGAACATTTCCAATTGTTTTTGTTTTATTTTTATTTATTTCATGTTATATTTACATTTTATTTTATATCATCTTTATTTTAGTTTATGTAATTTTTAGTGCTGTTAGTCGATTACAATTTTTAATCTAATTAATTACATGATGTTTCGGTTAATTAAATCGCAAAAAAATAATTTGACTGTGAAAATACCCACAAAATATTATTTA
>CM049863.1:1841665-1874165 GCA_027422415.1 Schizothorax lantsangensis | reverse complement strand
AATTGAAAGTATAGTGAGTCCGGGATAATCAAATATCTAAATTAATGTACAATCGATATCTGTGATCAGTTTTTAATTAAGAATATTGCCTAAATTTAACGATCACTTGAAATTGGAGTCAGATTAAGCACGGAGCTAGACTAAAATTAAAACTAAATTCAGAGGCGCAAATAAAGGACCGAACATGCATTAAACCTTCAACCAGGCCGCTGGATTCTGCTGTTTGGGCCAGCGGGAGGAGCCTTACAAACTTGATTCTTATGCTATTAAAATGGTGATGAAACAGCAACAGCAGTATGAATGAATGAATGAAGCATTTATATAGTGCTTTATTGTGTATTGCTATACACCCAAAGCACTTTACAATCATGTGGGGGGGGTCTCTCCTCAACCACCACCAGTGTGCAGCATCCACTTGGATGATGCGACGGCAGTCACAGGACAACGGCTCCAGTGCACTCACCACACACCAGCTACAGGTGGAGAGGAGAGAGAGATAGAGCCAATCAAGTGGATGGGGATTATTAGGAGGCCATGATAGACAAGGGCCAGTGGAGGGAATTTGTCCAGGACACCGGGGTTACACCCCTACTCTTTACGATGAGTGCCATGGGATTTTTAATGACCACAGAGAGTCAGGACCTCGCTTTAACGTCTCATCCGAAATACGGTGCTCTTTTGACAGTATAGTGTCCCCGTCACTATACTGGGGCATTAGGACCCACACAGACCACAGGGTGAGCACCCCCTGCTGGCCTCACTTACACCTCTACCAACAGCTACCTAGTTTTCCCAGGAGGTCTCCCATCCAGGTACTGACCAGCTCAACCCTGCTTAGCTTCAGTGGGCAACCGGTCTTGGGCTGCAGGGTGATGTGGCTGTGGTAGATCTTTTCTTCTGTATTGTGACATCTGGGTGTTACGGATTATCGAAAAAAGAAAAAACTGTAGGGCGGGACTTGGTTCTGTTTATCGGTTGTTGATTGGATGTTGAGATGTGGGCGTGGCTCTTAAAAGAGCTTGAAGGGACAAAGTTTAAGAGCTTGAAATGATTGTAAATCCTGCATACATCAGAGAGAAGACTGGCGCTTTCATCAGAAGTTATGATATTTTGATTAAAGGTCAGAACATAAAAAGAAAGAAAGATAGTTACGTGGATTTTTCTTTAATGTCATTCTGACTTCAACAAATGCTATTTTTGACATTTATTCAGTTGCAGCAGATATTCTGAATGTTTTGTTGCAAAGGTTTTCAAAATTCTGTCATATTTGGGTTTTAGGAACCAGAATATTGACTCAGTCTGGTTATGATAATCAGATGAATCCATATTCTTGTGAATGTGTATCTGATCTGATATAGTGAGTAATCTGTGTTATCAAACCGAACACACACAGCAGGACTTTAGTATAATCATGAATATTTATGAGAGTGAGCTCTTCGTACGTGACCTGCATGAAATAACTTGAAACAGAATGAAGACGTCTCTGAGAGCACAACACCGACACAGAAAAACATTTGCACCATATTGTAAAGAAGTGTACGAGAGTGTACTCCTCCACAGATGCACTTGGGTCTCAGCATGCTTTATCTTTGACTTGTTAATGTCTGTTATCTGTTGCAGGGCAGCAGGAGAGCTTATGGGATCAATAAAGAGGGAATCTACAAATAGTTCAATCAATATCACCCTTCAACTAAAGTGCAATCTACTTGTGGACAGTGTTTGTTCACGAGACCGAACTGATCGTAACATCCTCACTGAAGCAAATCAAGTCAAGTTCTTTCTTCAAGACAAAACACAACATCTACTAGAATCCACATGAAAACTCACATTTGAAGCTTCTCGTTTTGACTTACGTAGTTAGCGTGGAGGACTGTGAAGAACTCTGGGTGGCTGACGAACTTCACGGCTGGACACTGAAGCAGCAGCGTCACGCTCTGGTTATTCACAGGAGATGAAGGACCTTCCCTTCGCTGATCTACAAACATTACAGACACACATACTGGCTTATTTAAAGAAAGAGTTCTGCCAAGAATGAAAATTTGCTGAATATTTATTCAACCCTCAGGCCATCAAAGATCAGGATGAGTTTGTTTCTTCATCAGGTTTGTAGAAATGTGTCTCTGCATCAGTGTCTCAGCAATGGATGCTCTGCAGTGAATGGGTGCCGTCAGAATGAGAGTCCAAACAGCTGATAAAAACATCACAATAATCCACAAGTAATCCACACCACTCCAGTCCATCAGTTAACATCTGGAGAAGACAAAAGCTGAGACAAATCCATCAAAAAATATGAGTCCATAATCCATAATAACTCTTCCTCCAGTGAAAAAGTGTTCTGGTCTGAATCAGGAGAGAAATCTGCATCAGATCAAGCAGCGTTTACAAGACAAAACAGCTCTAAACAAATATGTGTCTGGATTTTGATGTGAGAGACAACAGCAGATGCACTTTTTCACTGGAGGAAGAATTATTATGGATTATAGACTCATATTTCATGATGGATTTGTCTCAGCTTTTGTCTTCTCCAGATGTTAACTGATGGACTGGAGTGGTGTGGATTATTGTGATGTTTTTATCAGACTCTCATTCTGACGGCACCCATTCACTGCAGAGCATCCATTGCTGAGACACTGATGCAGAGACACATTTCTACAAACCTGATGAAGAAACAAACTCATCTGCATCTCAGATGAGCATTTTACCTTTAAACTTGACACAGTAAAGAATTACTAATCGATAAATGCATCCAAGTTGGAGTTTAGAAGATCACTTCTCTTCAGTCTACTGGTTTCTACAAGCATCTCACTTTCTGGTTGAATTTCAAACAGAAATACATACATTTTAAGTTAAAATTCAGGCTCTATGCCACACAATGTGTTTTCTGGCAGCCTGTCTGCTAACTCCTCCACAGAGCTCTGCAAACTGCTCAGTTTATTCTCATCAAACAGCATCTAAAGACAGGTGCACCTGGAGCTTGTGTTGTGGATTCACTCTCTGTGTCTCCTCCGCTGTTTCTCTCAGGTCCACGGCCGGCCGGTTCATCTTCAGTGGCCATCGTCCTCTGGATGTTCTGATACCTGGAGACAAAACAACATCATGATCAAACTAGCACTGTTCTTAATGGAAAGCAATGTGTTGTTTATACCGTACATCTTTATATGAAGAACAGTGAGGAGTCTGTGTTTGCCATAATTCCTCAAGTTTTACTCACATACTCTGCATTTTATGAGAGGCTCGTTCTCTTTGATAATGTGAATTTATTTGTTTAATATTATTTAAGATATTATTTAATATCTTGACAATACATAAATCACAATCTTAATGGAAGGTGAAAAAATCGTATTTTTTAATGACAATAACAACATATTTAGCTTATTTTTATATGAATCTTAAAGCTTCTCTTTTTTAATGAATTTCAAAGATGAATTTTAAAAAAGCATGGTATTGCAGGTAAAATTGTAAAGAAAAAAAAAGAACAAATTACACTGCTGTTAAAACGTTTGAGGTCAGTAACATCTTATTATTATTATTATTATTATTTTTAAGAACTATACTCTTCTGCTCACCAAGGCTGCATTTATTTAATCAGAAATACAGTAAAATAAATAAATAAAAAATCAGTACTTGCTGTTCTAATCTAGACTATTTGTAAAGTAAAAACAGAAACATTGTGAAATATTATTACAATTTAAAATAGCTGTTTTCTATGTGAATTTCTGCTTACACAAATTTTCAAAAATTTGCGTCTTTTTTTTCCAAAACTTTACACACAAATCCAAGAATTGCACACACAAAATTCAAAGTTAACACATCTCAAAAGCAAACCTTTGCAAACACCTTTGCCATAATATTAATTCCTGTTAGATTTACATGTGATACATAGATAATTTGTGCTGTGTTTTGCAAAAAAGTGTTTTATGATTTATTTATGAAATACATTTCTGTGATCAAAGCTGTATTTTCAGCATCATTACTCCAGTCTTCAGTGTCACATGATCTTCAGAAATCATAATAATATGCTGATTTGCTGCTCAAGACACATTTCTGATTATTATCAATGTTGAAAACAGTCGTGCTGCACAATATTTTTGTGGAAACTGTGATGCATTTTATTTTTCATGATTCACAGATGAATAGAAAGTTCAAAAGAACAGCATTTATTTGAAATTGAAATCTTTTGTAACATCATAAATGTCACGTTTAATCAATTTAACATAAACCTCATCTGCTGCTGTTAGCTGTAGTGTTACACAGATTCAGTGTGTGTCCTGTAGGTGGCAGCATCAGCTCAAATATACTCGAAGCTGTTTTTGCTCCATTCATTTCACTAGCATGACAACAACACATTTAAAAGAGCAGAAAATGGCTAAAAATAAACACATCGAGTCATATATAGCGCTACTCTAGTTAATGGGTGTATGAGAGAGCGTTTGGGGATTGATGGTGCTCTACCTCCTGTTGAGCTGCTCCATCTGGTGAATGGAGCCGGATCTCCGGATGCCGCTGTATTTGGCTGCATGGCTGGGCCTCTGCCACGTGGTGCTGCGGTTCACATGATCCACGTAGAAAACACGGCCGTGACTGTCTATCCGTGCCTCCCAGTCTGTGCCAGGCAGAAAGAAGAACATCAGCTTATATATAAGACACATATAAACACACACGAGCAGACTGAGTAGAGACGATTCAATGTGATTTAAATCAAAGATTGAGAATATATCATACATGAAGCAATGCATAGAGCTTTCAACAATTTGAACAGAATTTGAATTGATGTTAGCAAACAAGAGTAATGACATGTTTCATTTTTCATTAAGAATTAACCATAAACATGTTATCATC
The DNA here is from genome assembly GCA_027422415.1 of Schizothorax lantsangensis. Classification (NCBI taxonomy): domain Eukaryota; kingdom Metazoa; phylum Chordata; class Actinopteri; order Cypriniformes; family Cyprinidae; genus Schizothorax; species Schizothorax lantsangensis. The sequence continues at coordinate 1,869,326 of CM049863.1, read as the reverse complement.
ATACACAATATATGGGATATTTGTTGACAAACTATGATAATGTTTGAACAAACATCATGTGTACTACATTTTTTTTTTTTAATAAAAAATAATCTAAAATTCTAAAATCTTTAATATCTAATATAATATAATATAATTAATATTTCCATTGTCCTCATTTGTAAGTCACTTTGGATAAAAGTGTCTGCTAAATGACTAAATGTAAATGTAAATATAATATAAAATTGTTATATAATTTTAGACGAATGCCATTCTTTTGATCTTTTGATTATTCATCTGCGAATCCTGAAAAATAAAATATTTATATTTATATATTGACTGTGCTTTTGTGAATTTCAATTCAAGAATTTTTTTTTCAGTCATTCCAATTCCAGCATCTTTCATGATTCATGATTCTTTCATGATTCAAATTCACAGTCATGAATTGAAGGGAAATCAGCAATCAAGTCTGGTATACAGAGTATGCATTGAAAACACACACATGTGTGTGTTGAACCGTGAAGAACCACAGCTTTAAACACACAACACAAGCTCTTTCTCACACACACACACACACACACACACACACACACACACACACACACACACACACACACACACACACACACACACACACACACACTCACACACTCACACTCACACACACACTCACACTCACACACAGACACACACACACTCACACACACACTCACACTCACACACTCACTCACACACTCACACAGAGACTCACTCACACACTCACACACACACTCACACACTCACACACACACTCACACACTCACACACACACTCACACTCACACACACACTCACACACACACTCACACTCACACACTCACACACACACACACACACACACACACACACACACTCACACACACACACTCACACACACACACACTCTCACACTCTCTCTCACACACACACACACACACAGACACAGACACAGACACTCACACTCACACACACACACACACACACACACACACACACACACACACACACACACACACACACACACACACACACACACACACACACACACACACACTTGTGTGTTGTACAGACACACACACACACACACACACTTGTGTGTTGTACAGACATAAATAAGATATTGTTATACTTCAGGTCTTGGTAAACTAGAGCTCTCCGTGAGGAATGTGGTTTGATTGATAGTGTCTGTGGTGCAGCAGTGAGAGTGACGCGTGCCTGTTTCTCTGCCTCTTTCTGAACACAGACAGACGTTTGCCAAACCACATTAATAACTGCACTCGTAAATAGCAGATTTACACAGAAATCAATCAACAGATGCCAATCTACATTACAAATCCCTTGTGATCCATTCATTTATCTTCATTATCCACTGGAGAAACTAGACGGGTTTGTTGCATATTTCAGCATAGAGTGTGTGTGTGTGTGTGTGTGTGTGTCAGGAATTTTTTTTTTTCATTCATTCATTCTATCATTTAAAGAGACTTTGTTAAAATTTGATCTATCAGTTACCCCAAGGGCATGTGTGTGTCTTTTTTTCTTCAGTGTGTGTGTGTGTCTGTCAGTCATATAATGAATTTTTTTAAGAGGGAAAAAGAACATGCACAGAGAAATCCAAATTCATTCATTCATTGATGGCTAAGACACGAAACGAGCGGTTTGTGTGAGAAAACATTTAAGTTTTTTACTCTTGTACACAACCATCTGCAGTACACGCATTTATGTGTGTGCGCGCGCTGTCTGTGCAGCGCCGGAGGCGCGCGTTCAAAGGCGGAAGCGAGCATCTCGGCGGGATGCGTGTGCGCAGTGCATTTTAAAGAGGTAAAAAACATTTTCGTTTTCTCAACAAACCGCTGTCTTTCTGTTTTACAGTAAATTTCTCTGTGCATGCTTTTTCCCTCTTAACAGTGACAGTGTGACAGACTACATAAAAACATCAAAATTGTGAGTATCAATACACAACTCAAAACCTCATAACTGAACCGACACCTGCAAAATAGGAGGATTATGACAATCTTATTACAGTCTATGCCATAAATCAGTGGTTCTTAACTGGGGTGAGAATTTTTTTTCAGTGTCACATAAAAAATGCAATAAAAATGTAATGTTTAACTAAATAAAATATTTTGTTTCATTAAAATATTTTTAAACTTAATATAAATGCAATTACAATACACAGTATAATATAATATATATATATATATATATACTTATACTTTAATAAATCACAATGTTATTTTGCAGTTGGTCGCATTGCAAACCACCCTTGTTTGAAAAATGGCCATGCAAATGACTTTATATTTAATTATTCTAAGCATTTTTCTTATTAAAAATGTCTTGATGGTTTAGTTTTCCTTCACTTTCAAGCTTTTTAGGATTTGAGAATTACTGGTCTTGAAAGTAACATTCATAGTGTAGCTGTAAGTTAAAACACATTAACTGACTTGCTTTTGAATGATAGCTATAATTAAAACGCAGTATGCATACTCAGCCTCTTTGTGGCCCGTATCACTATGACAACTGTGAAGAAACCCTTGAGAGATCAGATCAGACATCACGTATCTCTTGAGAGACAAGCTCATTTATGTCAATTGTGTTTAGAGTTCCCAGAAATCCCTCTTGAGGAGACTCTACAGATCAATTCTGACACCAAAAAGCTTGTGTTCTTTCCATTTTTGAAAGCTCTTGCCCTGCTCTTGCCCTACTACACACCAAAACATATTCAAGCAGGTTTTAAGACCCAAACAGTAATTTCCGAGTTCATCTCTGTTGAGAGTGAACAACATGCCGATATTTTACAAAGACCTGACACCTGCTTCCTCTGACTAATGAACTATAAATGATGCTTGATTGAGGATTTGTAATTTGTATCAGATTGCATTTTATTGTATAGCCAACACTTTGGGTAGAAAGGAGAGGGTGATGAATGTCACTGAGATGGACGATGGTATGAATGCATTGTCTTTGATGATGATTAGATGCAATGCTGGGAGTGAGCATTAATAAACATGGGATCAAGTGAATCTCATGACAGTTCAAACCATGAACACACACACACACACACACACACACACACACACACACACACACACACACACACACACACACACACACACACACACACTTCTAACACTCAGATACACACACACACACACACACACACACACACACACACACATGAAGGTAGCAGGTTAATGGCATAAGCGAGGGTTAGGTGTGACTCAGGAACGCTTACTTGTTGGTAATGGTTCATCAACACTTGGGTAATGATGGGGATCAGGCCGTAAAGCAGGAAGCTGAGTGATTGCATGATGACGGCATTGCATATGACAACTGCCTACAAACAAAATCAAATACAGGCCCATGACTTATGACAATCTACATATGCCATAAATCAGTGGTTCTCAACTGGTGGGCTAAGAATTCTCCTGCCAGTGTCACACACACAAAAATATTTTTTATAGTCAATTTTTTTATTTTTTTATATACAGTATATATACAATTTTGGGACTCAATTGTGTTTAACATCTAGGTCCTGAAGCAAAACAAGTTGAGAACCACCAGCATGAATAATATATAGGCTGAATTCAGGGCCAAAATTGTCAAAAAGTTACACAATTTACCTGAATTCGTGCTATATACTGTATGTAATATCTCGTAAACAAATTCATTCAGATATCAAATGGACCAGGTAACCTTTCTGGTGACTGTCTATTAAATGTGGGCAGTGAAGGTGAAAGACTAATTAGAGAGTCATTATCGGTTCTCAACAGATAGAGATCATATTCAACAGTGTACAGCAGTAATTGGCAGCCAGACTCATCACAGGGCAAACTATCAAGCAGCACTGCAGCAATTACAAGTGGTGTGGCTTTCTTTTAATGATGATGTTATGTGACAAATTCTGCCTGTGCTTTAATGAAGTAAAAAACAACCCATTACAACAACATAACCACAGAAAGCTAGCTGAAAAAGTGTTCAGTGTTATGAGAGTGTTTCAATAATTGCTATGTCCAGTACCATACTACTAGTTACATTTCTGTAGTATGCAGTGTGGATATTGTGCGCCGTATAAAACCAGTCAATATGCACCTAGATGACCAAATGCATACAGTTAAATTTATAAGACATTTAACACAATATTGGATTAAACATACAAAAATAGCAATTTCATTTTTGCTAACTATAATTACAGTTATAATAAAGAATAATGTGAATTAAGCATGCCGTGTAATGAGGACATGTGACAAAAATCTAGCATACTAGTGATGCTAGCGTTTAACTGTTTATCTTTTCATAAAGTATACAGTTTCACAAAAATAGTAGGCAGCACACAGTGTATACTGTGCAGTATGCAGTATGTCAGCATTCCATTCTAAACACAACTCAAGTGCTCATTTAGCTGGACGCTAACATGATAATATAACGGAACCAACCAATTGCTCATTGGGATTAGTGGGATGCTAACATGACATAGTTGGAAGCTATTTCTTCAATTAACCACCATGTAATGAGGAATTGTGACAACCATCTAGCATACTACTCTTAACATTATATTGTGCAGTATGCAGCAAGGCCGTAAGTTACCATGTCTTGAACATTGGAGGGGGACCAATTTTATATATATATGCTTTAATTGATGCACACACATTACTTGCACACAGAAACTTGTCAACACTAACCCGCAACTTTTATTGTAATAAAATAGTTTCCTATAAGAAGAACTAAATTCACAGTTTCATTGTTTGTAGGGACAGACAAACAGATGCAGATAATTAACACACGCACATCTCTCTCTCTCAAAATGGGCATATTTAAAAAAATAAAGTCGAGTAGTTTGCTTCACTGAATATAACTGTCCGTCATTTAACATTTCTATCGTAAAACAGTTGACTAACATTAAATGATTTGCAGCTTCCATCTTATCTCGCTCTCTTTCAGTGTTTTCAATCTTCGTGGCGCGCTCAGCGTCTGTGATCGCTAAACCCCGCCTACTTTGATTTGATTGGTCAGTTCAATTATTTTGACATTGACGAGCACTGTTAGCCCGCTGAGGAAGAGCAGACTGAAAATGTTACTTTTAAAGCTTTTTTATCATCCTAACAAGAGCGCTGCGTAATTGAGGACAGCAGATCAGTGCAAGAATTTCAAATATTGGGGGGGACATTTGGCCATTTCTAATTATTGGGGGGGAATTGTCCCCCTCAACGTCTATGGTGGTTACGGCCCTGGTATGCAGTAAGCCATAGGTCTTCAACCCTGCTCCTGGAGACCCAGGAGTCCATTTTTGGTGTGTTCCATTTGTACTCAGAAGTTGGAAATTCTGAGTTCCCAGTAGGAACTTTTAACTGGAACACCGCTAAAGTCAGAGTTCTGACTCGGAAACGCAGAGGAAACGCAACAACCTTGACTTCAGAATCCAAAATAGCAGCTCAGCCGAATTGTTCAACCATATGAACATAAGCGAAACAGTAGTAATATATTAGTTTAGTTACTATTTGTTTGTGTCTCAATAAACTCAGTGGTGCACACAGTACTACCTAACCTATATCTGTGGACACGATACTTTGACATTATCTGTGGATAATATCACTTTGTATGTGTTTTTATTGACTGTTATTGCTAACAATGTATGCGTCCAACTTGGTTTTTCAACTTGTGAACTGGAGCACGGTCAACTCGGGTGGCGTCATGTCCAGCTTTGACATCCCACTTAGCTAAATTGGATGCGGCATTAGATACAACCTGCTTTAAGACACCTCCCCGTGATTTTCAAGTCATCCTGAACACCTTGATTCACCTTGTTCAGGTGTGATTGATTAGGGTTGAATCTAAATTAGGCAGGACAGTGGGTCTCCATAAGCAGAGCTAAAATATCTTTGCTGTAAGCATTATGTTAGAAGTCCATTCTGAACATAACTCAGTTCATTTAGCTAACATGAAAGTAACTAAACTTATGAACTCAACTGCTCACTGGGATTAGTGCAGGAGTGTCCAAGCAGTGTCCTGGAGGGCCACTGGCCTGCAGAGTTTAGCTTCAACCCCAATTAAACACACCTGAACAAGCTAATAAAGGTCTTACTAGGCATGCTAGAAACTTCCAGGCAGGTGCGTTGAGGCAAGTTGGAGCTTAACTCTGCAGGAAAGTGGACCTCGAGGACCGAGTTTGGACACCCTTGGATTAGCGCAGGGGTGGCCAACGTCAGTCCTCGAGAGCCACAGTCCTACAGAGTTTTACTCCAACCTAGATAAAAACTCACCTGCCAGTAGCTTTCCAGTAACCCTTAGACCTTGATTAGCTTGTTCAGGTGTGTTTGATTAGGGTTGGAGCTGAACTCTGCAGGACTGTGACCCTCCAGAACCGACATTGGCCACCCTTGGGCTGCGTTCACACTGCGAGCCTTAGTTGCTCAATTTCCGGTCAATTCAGATCCGATTTTTTTTTTTGTATAGCTGTTCACATTGTTGTTTTAAATGTGGCCAATTTCAGATTTACAGTTTGAACAGATCATGGTTCTGCACTGACCTGCATGTGCAAAACAACAATACGAACAGGGTTTTACAAGTTTTCACAACAAAATCTGCCCAATTGCTTCTCAAAACCAGTCCAAAACTAGCCAAATCATGTTCCGAAAGGTAAATATTGTGCTAGTGGGGTCGCGTCAACCCACGAATTTGAAAAACAACCCGCGGCAACAGTGGAAAAAATAGCCCAATTCCACAGGAAAACAGTGGATTTGGCAACACTTGTGCAGCGCGCCATCATATTGAAGTAAACACATAAAGTAAGCGATTATGCGTTTATTTACAGTGTGATCTGCTGCAGAAGCCAGCGAAATTATATGCAGGAAATATGAAAAATAAAGACAAGGATGTGACAAAAGAGAGCAGAGTTTTTAAACTTTTATGATACGAGCCCTCATGTTTTATACAGTTGTCTGTAATATACTTATGAGTTCTGACACATCACACTTCCACTGATTACCTTTCGCAACTGTCTTGATAACTTTGGGTATGTAAAATCTTCGAAGTGTCTCCCGTTAGCGTGTAATTATGACGAATGTTGATCTAGAGCAGTAGTGTCTAACTCAGTTCCTGGAGGGCCACAGCCCTGCAGAGTTTAGCTCCAACCCTAATTAAAGTGACATACAGCCAAGTATGGTGACCCATACTCGGAATTCGTGCTCTGCATTTACCCATCCAAAGTGCACACACACAGCAGTGAACACACACACACCGTGAGCACACACCCGGAGCAGTGGGCAGCCATTTATGCTGCGGCGCCCGGGGAGCAGTTGGGGGTTCGGTGCCTTGCTCAGGGGCACCTCAGTCGTGGTATTGAAGGTGGAAGAGAGCACCTGATCCATCTAATCAGGTCTTTCAGGCTTATTTGAAAACTAGATGGGTGTGTGTGTGTTGGAACAGGGTTGGAACTAAACTCTGCAGGGCTGCGGACCCTCCAAGAACTGAGTTTGACACCCCTGATCTAGAGTGATGTACAAGTCGCATTAATTCCGACATGACTGTTCACAATGCGGTCGCATTGCAAAACTTCTGTATCGGATTTAGTACCACATATGGAAGTGGCACAAATCGCAGTTGAAAAGATCAGATTCCATGTGGTTTGTGCTGTTCACACTGTCATGACAAAAACAGATCTGAGTCACATGTGAGCATGTGAAAAAAAAATCTAATTTGGGCCACATAGTGTGAATGTAGCCTTGGACTAGAGGGATGCTAACATGAGATAAAATTAATCAAATACTGATCTTCTTTGACAAAGAAACATCAACAATCCCTGCACATTTGAGAAACTGCTCCAAGCAACAGATTTTAGCAAACATCCAAGACCTTTCCGCAATGCATAATTTGGACAAGGCTCCTCACCTGTTGACCGTACACTAGGCCCAGGTATCGGTGACACCTCCACCTCCCCTTCTCTCTGGGGACTCTCTTCCGATGATGACTCCCTCCAATGAACCAACCCGTCTCCTGGCTCCCTTATATCCGGACTCTGCAACGAGTCCGAGATGGACTCAAAAGCACTGTTCTCCTCCTCCTCTTCCTCCTGCGAGGAGAAAACGGTGCTCTCCGACAGACGGGTGCTGTCAACTGAAGAGAGGCGCGTATGGCTGCAAAGGTGGTTACGCCCCTCGTAACCTGAGTTACTGTAACAGGAAGTGCTGTAACAGGACGTGCTGTAACAGGAAGTGCTGTAGCAGGAGTTGTCACACAGTTCGCACTCACTCTCTCGAGGTTCCCTTCTGCTTCCGAATCCACCACCCACTTCCATGTGTTCGCTTTCCAGTCGGAGGGTGGAAGGTGAGGGTCTTTCGCCTTCCAAAAGTTGGTTGAGTTCAGAAAGGCGCTCGATGGAGAGGCTACGTGGTAGAGTACGCCTGCAACAAGGTTTAGGACACTCGGGCACGATGGATGGAGACTGGGCTTCTGACACCTCGTCTTCTTCCGGCTCTTCCTCTTTGTCCTCTTGGGGTTTCACAGTGACTTCCTCAGAAGATTCCGGGTCAAGTACCTCATCTTCATCTTGGCTGTCATGGTGGCACTGAGCTGACGGCAAGCTGTGCAGGAGTTGATGAATGCGGATGTAGTGAGAACGTGGTGTCTCTGGTTCCTCACAGGCCGAGGCGATGACTGTCTCTAACTCGGACACCGGAAGCGAACAGGGTCGGCTCTTGCGCTTCAAGGCACTCCGCATCCTAGGCGAACAGGGTTCTTCCTCATTCCCATCTACTTCCAACTGCTCTGAGCTTGTGCCTCCCTCAACCTCTGCATGCTCTCCAGTAGGTCCCATTCCAGTTGGTCCACCCGTGTCTTCAGCTTCATGGTTCTCCAGAACCTCCAAAAGAGTCTCAGCCACAGTTTCCTCCTGCATCTCCTCAGACTCTGTTTTTCCCGGGTCTTGCTCCACTGTTTCTCCTTGAGTGGCATCGCTCAATAGTATCTCTGCTCGAGCTGTTACAAGCTCATCAGCCGATCCTTCTGCTTCTGGTTGGGTATCCTTACTGGGCTCATCTAGAGAGGTGAGAAGCACAGCATCCTGGGTCTCTACTTCTGGAGGACTTTCGTTAGGCGGCTCCAGAATGTCAGGTCCCAAACTCAATGCATCCTCCACAGGCAGATCAGAAGCTGGTGGTAGGTCCTCATTGGGCTCCTGCTCAGGCTGCGGGTCAGGTGTCGTATCAAAGACTGGCATTGCATTGAGGGACACCTCCTCATCATCTACCAGAGAGAATAAGCAAATCTGTCAATATGGTTAAACAGATCAGCTATGAAATAACACAAGATACCTTTAACAATAAACAGTCTAGAAATTCTAAACCAATCTCACAGGAAAATGTAACTATTTCTGAACTCTTTCCCTGCCAAACACAGAATTTTCCGTGTTTTCACTATTATAAGCTAGGGGGAGCTATTACGCATCTCCTGAATGAGTCTAGAAAGTGCCGATCAAAAACACAGACCAGGAAGATGCAGAAACGAGCTATCTCATATGTAAGCATATATGCATATGAAAAATAATGTGATCATCAACACTAGCCGCATATAAATGAAAACTGCCTAATGTTACAGAGTGATATGTCGATCCAGGAAGAGATAAAGGCCTGTGCAAGCTTTGGGATACTGATGGAAGCCATCTACTGCATCTTTGCTTTGATAATATTATTGAATATGATCCAGATGTAGTATTTGATTAAAATATGATTCTCAGCTTTTTGCTCAAAATGTTGCTTTTGTTTATGAAACCTACCTACATTCAAGTGTTGATAAAAAAACAATGCTTGAAGCTAGAATAAATCTGATTTTTATTTCTATTTTGAAAGTAGAGGGTCTGATCTTTATTTTGGATGTATTGCATGTTCATATATTCATACAACAAAATATTCTGGGGGCCATGAAATTTTAGTGAAAATCAGCAAAAACGCTGGTGGCGGCTGGCAACTTTTTTCAAAAAAACGCTGGCAGGGAAAGAGTTAAGAGGTGTATGAATTTGTACAAAAACATACACTATTTAGAAAAGTAGTAAGCATGAAGGTCCACCCCTACAAATGAAAACTCAGTAGCACTTTAGATTAGGGAACACTATTCACTATTAACTAGTTGCTTATTAGCATGCATATTACTAGCATATTGGCTTTTTATTAGTACTTTTAATGCCTTATTCTGCATGACCATTTTCTACCCCACCCCATATCTAAACATAACTACTACAAACAATTACCTTACTATCAATAAGCAGCAAATTAGGAGTTTACTTAGGGAAAACTCTTAGTGAATATGTGTCCCCTAATCTAAAGTGTTACTGAAAGTTCATATAAACTAGCAACCAACTCAGAAAAACACAAAATACTTAAATGGCCAGAAGATTTTCTGTTTTAAGGAAATTGCTCTGTCACCTGTCATCATTTATTCACGTCGTTCCAAACCCAAATTACTTTATTTCTTCCATGGAACACAAAAGGACACATTATAAAGAATATTCTCACCACTCTTTCCCATACGAAAGCACCAGGGATTGGTCAGGGATTGGTCAGTGAGTGACCATAGACGGTCAGTCTCCAAAGAGGACAACAAAGTAAACTAAAGCACTGCATACAAGTCATCTGAAGCAACAAATGCTTTCTTTCCGACACAGCTCTCAAATCCCAACAGCGTGTTTAACACCCAAGTCACATGGGCAACTTTCATGATACTTTGGAACGACATTATGGTGAGTAAATGATGACAGTTTTTATTGCTGAGTGAACTAATCCTGTATTTTACTCCTGCAATAATATTGGAAATATTAAGCATTGGGGATGGTTCCTGCAATACTGCTAGAATTACTCTACACTGTCAGAATTTTTTTTTACTTTTAGGGGTACAACAGCTTTTCAGTGGGGCAGTACTCTCAAAATAACATCTTTACCCCTAAAGGGTTCATGATCGTACCACAAGAGTACATATTATTACCTTAAGGGTAAATATCACTACTGCAAGGTACTAATATGCACGCTTTAGGGGTACAAAGGTGTCAAGCTGTTGTACACCTAAAGGTAACATTTTTGCACATTTATTTCTGACAGTGCAGCTCCAACAGATGATCATGGTGCTAGCAACAACACAGTCATTGGTTCAATTCCTGGGGAATGCATAAACCAATAAAATGTATACCTTAAATGCAATGCAAGTCGTTTTGGATAAAACGTCTGACAAATGCATAAATGCAAAAACAATAATAATAAATCTCAAACAAAATAAAATGAACAACAATAAATACTCTCTCTTCGATGACATAATTAACATGATTAACATTGTAACAAAGACATAAATGATCTCAGTATTTGTGTTGTTTGTGAGAACAGATGCATTAGTAAACATGCTGCAGACCTGGATGAATTGACGAGGTTATCTCAAAACGAAACTGCAGCTGGCCGCTGACATGATCTGTTGGAAGCCGTCGGCCTAAAGTGTAATTCACCACACGGTCCCTGTTTACACACACGAGAGACAAGGATGCTTGACGTTTTAAATCCTACATGCAATTTACAATAGAATAAATTGAATGGCACAACAAAAACATCACTGTAGGAGTCTATCTGTGCATCCTCAGTCTTTTAAATGAATGTACCTTCTTGTACACAGTAGACATAATTAGATATATTTATGAAAACTGAAACCCTGTCAGTAAAAACGATGCACAAATGGACCAGTAATTAGAGAAACAAGTCAAGAATTGGAGTGTAATCACAGTCCTCAGCAGACTCACAGTCAGATGAAATGTGAATGATTAGCAGACCTACCCGATGGCATGTTTCTCCAGCAGCCTCTGCACAGGCACAACTAACTTCCCCAGGAAGCGTTTGATGATGGGTCTGCTCTTGACAAATTTATCTTTAACCTCAATCTCCAAAACGTCCGTCGGCAGGGACACAAAGTGAAATCGCTGTGAATACAAAAAACAAAAAGGTTACACTTTATTCTGATAGTCCACTTTAGACATTCTACTAACTATAAGTAACTTTGTAACTACATGTCAACTAATTCTCATTAATTTGCAACTACATGTCTACTAACTCTCAGTAGGGTAGGATTAGGGTTAGTAGAATAACTTGACATATACTTGCAAAGTTTCTCATAGTCAGTATGTTGTGGATCCATCAAAGTAAAGTGTTAGAAGATATTAAGCAGACAGTCTACTAATACTCTAATGACTGCTAGTTGACATGAAGTTACTTACTGTTAGTAGAGTGTCTAAAGTGGACTATCGAAATAAAGTGTTATCAAAACAAAAAAGAGCGCTCAGTTCTACATCGACAGATTGCTGTTATTCAGTTTTCAGTTTTTGAGTTGAGTTGATAATAATAACAGATTTAGCTATTGTTATTGGCTTTATTGTAGCCCTTGGCTTCTCTGAATATAATGTGTGTGTGTGTGTGTGTGTGTGTGTGTGTGTGTGTGTGTGTGTGTGTGTGTGTGAGTGTGTGTGTGTGTGTGTGTGTGAGTGTGTGTGTGAGTGTGTGTGAGAGTGTGTGTGTGTGAGAGTGTGTGTGTGTGTGAGAGTGTGTGTGTGTGTGTGTGAGAGTGTGTGTGTGTGTGAGTGTGTGTGTGTGTGTGTGAGTGAGTGTGTGTGAGTGTGTGTGTGTGTGTGTGAGTGTGTGTGTGTGTGTGTGTGTGTGTGTGTGTGTGTGTGTGAGAGTGTGTGTGTGTGTGTGTGTGTGTGTGTGTGTGTGTGTGTGTGTGTGTGTGTGTGTGTGTGTGTGTGTGTGTGTGTGTGTGTGTGAGTGTGAGTGTGTGTGTGTGTGATACAGATCGTTCTTTGTGTTCTGGGATGCTGCATCCTGGCTGCAGTCCATCAGAAAACTGCAGCGGTGACAGAGTCTATGAAAGCACAAGACTGGCTTGTTTTGTTCCCTGTGGCAGTTAACCAGAGTATCACGATTCTTTTTCAAGGAGGCACCTAGGACTTTTTAGGACGGCTTTTCAATCAGCGCCCACAAGCCCAAACTCAGCGGCTTCTGCATCACAATGACATTAATCCAAACCCCCTCCCCGCTCCCATAACCAAATCCAGTGTGTCCTCAGACGGGCTCCGGAAAGACACGGCTCAGAAACACATTACACTAGTCAGAGACAGACCACAACTGAGCAGAAGATAACAAACACAAGCAGAGGAGAACTGCTGTCCAAATGCATTTCATTTAGATGTTCAGGGGTGGTGCAGCATTAATGTAGCAGCAATAATTCATACAATTAAGAGCAAATAGCTGCAAACAGCTGCATGCTTCAGAGGGAGGATACTTACACTCTTCAGAGACACAAAATACATTTATAATGTTACAAAAGATTTCTATTTCAAATAAATGCTGTTCTTTTGAACTTTCTATTCATCTGTGAATCCTGAAAAATAAAATGCATCACAGTTTCCACAAAAATATTGTGCAGCACAACTGTGTTCAACATTGATAATAATCAGAAATGTTTCTTGAGCATCATATTATTATGATTTCTGAAGATCATGTGACACTGAAGACTGCAGTAATGATGCTGAAAATACAGCTTGCACATCACAGAAATAAATTACATTTTAACACATATTCACATAGAAAACAGCTGTTTTATCATTTTCTATGTACATACAGTAGCATATTATATTTAATCACTCTATTGTAATAAGGTATCTTCATACATTTACCATAGTGGAACTTCAACCATTGTCATATAGAAACCAGGACAATCATATTATAATCATTCAGTGTACATATACATCAAAATACCACAGTTTTACCATCATGATGTCTAATATAACTGCAAATCGTTATTTTTAGTACTACAGTATGTATATACTAATGCAAGGCATTATTTTTCCAAGATTCAACATTTTGTCTGGCCACGGTTTAGAGTTAATTCAACAGACAGTAAAACACACAAACAAGAAAAAGGAGCATTAGTGGAGATGACAGAAAATGGATTTGAACATAAGAACAAACACCCAAAATATACTCAAAACCATTAATTAGGTCTGTCCTTCTGCCAACAGCAGATTTCACATTCACTCTCATATATCAACATCAGGACTAGATCTGGGTCAGCGCTAGCCAAATAATATCATCTGGGCAAACAGACTGATTCATACGAACATATTTCCTCTCATCAAGAGCCCTCTGGCTGCCAGGAGCCGCAGTTAGGAATCACATCTGGACGAGATGTGTTGGGTGATGTATTGCATATTCATGATGCTTGCAATGATTTTGTTGGGAATATGAAATTAAGCAAGATCATAAATATGTTCAATTGGTCCGTCAGTTTCCTCCTTGTTTCACATCTTGCAAGTACATCAGCAGTAAGTGATGCTTCGTGTGTGCTGCACTCGGAATTAAACTTTCTTTAACCACACAGTTAACTCTTTCCCTGCCATTGACGTCATTGACTGTTATACGGTAGGGGGCGCTATTACACATCTTCTGAGAGAGTACAGGATCTCTGGATGAAAACTCAGGTGAAGAAGAAGCAGAAACAAGAGATCGCATGTGTAAGCAGATGCATATAAAATAACGTAATCAGCAAACACTAAATGACCCGTAAATCGAAACTGCCTAATGTTACAGAATGAAATGTCGACAGGTTTAGGACTGTGAAGCTTTGACGGTGTTGATGGAAGCGATTGACTCCATCTGTGTTTTGATTATCTTTCTGAATCCGATCCGGACACAATATTGCGACAAAAACAGCCTTTTGTTCAAAATGTTGCTTTTTTATTTTATTATTACATTATTTTAATGAAACCTACTGGACCAGAATATTCGATTATTCGTTCGGTGGGTTGGCATTCGATTTTCAATTTTGAGATTCGAATATTCTTTTTTTTAGTGCAGGTAGACTATAGGTAGTGTAATGACTGGTCAGAGGCGTGTGGATCCATTTGCAGTAATATTTATTAGACAGAGGCAGAATCAAACAGGCAATGGTCAGTAGGCAAAAACAGGAATATCAGAGGCAGGGCAGAGACGTAAACAATACCAGGCAGGAGTCGGGGTCACAAGCACAGGTTCAGAGTTCCAAGGTAAGGCAGTCCGGGGTCAAACACAGAAGTCACAATCAGTAGGATGGGTAAACGCTCAGAAATGTCAGCCGGGGCACGAACAAGACTTCGCAGTGAGTGAGACTGAGGACGCTGATTAAATAGGCCAGGTGATGAGCCACACCTGGGCAGGTAATCAGCAGCAGAGGGGGTTATGGGGAATGAAGTCCGTGAAGGAGTTAGTACTCCGGTGAGGGTGCCCTCCGGTGGCCATCGGAGAGAGCCACAGAGGTCTGATTCATGACAGGTAGCATGCAGCCTGATTGTGATTTATTTGAAAGTTTGACTTTGTAAAGAAATAGTTTGTTTATTGAAATGTGAGCTGTCTATATAGAATAAAACAAACTGTAATAGGCTAAATAAAACAAGGTAACCTTAGGCTGACGGATGCTTGATGCTTTGTATTTCCAAAGTGTGTTCGTTAATTAAAATGTGTGATGCTCTTATTGAAAGTAGGCTATGCTACCGTGTGCTTTATTTATTACAGTTCGTTCATTTATTTTTCGTTCTACTTTTATTTAAATAGCCTATCCTTTACGGTGTCAGTAATTACTGTGCTGCTAATTTCTGATTTGGGAGTGCTTTGTTTGTTAGAAAAATGTTAGGCTACTTTATTAAAAGTATTGCTCTTAACAGACCTGTGTGTTTTGTATCACTAGTGCAGTGTCCGTTCTCGGAGCATATAAGTTCCGGCTCACGCTGTTCTGTACTTTATTAAAAGTTTATTAATTCTAAACGTGTCACGTGTCCATATTGCAACAAAATGTGACACTGCACTCCCTTGGGTCGGCAGCAACACACCCGCCACACGTGAAGTCGATTGGATGAACGGTTCTCGACATAATGCAAATGCAAACAGACAGACAGATTCTTGCCGTTATTAGAGAGAAGAATATGTTCAGCCCCTCCCTCCAAAGCTTCGAATGTTCGGTGTTGATTACTATCGAAGCTTCGAAGTTAAAAAAAAGGTATTCGGACCAGCCCTAAAACCTACCCACATTCAAGTGTTGATAAAAAATAAAATAATGCATGAAGCTAAAACAAAACTTGCAATTGGCAACTTTTTTTTAAAATCACTGGCAGGGAAAGAGTTAATAAAGAGACTGTTACTTGTATCATGTTGTAGTTGACTAGTTAAACATAAAAAAATCTACATCAAAATCAGTCAATAGTTAAAAAAATGATAAATACAGATGTTATTTTAGCCATATCACCTAGTCCTAGAAGACAGCAGAAAAAGATTGACAAGTTCCTTAAAAGGAAGAGAAAATACAATTTATGGCTTTTCCATTAGTGCATTATATTCAGTGTAGTATTCATAACCCATTTTCCAAGGAAACAAAATATTAAAACATGCAATCATTGGGATTAAAACATCAATATCAAAAAAACAAAACTAGTAAGAATCAATGGGATATTCTGGACATTCTGCGACTCTGGCAGTAAAGCACTATGGGAAACTCAGCAGGTCACGCTTCATCTAGCAGACTGTAAATGGTGCCATTAACCCCTAAAGAGATGCTGAAACCCTTCTGTGGCTCACGTTTGCTCTCTACTGGATTTCTGCCAGCTCAGCCAAGCGTGTGAAGAGAAACCAGCCCGTATTTCACCCCTGACTTACATTCACACACGCTACAGACTGAGAGAACAGCTCTCTGAAACCAGCAGAAGATAACAAACACAAGCCTGTTCATTCACTCACAATACACTCGTCTGAGTCAGGCTACGGATATCTGCACAATATTAGCACACTGTAGTACATACTAAGTACTGCTTACTATTCTTTTTTAAATGTATATATATATATATATATATATATTAGGGGTGTCCTCAACTAAGGATTTTCATAGTCGAATCGGAATTTTCGAATCTTGCCGATATTCGATTGATAGTCGAATCATATGTTTGGGGGCGTGGTCAAAATACATTACAAAGAGTCAAGTTAGACATTCGACCGTAATTAAAAAACGTGTAACGGACGCCTCGCAGATACAAACGGTCACGGTGCACACAGCAGGGAGGAACAAGGACACGCAGACGAAGATATAAACTCAAATAATAATAGTCTTTAATGAACACATCAAGGCAGGGCAGGGCAGGACAAGGCAAGGCTGACTAAAGCCCTATTCGGACGGTAATTGTTTCTCAGGGGGACGTAAGTGATTTTCACCATATACAGGGGGTAGTTGGTGATTTAATTGCCGTCTGAATCCAGGATGTCGGTGTTTATCTCTCACCACCCCCGTGAAAATCCCCGGCCGAATTACCTACTGTTTTTTGACAAACACCGAGGTCGTGTGGTAATTTAATTGCCGTCCGAATCCACATCTCTGAGTTTACGAGAAGAAATCGATTGAAAATTCAGTGTTTAATCCCTTTTTGAGTGCTCCCAAACACCGTAACGTTGTACTTCGGTGTAATTTACATATTATTTCTGAAATGCTGGAAAGTATTTAAAAGAACAATATTAACTTCATAACTGCTCAACCACAGCGACTGGGAGCAGAAAAAGAAGAAAAGCACATAAACGTTCAATTGTGTCTTTATTATGGCAGCAGCAGGTATGCAATACAATTTTAAAATGTGTATTATAAACAGATATATATCGCGTATAATTATATACAACTATAGCGCGTCTATTTTCCTATTTTTAAACAAGAGATTTAAATAATCAAATAATAAATATGATAAAATATGCTTGGAATAATAAGAATACATTTTACATAATAGTAAGTATTTTAAAATACATTTTACACAATAATAAGAATACATTTGTAAATAAAATGAATTTTATTTACAGCAGACAATCATGAAGCTGGTCAGGTGAGCAGCGCGTTCTCGGTTCGTAGGATCACAACTCGCTCCTCCACTGTGAATAAATCACCGTCCGAATCCATGAGTTTTATCACTGAGGTGATATGTAAATTTATTTTTACAGACGTCCATATGAGAAACAATTACCGTCCGAATCGGGCTATAGACAGGAACACCGGGGAGTAATGAGTTGACCAGACCAAATCAAACTGAACAGGCATGAACTAATATACACAGGTTAATTACAGATAACGAGACAAACACAGCTGGACAAGAGTTAACTCATAATGACATCAGACGAGGACAGGAAACAAACCAAATATGGACACATGAGGCGGGAACACATGACACACAACAGAACCCTGACACAAACGGGGTAAATAATGTTTTATGTTTTGATTAAAAGATAGTTAACATTAAACTTCAGCAAAACCCTAAGAATTCACAACATTTTTTTTCAATAGTGCTCTTATTATAAGGTTATGTAGGCTATATATTATGTATATATATATGTTTTGAGCTGCTCGCGCTGAAGATGACCAGTAAAATTAAGCATATTATTGCTCTTGTTTTAATGAATGGGATTTAACTAATTTCTCTCATACAGAATACGCTTTGTTATTTATGTTACGACTTTACAGGCTATCTGCACAGAACGCCCCGAATGCAGAAGTGAACGTGTCCACGCGGCTCTGAATGAACTCCTTTTGTGGATGTGTTCTTCACGCAACAACGTGCAGAAACACGGCAGCTAAACTCATAATAAAGCGTTTTATTATAATAGTGTTCTCATTATAATGTTATGTATATGACAGTCCGAGTCATAGTCATTAATATTATTGTTGTTTGTCCTGCTGGCGATGCGTGCTGAAGAGATAATCACCGTACTAAACACTTTTACTGCAGCGCAACTCAACCAAATGCATCTCATACGAGATAAATAATAGTAGGCCTATATACACGATATATAAAGCGGCCAAAATGTTTTGAAATAACTTGTACCCGACCTGATTGAAAAAAAAATCCAGTCTTTCACTCTGCCTGTGTCAATTTGAGTCTTGTTAAAGATTTAAATCCCTGCCGCCATGCTCCTCTGTCGGTCACTGATTATGAAAAGTGAAACTTAAAAACTATAGGGGTGGTTGGATTTATTCATGCATGTTAAAATATTTATTTATAGCTTCTTTCTTTTCAGATTCTTATTTACAGCATTATCACAATAGGCTGTATTAACTTATTAGGAGAAAAACGGTAGTTCTCTGTGAAATCAGACATTTGAGCACCCCCATATAGCCATAATGGCATAATCATAACACCCCGTGAATATTCAACTGTGAGATTGGGAGTCGAATCCGGCTCCTCCTATCGAAGCATCGAATGGTTGACGATTCGGGGTCACCCCTAATATATATATATGAGTCCAACAACACTGCAGCACTAGCCAAGAAAGCACAACAGCGTCTCTACTTCCTCCGCAAACTAAGAAGAGCCAGAGCCCCGGCCCCCATCATGTGCACCTTCTACAGAGGCACCATCGAGAGCATTCTGACTAGCTGCATCACTGTGTGGTATGGCGCCTGCAACGCGTCCTGCCGCAAGTCCCTTCAACGGATAGTGAGAGCAGCTGAGAAGATCGTTGGTGTCTCTCTCCCCTCCCTCCAGGACATTTACAACACCCGTCTCACCCGCAAAGCCCTCAGAGGGTCATTGCAAAGGTGATCCCACCCACCCGACACACAACTTCTTTACAGAGTGCTGCTTCAAAGCATAATAAATGCAGGGAGGAGACTGAGGAGTCTCCAAGCCAGGACAAACAGACTGAGAGACAGCTTCATCCACCAGGCTGTCAGGAAGCTGATTCAACTCCCTCCCGTCCTTGCTCTCTTACAGGAATGGACTGAAGCTCGGACCCCCAGTGCACCACCAGAGTCACCACGCTCACACTCACACCAAGACTCACACACACACACACTCACACTCACACTGGGCTGTGGAGAAAAAGCAACTCAGTGGTCCAAAGTCCTCTTTACAGCATTGGAAAGTAAATTTTGACCTCATTTCATTTGGAAACTAAGGTCCTCAGAGTTCTGGAGTCTGAATAAAAAAGACTGGAGAGGCACAGAATCCATGTTGTCACTTTAAATAGTCTTGATAAGCTCTTTGCACTACACCATTTATATTTGGGCTGCCATGTCACTGTTGGTGTTTGTCCACTTGTTTATTTCACTGATTTGCAGTATCTGCACATGTCAACGCCCTATGCCACTCTATCCAGGAAATTTTTTTTTTAGATTATTATTTTTATGCTGACAAGCTTTATTTATTTAGATGCTGATTTCATTTTCCAGCAGGACTTGGCACCTGCCCACACTGTCCTTATTTGTATACCAAAAGCTGGTTCAATGTACCATAGTTGCATTACTGTGCTATGTATGTGTGCCAGCAAACTCGCCTGACCTATTCTATTGGTCTATATGTATATATATGTATGTGTATATATATATAGATAGTGTATGTATGTGTGGGTTTGTGTAAATGTGAGCCTATAATCATCACATATTAAAAGAACCAAAGACTTGTACTTATCTGTATTCTTGCGTTCTACTGTTAGTGTTTAGTGTTATCTGTATACACCAGGGAGTAAGAGAGTAACGCAATTTCACAATTCTCTGTATGTATGAATACGGTACATGTGGCAGAATTGACAATAAAGCTGAACTTTTCCACGACATTCTGACTTTACTGAGATGCACCTGATATATTCCCCCAAACCTATATTTATAGCTTTAAATTTTAAAACCACCAAGCAAAATTAACAGATTCCTTTATGAGTAAAAAAATACCTTCATACCTTCAAAGTGTCTTTCTTCAATTGAAAAGAAGAAAAAAATAAGCTATTTTGAAGAATGTTGGCAACAACTGA
This sequence comes from Schizothorax lantsangensis, assembly GCA_027422415.1. NCBI lineage: Eukaryota > Metazoa > Chordata > Actinopteri > Cypriniformes > Cyprinidae > Schizothorax > Schizothorax lantsangensis. The sequence goes on along the minus strand of CM049863.1, from coordinate 1,848,517 downwards.
CGGTAGCCATTGACTTCCATAGGATTTTTTTCCCTACTATGGAAGTCAATGGGTGCCGTCAACTGTTTAGTTCCTAACATTCTTCCAAATTATCTTATTTTGTGATAAACAGAACAAACAAACTCAGACAGGTTTGAAATGACATGAGGGCAAGTAAATGATGACAGAATTTCCATTTTTAGGTAAACTATCCTTTAACAACATAGTAAAAATACAGTTATTGTGAGGTTTATGTATTTAATTTTTTATATATTTAATTATTATTTAAGAAAATACCCTCTAACACTAGAGTTCCCTATTTTTTCTATTCGATCTACTTGTTTTCTTTTTATTTATTATATTAAAAAAAAACTTATATCACAGCACTTTCATATCATTGCTCTTTTGTTGGTTTTGATTGCTTCTATTGTCCTCATTTTTAAGTCGCTTTGGATAAAAGCATCTGCTAAATGACTAAATTTAAATGTAGATTTTTTTTTTCTGATTGCATAACTGACTCCATTATACAGTACGTTGAAATGGTTGATTATGGTTATATCTTTAGTTATAATGTTTACAATACAACACACTGTGAGTGAGCGTGAAGCATTATTAATAAAAATGTTGCAAAGTGCTTGTCTGAGTGCCTTGAGTGCCGTTGATATCCACGAATCTTGTAAATATCTGCCATAGTATCAAATATCAAAAGCTTCACTGCATTGACTGTAGAGGTGATGCCAGCTCTGTTTGTGCGGTTATGTTTCTCCCAAATGTGCTGTGATAAAATCCCTCACAGTTTGGGTGTGAATCAGAACTTCAAGTCATAAAGTTATCAGAGAGCTTCATTTCCATATGCGTTTGTTTCCAGCGCCGCTGGCAGCATCAGCATCAGCGAGTCAAAGCTCCAGCACCTGAGGGAATCTGCTTTCATTCGGCTCAAAGCTGAGCACAATCAAACACAGACTAGCCGTGATGTGAAATATCAGAAGCACATCTCCAGACTCAAACTCAGAGGTCAGAATGTCTCTAAACGATCGGAGCAGCTCACCTCTCTCTTCCAGACGGGGCTGACCGTGTTGCAGATGATCCCTGAGCGTTTCTCCTGACCGTGGTGAGGCAGCGCAGGGAAGATGCTGTGCTTTCCAGGCTGGATGGAGATCTTCAGATACGGGTCGGGATTGAAGAACATTCCCTTCTTCAGACTCACTGCCTGAATGGCTGAAACACAGCAGAGCAAAGGAAGAGTTTATGATGAAACCACAACTAATTATTAACATAATAATATTATAAAAAATTATTATATTATTATTAATTTCTCAATTATAATGTAATATATATACTGTATATATACAGTAGACATATAGATAGGTAGATAGATAGATTACATCATGAATATAAATTACAAATTTATTAAACATGTTTACTACTATTTATATTATATTAAATAAATTAATATTAAATAATACAAATTAAATATATAATTATTACAATTTTTAAACACACACACATATTATTATTATATTAACTATTTATTACATATAAAAATAAATATGCAATTATATTAAATGTATTATATTAATGTAATAATTTTAATTGTTTTTTTAATGTGTATATATATATATATATATATATATATATATACAGTAGATAGCTAGATTACATTATGAATATAAATTACAAATTTATTTAACATGTTTACTACTATTAATAATAAAATTAATTAGTTCATTAATATTAATACAAATTAAATATATAATTATTAAAAAATTTAAACACACACATATTATATTAACTATTATATTACATATAAAAATAAATATAATTATATATATTATATATGTAATAATTTTAATTGTTTATATATATATATATATATATATATGCTGTTTAATAATGATAATGATAATAATGATATTACACATATATAAATAAATCAAATATATATGTTTTGTGAGTGTGTGCATGTGTGTGTGTGTGTGTGTGTGTGTGTGTGTGTGTGTGTGTGTGTGTGTGTGTGTAATTTGAATTTTAATAATAATGAATTAAATTAAACATTTATTTAATTCTACTACTGATAATAATAATAATATTTCTGTAATAATAAAAGAAAGGTCCCTGTTTGCTCTCCATTAATATTCAACTGCATATTCTCTCATTTTTGAGTTTCCTGGTGTCCTTGCAATATTAAACCATAATTCATAGAGAAACAGCGGACGCGAGAGGCTTAAAGGCTAAAGCTGTAAAGTCTGCGTCTGGGAATATGAAGAGAAAAGCAGGAAGCCTCAGAATCCCACAGGAGCTCATTATCTGCTCCAGGATCCAGACGTATTATTGCACTGCCATAATCTACTGACCATCAGCTTAATGTCTTTTTAACACTATGAGCGTGAGATGCCATTCAGAGCCACAGTTCACTCTGATTCACTCAAACGATGTGAAATTATTGCACGTTTATTTTTAGGACCTACTTGTTAAAATGACTTTCACTGGTGTTACCCAATGGATTTCTATCCATACAGCAGTGGCAGTAACAAAAGCACAAGAACGACAGATGGAAGTAGCAGAAATGAAGATGCTGCGATTCTCCTTAGAACTAACAAAATACGATCGAGAGACAAATGACAATATCAGAAAACAGCTGCAAGTGGACGCATTAAAGGGGTGGTTGACTGTTTTTTTTCTAGGCTTGATTGTGTTTATGGGGTGCAGTCTAGCATGTGTTCATGCTTGTTTTTTTTTTAAAAACGCATTATTTTTCACATAATTTACCTTTATTCCACACCTCTCTGTCCCTTCTCTGACAAACGCCTCGATTTATTTCCTGGTTTTATTTCCTCCTTCAGTGTGGGATTGGTTAGCTGGCTCAGTGTGTTGTGATTGGCTAAACCGCCTCTACTGCAGGTCTGAACGTCCCGCCCCTCTCCTCAGTGGCATGTGCTCCGGTTGAATTGTAAACAGTGGCGTTGTCTATAATGCTTATCAATTTGAGCCCGATTGAGACCCAGAGGATATTAGTGAAGAGGATCGTGCAGAACCTGTGCAAGCACGGCTCTTAATGGTATGTTTGGTTGTTGTTGTCTCATACTTTTAAATACGCTGCTATTTGTAAGTGCTACTGCTTCTGTTAGCTTTTAATATACGGTTTTATCCTGATTAAAGCTTTAATACAGCACAGCAACCGCACGCGTGCCCATTTATAATGCTTCTCATTGCTGTGTGAAAATAAGTGTATAATTGGAACAGTTTGTTGGAGCTGATCTGACGATCTGAATGAGAGAGAGAGAGAGAGAGAGAGAGAGAGAGAGAGAGAGAGAGAGAGATGCAGAGCAGGGCGACAGAGTAACAGTATTAAGAACTGCTGCTTTAATGATTTTGAAACTTGTGAATCCATTAGAATCGTTAGAAGACAGAATCGTGATTCATATGAATAGATTGTTACGTACATCCCTAGTTTTCTCTTCCTCTTCTCTAAAGCAGCGCAGCATGGCTCCGCCCCCTTTGCTGCGTGTTCCCGGGGGCGGGGTTTATCTGGGTCTGTGACGTATCAGACCCGGGAAGTAACTCGTTGTAGTCCCTTACCTGTCGTTTTTGTAGGCATTAAACTGCCAGAATTTTAAAAGACGATATCTCCGTTTGCATTGAAGTCTGCAGATATTGTTTATGCTCAAACAGCAACATTACACACTAACTAATGTTAAAAAAGTGAAATCGCAATCAACCACCCCTTTAAGTAATCAGCTGAGAGTGAACAGACTAAGATGGCACGGTCACGTTTTGAGAAGAGATGATGAATACGTTGGAAAGAAAGTCTGAAAGATGCACTTCGGTACAAGAAAGAAAGGACGGCCAAAAAGGAGACTTGAAGATTGTGTGAACGAGGACATGAAGGCTTTGGGCATCAGAGTAGAGGACACAGCAAACAGGAGAAGTTGGAGACGAAGGATATGCACCCCACAGATAAGAAGAAGACCCAATGGATTTCTATCTGGTTTCTTCTCAAACAGTCTTATACAACAAGAGGATGTTTGCTTGGTTTCAGGTTTTTGCAGGTCGTCTGTCCACAAGGCATCACTTTGGGCTAAAAGCAGTGGTGTTTTCCAGCTCCCGAGGGTTTTTTGGCACACAGAAGAGATTCTCTGTCAGCTGGAGCTTAGCTGTTAATGTGCATGTGTTTGCAGCAGCATGTTCAGACAGATGTACGCTCACGGCAGGAGATGTGTGTTATGAATAAAATATACAGCGCTGAAGAGTACAGACCATAGTTTGGCCATCGCAACTTCAGATACAATTGAGAAGAAAGACAAAAGATGAGGAAAGAGAGACAATATTCATCATTTTATAATGATTCTAGTGCTGTCAAATGATTAATCACGTACAAAATAAAAGTTTTTGTTTACATAATATATATATATGTGCACTGTGTTTATTTATTATGTATATATAAATACACACACATGCATGTGTATATTTCAGAAAAAATATATTATGTTTATATATTAAATATATTTATATATAATATAAATTATCTTGCTTCTATTGCCCTCATTTGTAAGTCGCTTTGGACAAAAGCGTCTGCTAAATGACTAAATAAATAAATAAATGATATGTTTATAAATATTTTCAAAATATATACTGTATGTGTATGTATTTATATATACATAATAAATATACACAGTACACACACATATATTATGTAAACAAAAACTTTTATTTTGTATGCGATTAATTGTTTGACAGCACTAAATGATTCATTTCAATTGTTTGGGTTGTGACATTGGATTCATACAGTTTAATTCAGAAGTTAACGATAATATATCATATTTCAAAGACCAGCTGCCAGAAACCTTGTTATTTCTGCAGGTTTCACTGAAAGGGCTGAACGCAGTGAGTGTGAGACACGAGAGGATTCATGGAAAATGTTCCTCAGTGCAACAGAGAAACACAACAGAGAACGATTCTAAAGGTTTTATGAGAGTTCAGTGAGGAAGAGATGATTCTGAGGTTATGAAGATGAAAAGTGTTCAGATGCTTCTCTCAACCAATAAATGTTCTCTTGAGGATCCTAAATATTGTCATGCAAAATGTATTTAAAAAAGTAATACAAGTAAACATTAGCAAATTAAACTTCTTAATTTACACCGCTGTTCAAAAGTTTGTCAAAATGTGTTAATGTTTCTGAAAGAAGTCTGTTCTGCTCATCAAAGGTGCATTTATTTCATCTAAAATACTGTAAAAAATGTGAAATATTTTTACAATTCAAAACAGCTGTTTTCTATGTGAATATGTGTTAAACTGTAATTTATTTCTGTGATCAAAGCTGTATTTTCAGCATCATTACTGCAGTCTTCAGTGTCACATGATCTTCAGAAATCATAATAATATGCTGCTCAAGAAACTGATTATTATCAATGTTGAAAACAGTTTATTTACAATATTTTTGTGGAAACTGTGATGCATTTTATTTCTCAGGATTCACAGATGAATAGAAAGTTCAAAAGAACAGCGTTTATTTGAAATATAAATATTTTGTAACATTATAAATGCCTTTACAATTGATCAATTCAATGCTATATATTGTATTATAGACTATATATTAGATATTTTAGAACTTTATTAAAAATATATGTCACTTTTGATTAATTTAATGCATCCTTGATGAATAAAAGTACTAATGTCTTTCTTTCAAAACCTTACTGACCCCAAACCTTTGAATGGCAGTGGATTGATTTATTCATTTATTGAGTGATTGATTGCATGTGCAAATAAAAAGGACTTAATATGTAAACTGCTTAAAAACCATTATGAAACCAATTCATCACTAACAGAACTTACACATTTTTCTTTGCATTATCTCATTACATTTTTGACTTATTTGGCATACTATCCATTCAAGATGTTTACCATATAGAAACAATGGTGAACCTTTATTCTTACCTGATTGAACTTTATAAACACTTGTTTCTAATGGGAGTTTTTTTTATATATAAATAAATGAATAGATAAATACATGCATTGCCAGCACTGCCTTACCTGACAGAGAGAAGCTGATGAGTCTCCTGCTGCCCAGAGTCTGAGGAAGCTCCTGACTGATGACAGGCTTCAGAGCCTATCAGAGAGAAGCACAGCGGTCAGCTGATCACGTGACTGAGAACAGGAAGTATCTCTACACAGGCCACGCCCCTTTCTTTCTTTCCTCTGTTCTTTCAGTGCGTATGGCCTGATATACTGTGCTTAAAGCCCATTAGAGACGCCCGGCTCATGGCTCCAATCAATAGAGCGCATTCATTAGGACTGCATCGATGCAGCAGCCAGGAAGAGGAAGGAGGAGAGGCTCATGGGACGCCGCTTCTCAGAAGAGCACAAACTCAAGCTGATAGAGAGCACTGGCTCCAGGGTTATTACTGTAAACTAGAGCTATAAGACTAAAATAAGAGATGCAAAAACATTTGTAAACTGAAGAAAAAAAACAACACAAAACACAAAGTACTATTAAAAAAAATAATAACCTATCTTTAGATGACAGCAGAATTATCTGAGAGTGTGTGCAGTAAGAAATCCCACCTGCAGATGGCAATACATGTGTGATGATGCAGGTTACATAAAAATAATAATAATAATTAGAAATATTAATGCACTAAAATTACTAACTGAAAATCTATAAAAAATATCTAAAATACATCATTTGAGATAGTAAAATGGCCTTGGGGTGACTATCATTAACTATGACTAAAACTATTAAAATCATTTTTGTTTGTTGAAATAAAATAAAATAAAATAAAATTAAATTAGAAATGTTAACACAGTAAAACTACTAACTGGAAATCTATTCAAAATATCTAATACATCATTTGAGATAGTAAAATGGCCTTGGGG
>CM049863.1:1819165-1839165 GCA_027422415.1 Schizothorax lantsangensis | reverse complement strand
GAGAGTGTGTGTGTGTGAGAGAGAGTGTGTGTGTGTGTGTGTGTGTGTGTGTGTGTGAGAGAGAGTGTGTGTGTGTGTGTGTGTGTGAGAGAGAGAGAGAGAGTGTGTGTGTGTGTGAGAGAGAGAGAGAGAGAGAGAGAGAGAGAGTGTGTGTGTGTGTGAGAGACAGAGAGAGAGAGTGTGTGTGTGTGTGTGTGTGTGTGTGTGTGTGTGAGAGAGAGTGTGTGTGTGTGTGTGTGTGTGTGTGTGTGTGTGTGTGTGAGCTGCAAGTGAGAGTGACACTGAGGCTATAAGCAGCCAATGAACAGGAAAACAGCTGAGAGAGAGAGAGAGAGAGAGAGAGAGAGAGAGAGAGAGAGAGAGAGAGAGAGAGAGAGAGAGAGAGAGAGAGCTGCTGGATGCATGCTAATGTGTGTGTGACGTGTGAGAGGAGAGCAGTGAGTCAGCGCAGCAAAACACACATTTACACCTGATTTATAACATAAGAGCAGCGCTGACGTTTATAACAATCTGCGAGGCTTCCGCTTTCATGCACTTCTAGTTATTGCAAACTGGAATTTCTTATATTATTTTAATGCATTGTTGTAAAAATAAACACTCTGGTTTGTAGCGTCCAACAGTTTTACTGTTTACACTTTATTCTTCTTCTAGTTATTTATGGCTAATGAATAAGGTGGATTCATACTATATATACTAGCTGTGCAAACACACTAAACAGGACAAATCACAGCTTAGTATTATCAAGAAACCTTCAATTTCACAAAAAAACAACCTCAGTGTGTGGTTTCCTTATTAGTGCTGAACGAAATATCAAATATTCATTCAATGCTTGCAAATGTTTGCTGGTGATGTAAAATTAAGCCACAATGTTGGTATTAATATGGTTCTTCTTTGGTCATTTAAGTTTCCTGAAGACTGTGTAAACATAATATCCAATACATTAACATATAATATATAAAAATACACTGTAAAAGAAATTCTGTCACTATTACAGAAAATAAAATTCAGTAAAATTCTGCAAAAATGTAAACATATGTACAAAACAACCTGTACATTTTACTTACCGTAATTTAACAGCTTTTTACTGCAGCATTTTAAAATTACAATCATTTTTACAGTGCATATTAAAATGTTCTTGTAAGATATTTGTGCATAAATGCTAAAAATATTGATGCTCATTACTATGCATTTTTATATTAGTGCATGTAAATTTAAATAATTAAGATTTGTGCTAATGTTCAGACTTTTGTCATATTTTTATGCTTTAATTTTTGCATGAAATATTAGCACTTAAGGCATATAAAATATTCATATAAAGTTATAGCTAATAAAATGACATCACCTACCACACCTACAAGTACACACACATTCACTTACACAACAGCTCTTAGAAAACAAAGGCAAAATACTTCACAGAATCAACAAAAAATAAAGATGCCCACGAATGCTATTTTTATTCCGACTCCCAAATGAGTTCTTTTCACGACTCATGCATATTGCATTATTCTGAAATTACCCAGTATGCACAAAACAAACTATTTAGAAAGCGCTCGACCATCCATCACGTCACTGTTCTCTTTTCACATCCGAACATAAACTCAAAGCTGTCTTTCATCTGCATCAGTTTGACGTGACAGCCTCGTTCTGCTGACTACACCAACAGAGTCATTTGATACTAAAGGACAAAGAGAACAATAGCGCAGAGATCTGCTGCCCGTCCCGCTCCAGCTCAGGAGACAAGCGGCCAAACACAGAGAAGACATGCTTACTTCAAAAGGTCTCTCTGACTGTTAAAAGCCCAGTGAGCCGATAACCTTCAGAATCATAAAGCTACACGTCTGCATTGCTCCCAAACTGCCCACAATCCCAGCAGAGCTGCAGAAACACTGACTGGATCTGTCTGGACGACTAAAGCCCGGCTCACACTGTGATTTTGGCCACGATTTGGTCGTCTGAGACCAATTTTGAAAATCCTAAAAGATTCCTATAATCCTAGGCTAAAATCTGTAGTCTTTGATCGCTGGTTTGACATGTTCACCGACAGCCGATTAATGGCTGTTGCGATGAATGTCAAACTGTCTCTGTTTTTCAAGACAAGCTATGAGCAGAATTAATGCTGGAGAATTATTCAATCAGCCATAAACTCCGGCGCTCACCGAATTCATCTGATATGTTGCCTTTTCTATATAAACACTGGTTGCGCCGCTGTTTTCATGTGGGTGTGTAGAGCTGCATACACTATTATTGCCGCCGTTCATATACTTTTCATGATAGCCAACAGTTCGGTCCCGCGTGCAAAGCAGTTCACAGTCACTGGACGTGTATGGGTTGATAATGTAAAAGTTTTCTTGCACGCACCCGTTTTTAACTCGTCTTGCCTGTCGTACAGTCTGACATTAATGACAACTGAGATCCCACAGTGTGACATGATCATCATGTTCGTACAGTCTGACAAGAACAATCCTAAAGGACTTGTAAAAAATCACACAGTGTGAGCCCGGCTTTAGGGATGCTGAGGCTGTGAAACATCATGTCACAGAGCAAACACACTAAATCTTTACAATGACTTTAGACTTCCATCCTTAGAATATATAAGTAGGCCTACTTTGTCAAATGATTCTAATTCATTTGAGTGGTTCAGTTATGGCATTTTGAGATTCGCTCACAGTTATTGCTGTAAATTATACAGGGATCCTTCAAACTTACATAGAAAAAAAAACACTGTTTAATATATACTCTGTATTATATAAGCCTGTTTCTGCCACTGAATAAAAAAAATTAAAAAAGGTTATTGCGACTTTTTATCCCACAATTTTGACTTTTTTCTCAGATAAAAACTCGCAATTCTGACTTTTTTTCTCCCAATTCTGACTTGTGAGATATAAAGGATGGAAGTTATAAAGTCAGAATTGCATGATATACACTCGCAATTGAGAGTTAAAGTCCAGATTTGAGGGGGGGGGGACTGATATGTTCTCAGAATTGTGAGTTTATATCATGCAATTATGAGAAAAAAAGTCAGAATTGTGAGATAAAAAGTCACAATTACCTTTTTAATTTTTTATTCCATGGCAGAAATGGGCTTCCATAGTTTTGGGTTTATATGAATATATAATAATATTAAAGTGCCCCTATTATGCCATTTCCAATATTGCCTTTCATGCAGTGTGTAATGTAGCTGTATGTGAATGTAAATGATCTGCAAAGTTGTAAATCCAAAAGAGCACGATAAATCAAGTTATTGTCTCCCAAAATAAAGAATCGACTCTATACAGCCTAAACAAATAGTTAGTAATTCGAATCCCATTTCCGGGTAACACATTTGCATAATTCCCGCCTATGTTCTACGTTGGCCGGCCGCAAACAACTTGACCCCGCCTACAAACACGTTATTTTACTGATGACTGCTTCTCTAATCTCGGGGAGTTCAGCGCGGGATACACAAAACGCTTGCTCTTGAAAGATGGTTCAGTACCCAGTTTATTTGGACCAGCGGCTCCACTGAATCACAACTTGTAAGTATGATAAATAATAGATGCTTATATTTTTTATCGAACGTTCAAAATACAGGACTATGGCAATGGGCCTATCGTTTCTGACGTGCTGTATATCTGGTAGACCAATCACAACAGACTGCGCCATCTGACCAATCAGAGCAGAGTACGCTCACGGAAAGAAGGGGTTTAGAGACACTAAATCTTTCTCTGTCTTAGACCCCTATTGCTTTGAACAAGTGAGACACCACTTGTTTGAGTCTCTAGCTGGCTGCTATCGCGACAAGTGGATCACAAACTTCCAAGAAATGAGATGCGTGGGTTTTATATTATTGTTGTGCAACGCATATTTAGCAAACTGAGAAAACATGGTTGCAAAGCATTTTTTCAATTATTTAAGCCTGGGACTGCTGGCCGATGCTGCTGCGCATGTAAACCGCGAAAATGCTTGGTTTTATTGTAGATCAAAACCAGAGACTCCCAAAACACAGAGAAATATTACCCTAAATCTTAGAATTGCTTTGAACAAGCGTTTGAGAATCTGGGAAATAAAAAAACGCATATTTTGGAAAACAAAAGCATTTTTTCACCTTGCATAGTAAACCTATTGGGAGACAAAACTTTAAGCCTTAAAAATGGCATAATAGGGGCACTTTAAAATATATAATATATATTTTATATTTATAATATATTTAAATACTCTACTACTGGAAGTAATAATAATTTTATCTTGAGTTCGTTTGTATTTACTTTAGTGCTTTTTAAATGCCATGTCAGCAGCAGCAAAAATGTTAAAATACTTTCTGGTGATACTTTTTAAAAAAACACTTCGATATCGAGAACAGATTCATCAGACGGATTCAAACGGTTCAAATTGTTTTTAAAACAATTAAAAGGACCAGCTTTAAGAGTCATTTGTTTGTGAATCACACTGGTCACGCTCTGTTATTGTGTGCAGCTCAACACTTAATAAAGACTTAATGTTTTCTTGCCATTATTTCTGAGAAAAATGCTTTAAGACTGCTTACATAATTGTTAAATAACTTAAAAATAAATATCTAAAAAAAAAAAAATTAATTAATAACTTTTGCTGATGTTCTTTTACATTTTAAACATTGAATGTTAAAAGTGAAAACATTTTATTTTATATTTGAGATGTTTATTTTGAGGATCAGGGCCCGGTTACACTAATAATAATAATAATAATAATGATAAAAATGTTGTACAGTAATTTTCACTCAGAAATGAGTAAATTTCACACTTAATTCCAAAGACAAGTAACACATTGAATTAAAAGTGACATTTTAAAGCCTAAAATAGTATGTTAATGTACAACATACTACAATAATCTTTTTTTTTACAGTGTACAACAAACCCTTAAGTCACAGAAAGCTTTAATATTACGTTTGTATCATAGAGTTTGCTGCAAATGGCTGCAGGTGTGTTAAGAGGTCTAGATTGAAGTGCTGACCAATTAAAAGCATTCATGGATAAAACTGCTGAATATATGCAGAAACGAGTCCGAGTAAACACGCAGACTGCAGCAGCCAGAAACCTCACTTATAATCATCTCAAGTGTTTCCAGGAATGTCAAGCAGAACAATCACAAAATCACAGCAAAATAACTCTTGGCATTTGGCCTTATACGCAGCTCTAGAAGTTTCCTAAGAGCTCAAAGCAGAAGGCTACCTTCACCCAGCCAGGTATCCAGGTGAGAGCGTCCTCTCTCTTCCTCCTCGCGGTCCGGCCGGGAGACATCAGCCCCGGGTGATAATTCACAATCAGAGCCCTGGCTAACGGAGCGCGTCCATAAACACCAGTCAGCCTCGCTTTGCCATCCATCAGTGTGTCCAGAGCTCTTCCTTGCTATCCTCCGAAACCCATCCGCCGCACCTGATCCCAGGCTTTTCCGCCTCTGCTTCCGCCGAGGTTATTTTTAACCAGCTCGCCCGAGAAAGGGCACTGGTGTTGAGATCAAGTTTTCTGGCTCTCAGCATTTCTGTGGACCACGCCAGCACAAAGGCAGCAGGGCTGCGGAAACAGTGCTGGCTTTGGCTTAGTGCTAACAAAGGGTTATTTAGGGATGCTTATGCTGAAAGTCGTGATTATTAGCAGCTGATCTTCAGATGGGATCACATCTGTGTCTCATCGATCCATCCACACGGTGTAAGGTCACAGACGTATTTGATCAAATACAAAGAGCTTATTGCCTAATGATTGTCTTTTGTACTTAAGGGGAATGACCTTTAATCCATTCAACATTTTAATCTAATTTATGAATGCTGAGAGAAGGGCAAACCGTTTTACTTGGCTATGAACGGCAGGGTAAGAGCTACTAAAGCACTTATTATCATCCAATAATTACATTTTCTTAACATACACTTTAAAACGTGAACATGTGCTATTTCTCAGATATGCTGTGTATGTTTGAAGCTTCATAACTTCTTAAACCAACAGCTGAGCTGTAAATGCCATGTGACTAATTATACTGCAAAAAAGAGGACAAAACTGGGGTAAATGCTTGCTTTTATGCTTTTAAGAGCTTCTGAAACATAATTGGGCACTGGTAAAACATCTATAATAGTTTCATGAAATATTTTTCAAAAAACATGTCATTGATATTTAGTTAGCACTTACCAGCAGGATCAAACTAGCCCAAACTGAAGCCCTTGGATCTGACTCATAAAACCTACTTTCATTGGTGTAATCAAACTTTAAGAGGTTAATTCAGTCATATTTAATAATATATTTAACCTAATGAAACCCATTTTTATTCAGCTTTTTTTTTATGTGTTCACTACCATTCAGAACAGATGTTTGAGGTCAGTAAGATTTTTTTTTAATAATACTTTAATTCCATAAAGAGACATTAAATTGATCATGTAGAATCGGTGGGCGGGGCTTAACAGACAGAGATGTAGAATCGGTGGGCGGGGCTAAACAGACAGTGATGTAGAATCGGTGGGCGGGGCTAAACAGGCAGTGATGTAGAATCGGTGGGCGGGGCTAAACAGGCAGTGATGTAGAATCGGTGGGCGGGGCTAAACAGGCAGCGATGTAGAATCGGTGGGCGGGGCTAAACAGGCAGTGATGTAGAATCGGTGGGCGGGGCTAAACAGGCAGCGATGTAGAATCGGTGGGCGGGGCTAAACAGGCAGCGATGTAGAATCGGTGGGCGGGGCTAAACAGGCAGCGGTGTAGAATCGGTGGGCGGGGCTAAACAGGCAGCGATGTAGAATCGGTGGGCGGGGCTAAACAGGCAGCGGTGTAGAATCGGTGGGCGGGGCTAAACAGGCAGCGGTGTAGAAGCAGGCATAAAACAGTTATATAGTTAAAACCCTCGTCCAGACCTTGTCTGTAACCTCTGCCCTGTGTAGTAGTATTTCAGCATCACACACACCGCGTCTGGAGTCAGTTCATCATCACTGTGACAATAAACATGCAGCAGGGGTTTGTGTATTGCTGAGTTTACATGGGTGTCCTGCCAGCTGTCATGAGGTCAGCCTCTTCCTGACCCCTGCTGACCTGACCTCGTGTGTCACAACCGATTTAACCACAAACACCAAAACCAAGAGTGTGTGTGTATCTGTGTGTGCGTGTGTGTGTGTGTGTGTGTGTGTGTGTATCTGAGTGTGCGTGTGTGTCTGTGTGTGTGTGTGTGCATGTGTGCATCTGTGGGTGTGTATCTGTGAGAATGTGTGTGTGTGTGCATGTGTGTGTGCATGTGTGTATCTGTGAGAATGTGTGTGTGTGTGTATCTGTGGGTGTGTATCTGTGAGAATGTGTGTGTGTGTGTGTGCATGTGTGTATCTGTGGGTGTGTATCTGAAAGCGTGTGTGTGTGTAGTTTACTCACACCAGCAGAGGGGTTTCGCACCGTCACGCTGGGCGTCGTGGCTCTGAGCGCTCCACTCAAACCATGATAATATTTGAAGCAAACCTTCGTCTCAGCTGTACGAGAGAGAAACAGAGGAACAGAACGACGTGAAGCTCAAAACACACTGATCCACGGAAAACCAGCAGAAAATCTCCTCATTCTCTCAAACTAAGAGCAGAAATGAGAAGCTGATTGGTGTTGTTACTAATTACATAATCAGTATTCAGCAGCACAACTGTTTTCAACATTGATAATAATCAGAAATGTTTCTTGAGCAGCAAATCAGCATATTATTATGATTTCTGAAGGATCAAAGGAGTAATGATGCTGAAAATTCAGCTGCACATCACAGCAATAAATTACATTTTAACAGATATTCACACAGAAAACAGCTGTTTTAAATTATAATCATATTTCACTGTTTTACTGTATTTTGGATCAAATAAATTCATCTTTGGTGAGCAGAAGAGAGTTTTGAGCACTGGTGTACCATTATCATATTTACTGTATATACCATATTGCAATGGAACTCCAAAATGCTACAAAGAACACCATGGTAAAAACATGGTACAAGTCATGGTAGAATTACCATCCAAACAACTATGGAAAAGTTTGGATGAATATCACACTCAGATCAGTGCAATGAAAGCTGACAGTGAATGTGAAAGTGAACAGAACTGCATGACTCTTCTCCTTGGGTGCGGCACCCTGCTAGTGCGTGTGGCATATGGTAGCAAAACACAATGCATTACATATGTTACATCTGCTACTGTCATGTACAGTATGAAGACTCCAGTGGAGTGAGGCTTTCAGGTGTGTGTGTGTGTGTGTGTGTGAGTGTGTGTGTGTGTGTGTAGACCCACAACTATAGTAATACCAGTAAATTTTGACCTTGTGGGGACATTTTTTGGTCCCCATTAGGAAACAAGCAGATAAAATCACACAGAATGAAGTGTTTTGATAATATAAAAATGCCTGTAGTTTTGTGTGAGGGGTAGGTTTAGGTGTAGGGTTTGTGTACAGTTTGTACAGTAGAAAAAACATTAAGCCTATGAAATAAACCCATAAAACACATATAATTATGTGTGTGTGTGCCGATGGACCGTGCTCCTCCAGGTGAGCTGCTGAGCTAAATATGTCCTTATTTAGTTACTACGCCTTCTAAAAACAGAGTTATCTTGACTGGCCTACTTCTGCCCACACCTGGCTTCACTTCACCTGAATAATGCAGAGCGATTTCTTTCCTAACTGTTCACATTTGTGCTCGTGCCCTGGCCTCAAAAACTGTTTATGACACTTAAGACTCATTCCTAAAATGTTTGAATGATATTGCATTATATAATGCAAAATAGCATAATTTTTTTAAAGATAGCACAAAAAAACCTATTCATTTAACAATTGTTAGTTGGACGAGGGAGAGGACAAGGTGGACAAGGGAGAGGAGTATTTGGAACAGGACAAGGGAGAAGAGGTAGGGGAAGAGCTGTTGTCACTGATGAAATAAGAGCCACTATCATAGACCATGTGATAAACCATGGTCTGTCACTGAGAGAGGCAGGTGAAAGAGTCCAGCCTAATCTCAGACGGTCAACTGTGGCTTCCATTATCCGAATTTTTCAACAAACCAACAGGTAAGGAATGCATTTCATGAGGGCCAATTGCAGTTGTAATGTATCACAATAACTGCTGGCCACCAGCAGATACAAATACAAATATGTATTATTAATTTTTTTTTGTTCCTCTAAAGGACACAACGACTTCCTTGCTCTGGGGGAAGAAGAAAGCTGCTCAATGAGGGCCAAGAGCATGCCATTGTAGGATGGGTCATTGCTGACAATGCAATAAAACTCAGAGAAATTCAGGCCAGAATTGTACAGGACAACCTGGTATTCCAGAATGTGGAAAGCATCAGCCTGGCTACCATCACTCGAACTCTGAACAAGCACAGAATTCGAATGAAACAGCTGTACACAGTGCCCTTTGAAAGAAACGGTGAGCGGGTCAAGGGACTCAGACACCAATATGTCCAGGTTCTGATTCTAGAGTGACTTCTACGCTATTCTACACTTTCTTTTTTCCACCATTGTCTATTACTACTCAAGTAAACATACCCACATAGTAAAAAGCATTTACAGTAAACATCATGTGTTTGATTTCTTTCAGAGAGTTATGGAGTTGGAGGCTAATCAGACACCACATGAATTCATTTATGTAGACGAGGCAGGATTTAACCTGGCAAAAACTCGTAGACGAGGAAGAAACCTAATTGGGAAAAGGGCCACTGCTGATGTTCCGGGTCAGAGAGGAGCAAATATCACAATGTGTGCTGCAATCTCAAGCGCTGGTTGGTCCTGCAGAAAAGCCAGATTGGTCCCTACAACACAGAGCGCCTTCTTTTGTTTTTAGATGACCGCCACCAACAACTGGTGCCAGAGGCAGAAAGGGAACAAGTGGGAGGGAACATGAGGACATTTGTGATTGTATGGGACAATGTAGCATTCCACCATTCACATGCAATCACAAATTGGTTTGCAGCCCATCCGAGAATGATTTCTCTTTTTCTTCCTCCGTACTCTCCTTTCCTCAATCCTATTGAGGAATTTTTTTCTGCCTGGAGGTGGAAAGTCTATGATCATCGACCACATGATCAAATGTCCCTCCTGGATGCCATGGAGGCTGGCTGCAGAGACATCTCAGCTGAAGACTGCCAGGGGTGGATAAGGCATGCTAAGCGTTTCTATCCAAGGTGCATAGCAAGATAAAATATAAGGTGTGATGTCGATGAGAACATGTGGCCAAATGCTGAAGATCGCATAGATTAGAATTTTTTTTTTTTACAGTAACCAAAGGGCAAAGGGCTATATGTTTTTTAAAAAAAAAATTATGATCACTGACAGCAATTTCATTTTGTTAATAAAGCATTTACTGCAGCAATTCTGTCACTTTTCTTTTATATTTCATAAAGTACTGATGACTCCTTCACTATCACATACAGTAAATTAATCCACATATTCACAAACACACACACACACACACACAAATGTAGAGTTCAGCTGACTGAATTATTATTATTATTTTAAATGGATGTCATATTGTATGTTCCATCCAGGTCAAACCAAAACATGACAAGTAATGCAGTTTTTGTAATTAATTGTTATCATTTTGACAGTCTATGTGCTACGATTGACTATATGTTCCTATTAGATTGAAAACCAGTGCCAATGTTTTGACCGAATAACTCTATTTTGAATCGTGTTTGCTGTGTTTTGATCGAGTTAGTATATGTAGAAAAAGGTATTCAGCATTATGAAATGTAGAGTTTGTATTTATTTAACAAAATGTGGTTTTGGCCGGAAAATTAACCATTTGGCTAACTGTGTGATGTAGATGTGTTGCTGTGTTAAGAGTTTAGAAAAAGTACTTTAAGTATTGGTAAACGCTTGTTAGCAATTGAAAAATACTGTAATCATGCATAGTCATGTTAGGGGCAATAAATGCCACCTGATATTAACATTTTTAATAATATGTATTGAATTCCCAAATTAATGTAGGATCAACATAAAGAGAGCACATGTTAAATAATATTTTTTTATGCAATTTTTTATTTTTTTTACTATCAAGGCTAGTATCACCGATACCCATAATGATGCTGATTCTTCTATTAGATAAAAAGTAGTGATTAGAGCTATTTAACATTACATTTAATATATGTCATAAAACATTTTTAGCATTTATTGAGGAGGAAAATGCCCCATTTATAGATGCCTCGTGTGTGTGTGTGTGTGTGTGTGTGTGTGTGTGTGTTAACAGTCCTTGTGATATAAGCTGCAAAAATCATCAGTATTAAACCAGCAGCTACAAACAAAACTTTCACTTCTTTGCTTCATTCATGAAGCAACTGGAACAAAATTAGTTACACGTAAATACGTAAGTATAAGTAATTCTCCTCATTCACCAGAGTTTGATTCATCACATCAGAGGCTCTGAATTTAGCAAGTGCATGATGTTTTATATATATTTGATTGATTTATATGATAATCGTGTCTTTCACCTAATTCAGACTTCAGATAAATACTAGATTGATCAGTCATTCAGGTTTAGATTCAGCTCTAAAGTTGTACGTCTACAGCACATCTCAGTTTATGCCACAGCTGCGCAGGAGAAAACACATTATGAGACAGAAGAGATGGTCACGGAGATAAAGACAGATGGAGAGGAGCTTCAAAAGCTGAAAATCTGAATCTGGTTGGTCTGAGATACAGACAGAGATTTATATAATCACGCCAACCAGCATGAAGGAGTCGAGGTGGAAGATTCCCCGATCACAGACGAAGACAGTCTTGAAAATGTGCAGACGCTGAGAAATATCCTCACGCAGGTACTTCAGAGGAATCAGAAAATGAGCCGACTGCAGAAATACAGACATCTGAAACGGTTTCAATCCTGAAGACGATGAAGTGCATCTGTGGCGGCTGTGAAAGTGGACTGTCCGTATCAGCGATACGCAGAGAAATAAGCAAAATCCAAACCCTGAGGAGACTGTGTAAAAGTGCATTAATGGAAGAGGAATACTGACCCTCCATGAAGTACAAGCTGGCATCGATCCTCCACACGATCTGGCCTTCGTGAGAGCCGCTCACGCCACGACTCTTATAGTCCAGAAAGTTTTCTGACAGAACCTCATCTATGAAAGAAAGAGAAAGAGAAGGTAGTCAATAACAGCAGAAGGTTGTTCTGCCTCCATATCAAGTGCAAATAATATGCTACGGTTGCTATAAAACTATTATATGTCATTACATTGCTAAGAGCATGAGACACAAATGGGATTTATTTTAATAAGATATATTACGTCCTCTGTAGAGGACATCAGGACTCATTTATTAATGAAATTAAAAGACACTATAATTGTTTAGGTTCCAGGCCAACAAAACTTTGTATAAAGATATCTCAACTATGTTATGAAAGATATTACAGAATGATTTGATATACTATTTTATACAATATGTGTGTAAACATTCCCATTCTATCACATTCAATCTAATTTGCATATTAATGTGTTCTTGGGGCAACATTTATTGGAAAAAGAAGTGTAATAATATTAAAAATAATATTAATAATAATATAATAACATAATATTATATATATATATAACTAATAATGTGAAATATTATTACAATTTAAAATAACTGTTTTCTGTTTTAATATATTTTAAAATAAAGTATTCCTGTGATGAAAAGCTGATGCTGATTTGCTGCTCAATTTAATTTAAAGTATTATTGGTGCTTAATTATTAATAATTGACTCTTTGATGAATAGAACGTTCAAAGCGTTTATTTGATATAGAAATCTTCTGTAACATTATGAATGTCTTTACTGTCACTTTTGATCAATTTAATGCAACTCTTCTGACTAAAAGTGTTAATTTTGTTTTTATTATTTTTAATATTTTTAATCTTACTTAACCCAATCTTTTGCAATGTATCACAGTTTGCACAAAAATATTGTGCAGCACAACTGTTTTCAACATTGATAATAATCAGAAATGTTTCTTGAGCAGCAAATCAGCATATTATTATGATTTCTGAAGATCATGTGACACTGAAGACTGCAGTAATGATGCTGAAAATACAGCTTTGATCACAGAAATAAATTACAGTTTAACACATATTCACATAGAAAACAGCTGTTTTAAACTGTAATAATATTTCACATTTTTACTGTATTTTTAGATCAAATAAATGCAGCCTTGCTGAGTTACAAGAGACTTCTTTCAGAAACATTTGAATATACAGCGGTGGCAAAAATGATGAGAACACTAGTATTTTCAGCAGCTAAAAATGGTTTTAAGTCAGTTATTTCTATCTTTTGCTGTAGTGTGTCAGAAGGAAATATCAGATTACATTTCCAAACATTCATTTAGCCATTAATTGTAATAATCCAGTGATATTTTTGTCTGATCTGATCATCATCAGTCTGTCTGGACTGACATGAAGAAACAGAACAAACTGAGACTAAATCCAGAAGAACTGTGTCTCAAGACGCTTCAAGAAACCTCCTGCAAAGCTCCTGAGAAACTCTGCTCACACACACACACACACACACACACACACACACACACACACACACACTCACACACACACACACACACACACACACACACACACACACACACACACACTCACACAGATCCAGAAGAACTGTGTCTCAAGACGCTTCAAGAAACCTCCTGCAAAGCTCCTGAGAAACTCTGCTCAAGTGCACCGAGGACAAAACCTGCTTTAAACACAAAGCATGCTCACAACAAATATTGAGTTAATTTAGCTAATAGAAGTTAATTGATCAAGAAAATCTATTTATGACAGCATCCTCATTTTACAGCATTTTTACACAAGTGCCTAAAGCTTTTAACAGTTCTGTAGCTTTGCAGGAGGTTTCTTGAAGCGTCTTGAGACACAGTTCTTCTGGATTTAGTCTCAGTTTGTTCTGTTTCTTCATGTGACTCCAGACAGACTGATGACGATGATCAGATCAGACAAAAACATCACTGGATTATTACAATTACTGGCTAAATGAATGTTTGGAAATGTAAACTGATATTTCCTACTGACACACTACAGCAAAAGATAGAAATAACTGACTTAACACTATTTTTAGCTGCTGATAATACTAGTGTTTTGGCCAGCGCTGTATGAATGCTTCCAAACGTTTGCCAGGTAGAGAGTATATCACAGGACATCTTCTGACCGATGAGGTACATGCCGATCCAGTCTCCAGCGTCCACCTCCTCTGTGATGTCCCAGCAGATGACGAGCTCGTCTGATTGTCCGATGCAGTAGAGCGAGGTGCTGGTGTTCAGCGTGGAGCGGCTCTGTAAGGACACCAGGTCCGTGTCGCTGGTGGATCGGGGCAGAGCCGAGCTGAAGCGTGTCCTGGTCTTACACCGCCGGCGAGACGGAGAGGCCATGGCCGCCAGGCCCAGAAACCTGCTCTGGTACAGGTTCTGCAGAGAAGGTCATGACACTTTAACATGTTGATGGAAACGGAAGGTGTTATTTGACTCGGTGGCTTCATTGTTTATCACAGTTTTTCATGAGAACAGTTGAACTGATCGTGTTAAACACTTATTTTAAAGTGACATTACAATTCATTTATTATTGCAGAAAAACACATGGAAAACTGACCAAAGAATGTCAAAGTTTGTCTTTTTTGGACAACTTAATATCTCTATCTCTAAAACTTCAAAAAAAAAAAATGTTTAAGCTTGTACAAGTCGTTTCTAATTAAATTACATTAAACCGACTTAAAAAAATTAAATTTCATATGACTTAAAAGAAATTGCTCAACTTATTTTGATGACTTAAAATAATGTAAAAACATGCATTTTTTTTTACAGTGTGTAACTTTATCTCCAAATATTTTATAGCTTAATTTCTATTGTAAAACAATACATATATATACATATATATATATATATATATATAGAGAGAGAGATAGATAGATAGATAGATAGATAGATAGATAGATAGATAGATAGATATAGATAGATAGATAGATAGATAGATAGATAGATAGATAGATATATAGATAGATAGATAGATAGATAGATAGATAGATAGATAGATAGATAGATAGATAGATAGATATAGATAGATAGATATATATATAGATAGATAGATAGATAGATAGATAGATAGATAGATAGATAGATAGATAGATAGATAGATAGATAGATAGATAGATAGATAGATAGATAGATAGATACATATAGATAGATAGATAGATAGATAGATAGATAGATAGATAGATAGATAGATAGATAGATAGATATAGATAGATAGATAGATAGATAGATAGATAGATAGATAGATAGATAGATAGATAGATAGATAGATAGATAGATAGATAGATAGATATAGATAGATAGATAGATAGATAGATATAGATAGATAGATAGATAGATAGATAGATAGATAGATAGATAGATAGATAGATATAGATAGATAGATAGATAGATAGATAGATAGATAGATAGATAGATAGATAGATAGATAGATAGATAGATACATATAGATAGATAGATAGATAGATAGATAGATATAGATAGATAGATAGATAGATAGATAGATAGATAGATAGATAGATAGATAGATAGATAGATAGATAGATAGATAGATAGATAGATAGATAGATAGATAGATATAGATAGATAGATAGATAGATAGATATAGATAGATAGATAGATAGATAGATAGATATAGATAGATAGATAGATAGATAGATAGATAGATAGATAGATATAGATAGATAGATAGATAGATATAGATAGATAGATAGATAGATAGATAGATAGATAGATAGATAGATAGATAGATAGATAGATAGATATAGATAGATAGATAGATAGATAGATAGATAGATAGATAGATAGATAGATAGATAGATAGATAGATAGATAGATAGATAGATATAGATAGATAGATAGATAGATAGATAGATAGATAGATAGATAGATAGATAGATAGATAGATAGATAGATAGATAGATAGATAGATAGATAGATAGATAGATAGATAGATAGATAGATAGATAGATAGATAGATAGATAGATAGATAGATAGATAGATAGATAGATAGATAGATAGATAGATAGATAGATAGATAGATAGATAGATAGATAGATAGATAGATAGATAATAGATAGATAGATATAGATAGATAGATACTAAATAAAATATTTGAAACATTGTCACTACAAATATTTATTAATTTACAGTACATTGGAAAATGTCACTACAAATATTTATTCAAGACCTAAACCCATTCTGAAATGCAATATCTGCAAATAAAAGTAATTTCACTGAATTTTAATGTAATTGATTAAATAATCTTCAGTTTAAAGGTGCAATCACAATAGTGAAATTTCAACAAAATTTTGGCAAAATCTGCATATGACAATCTTTCACCCGGATGCAAAATACCCAATCGTGTGGATTACTGTTGCAATTTTGAATGACTTTAAATATTGAAGCACTGGATATTTTTAGAACAGAAATGTGAGCGCACCTTAAATTATTACACATGATTTATGAGGTCATGGTGTGAGAAACAGACTGAAATGTACATTTTTATTTACTGAAAATATTCCCTTGCACAATGGTGCAACGACTCAAATCTTCTCTGTATTGTTTGTGGACGTGTGACAAAGATGTATAAGTGTTAGTTATGAAATACAGCACTTTCCAGAAGATGCAAGTGAAAAGATCATACAGAGAGCTGTGAATGGAGAGGAACATGCAACATCTAAATCAATTAGCATCTCATTACTACTCATTAACTGGAATGTACAGTAGATGGAATATGGCTCTTTTATGACATGAATGGTTTATTATCCAGTCAGGGTATAAATAAACATACAGAAATGCTTTAACATCAATTTTTATGCACAATAATGAGGCATTAACATAATTCCTTTACACAGGGTTTCTGCAGGTTTAATGAAGTAAGGCTTTTTAAGACATCGGTTAAAGAACAATTAAGGAATAAATTAATATTTCAGTATGGTCTCTAAATGCAAATGTCTTGTTTAAAAATACAACATCCAACAGATCTCCATTGTGTTTTCATTAATTTTACCAAAACAAAAAATAACATTTACTGTTGCTTCTGATCACACTGCAACAAACTGATGCTTTTCTTAGTATTTATGTTTTGTTTTCCAGCAAATGTCCACAGATTCTTATTAAATCAAGATACATTTACTTGAGAAACAAAATGACAAAATAAGAAGCATTTTCTGAGTGAGTTTGTGATTAAAACAAGAACAAATATCTGTCAATGGGCTCAAATATCAACTTGATTTAAATGGAGAACAAGTATTTATTCCTCATTGACAGATATTTGTTCTTATTTTAAGCATAAACTCACTTAATTGTGTTCAATGTCTTAGGAAACAAGACTTCACTTACTCAATTTGCATCTTAATGAAGT
Organism: Schizothorax lantsangensis; assembly: GCA_027422415.1. Lineage (NCBI taxonomy): Eukaryota > Metazoa > Chordata > Actinopteri > Cypriniformes > Cyprinidae > Schizothorax > Schizothorax lantsangensis. The sequence goes on along the minus strand of CM049863.1, from coordinate 1,821,808 downwards.
AAATATATCTTGATTTAGGGATGTTTAGATATTTGTACTGGAAAACAAGACAAAGAAAGTGAGGAACATATTCATTTTAGTGCATGCAACCAGACATGTTCACAAGTCTCTGAGGTCAAGTCCAAGTCAAGTCTCAAGTCTTTGAGGTCAAGTCTCAAGTCTTTAAAGTGGAGTCCAAGTCAAGTCTCAAGTCTTTGAGGTCAAGTCCAAGTCAAGTCTCAAGTCTTTGAGGTCAAGTCTCAAGTCTTTAAAGTGGAGTCCAAGTCAAGTCTCAAGTCTTTGAGGTCAAGTCTCAAGTCTTTAAAGTGGAGTCCAAGTCAAGTCTCAAGTCTTTGAGGTCAAGTCTAAGTCAAGTCTCAAGTCTTTGAGGTCAAGTCTCAAGTCTTTAAAGTGGAGTCCAAGTCAAGTCTCAAGTCTTTGAGGTCAAGTCTCAAGTCTTTAAAGTGGAGTCCAAGTCAAGTCTCAAGTCTTTGAGGTCAAGTCTAAGTCAAGTCTCAAGTCTTAGAGGTCAAGTCTCAAGTCTTTAAAGTGGAGTCCAAGTCAAGTCTCAAGTCTTTGAGGTCAAGTCTAAGTCAAGTCTCAAGTCTTTGAGGTCAAGTCTCAAGTCTTTAAAGTGGAGTCCAAGTCAAGTCTCAAGTCTTTGAGGTCAAGTCTCAAGTCTTTAAAGTGGAGTCCAAGTCAAGTCTCAAGTCTTTGAGGTCAAGTCTCAAGTCTTTAAAGTGGAGTCCAAGTCAAGTCTCAAGTCTTTGAGGTCAAGTCTAAGTCAAGTCTCAAGTCTTTGAGGTCAAGTCTCAAGTCTTTAAAGTGGAGTCCAAGTCAAGTCTCAAGTCTTTGAGGTCAAGTCTAAGTCAAGTCTCAAGTCTTTGAGGTCAAGTCTCAAGTCTTTAAAGTGGAGTCCAAGTCAAGTCTCAAGTCTTTGAGGTCAAGTCTCAAGTCTTTAAAGTGGAGTCCAAGTCAAGTCTCAAGTCTTTGAGGTCAAGTCTAAGTCAAGTCTCAAGTCTTAGAGGTCAAGTCTCAAGTCTTTAAAGCGGAGTCCAAGTCAAGTCTCAAGTCTTTGTTCTATTTATTAGCAACAGTTCTTTCAGCTTGTTATTGAGGCTAAATCAGTTTTGAAATACTGATTTCACGATATGATTTTCTCAACAACAACAAAAAAAACTTTAAGATAAATTAGAAATGAAAAGGTGTCCACTTATTAATTGTCAGATAAAATGCTGCACATTTCTTTGTAAAATTGAAATATGTCAAACAACAAAACAAAATTTTAAAACAAATCCCAATTAATCAAATAAATTACACAAATGAAATAAATCTCATATAAACAAACTAAGGCTTTGTCTGTGCTCTTTTTCAATTTAAAATGAGAGGCAACCACTGTGTTTGAAACAACACAATCCAAACAAAGCTGCATACAGGTACATCTCATGTAATCATCTCATGTACACCCCATTATTGTGGTTTCAAAGAACAAGAGATACCCAGAATTTATACTGTATGGATGGTTATTTATTAAAACTCAAATGTAAATATTTTGAGATACTGATTTTTGACTTTCATGAGCTGTAAGCTCTAATCATCAAAATTAAAACAAAAAAACTTTTGAAGTGTTTTACTTTACATGTAATGAATCTAAAATATATAACTTTTTCACCATATTCTAATTGTCTGAGATGTACCTGTACATCCAGCATGAGCAGTTTCTAATCTAAATTGGATTGTATAATTTCGAAATTTGAAGCAAAAACAAAATGGTCTGACTTTAGTTTTGTGAAACTATTCTACATAAACCATCTGTACGAAACAAAACCGCACAGGCTGAATTAATGCAGATTCACTCTCTGCCAGCGGGTGGCGCTTCAACATCAATTAAACATCGTTTCCTTGGTTTCTGCTGTAAACAAAGCAGAGCTGCGGTTATGAACACTACTATAATATGCATTATACGGAGGCAAGATGAAAAGAAAATACCATCTAAACTTTTTTTAAGACAGCCTGTTTCCCTCAGAGACACATTCATATAAACTCCTATACCAAATGACTTACGTTTTATACGAGTCTCACGAGTCACGAGTCCAAGTCAAGTCTCGAGTCAGCTGTTCACGAGTCCAAGTCAAGTCCCAAGTCTTTATTTATGCGACTCGAGTCCAAGTCGCAGACTCGAGTTTCCATCTCTGCATGCAACATTTACAGTAATGCTAGGATTTGATGAATTTAAGACTTTCTGCTCTGAGCTTTTTAGGTCTTAATTTGTGGAATTAAGACTTTTTAAGACCTGCAGAAACCCTATTTACAGTTTTATGCACAAGCCATCAACCATTGAACACATCAGGGCTGAAGTACGATGAACGCCACGCTCTTGACTTCGACATACAAGCACAACATCACTCTGATATGATCAGTTTAGAGCATCGACAGCATCTGTACCTGCAGACTGAGATCATCATATTCACTAGATTCACTGTGCCCTAAAGCATTCGCCATTATCAGCAAGATGTGATGAAATACAACAAAACAGTCAACAGATCTCTGAACGCCTGCCAGGAGCTCTCTCTCACACACACACACACACACACACACACACACACACACACAAACAGACACACACACACACACACACACACACACACACACACACACACACAC
>CM049863.1:1806665-1814165 GCA_027422415.1 Schizothorax lantsangensis | reverse complement strand
TTTGTACGTCACCTCACTTCTGACTTGAAATGTCTGTTGAGTTGCGCTATAGACCAATTTGGAGCAGGCCTCACAGTTAAAAACACTGGTATCAAGTTGAGAGAAACGGGTCAAATCCATGGAATAAGAAGAAAAAAATATTTTTGTGCCTTTGGATGTCAGCATCAGAATTCAGAAAAACTGCTTTGACTACTCTCTTAATAATAAAGCTGCTTCACGATGCCATAGAAGAACCTTTCTGTTTCACAATCTATTACTGTGAGGACAGAAGTAGTGATGATGGTGTAATTAAAGCCTGTAATCTGCCCTTCACGCCACTGTTATTCTCCACATTCACTACATGAGGACTAATCCACAAGAAACTGCTCATAATGACAGCAATCATTTCCACTGCTGACATTCATACATCCTTAAATAGAGTAGGTTTCTTTAAAAGCCAACTTTACCAGCAAGTATGTGTTCAATGCTATGTGCAGGTCCGGTAGGTTAGTAATTCAGTTAAAGCAGGGGGTACAATGCTGTTTCATGCATTCAGAGTTGTTTACACTGTTAAAGAGTTTGATTCTCATGCTAAGCATGGACAAAGTTAAAAAAAAAAAAATTTGGACGTATAACAGTATTTCTGAGCCAAAAATCTCACTTCCGGGTTCGTACAAGTTTCGGAGAGTTTTTTTCGATCGTTGTTCTTGATGACGTAAACGACGGTGGAACTCCTTATATGGGCATTTCTCCCGGAAGAACGCGCCGTGCACGCATCGACCAGAGTGAGAACGAGAGAGCAGCCAATCAACACGCTTCAATCGGCAGCGCTGCACGGGACTCGCTCGGGAAGAACGTCTCTAAAGAAGTGTGTTTTTGGTTGTGAGGGAAAGATAACCTTGTTCAGCTTCCCAAAACAACCCACCGTTACGTGAACAGTGGATATAGTTTGTTTTTCCGGGGCAGCAATGGAGTTTCTCAAGTGTTTTGTTGACGAACGTTTTATAAACAAGGCCCAATTCGACGCTGGATTTGCACATGGTTTAATACTGAAAGATGGAGCGGTCCCAGCTATAAAAGATCCCGGTCATGATTCAGAACTGCAGATGGTAAGTGAAACGACATCAAATGTCTGTGTTTTGTTGGCGATCGGAGCAAGTGCTCGTCACTCTTTAGCTCCGCCCACAGCACGTCTCCACTCTTTAGCTCCGCCCACGACACGCCTTCACTCTTTAGCTCCGCCCACACGTCACACCTTCACTCTTTAGCTCCGCCCACACGGCACGCCTCCAGGAGCTCTGCTTTTTTCGGAGAGAATCGTAAAGCTGTATCTTTCTTTTATAAATATGATAAAACTAAAGACTTTTTGGAGATATGAAGGATGCAGTACTACTCTATAGGTACTCAAGATTAACATGAGATTGGGTGAAACTGTGTGCGTTAGGTCCCCTTTAATGGACTGCAGTAGCTACTGAGTTCGGCATGAGCTGCTTTTATCATTACCCCCCCCTCTAAAATCATCTGTTTCTGGAAGTGGTGGAGGAGTTATGTTCTCTGATGGTCATATTTCTAGCCAAAATCAAAAGAAAATGATTTCTGAAAGTAATTGCTGTAATTTTGTATAAGACAGTTATTTCATGCATTGCAACATTATAGTCATTATTATTAAGCATATTACCCCAAAATTCCCAGAAGTGTCTAAAAGATTTATTTTTACTGTAATAGGTAAGTATAAAATTATAAGCATAAGAACTATTCTGTTTTAATAAACGTAATGAGAAATCTTTTTTCTCAAATTACAGTAATGTTAACTGGGGAATAAATCTGTTTAAATGTCATGAGAATAATCTTACAATGCAAATGATGCAAATAATAATCATAATAATACATCTTCCAAAATCTACTTGATAAGACAGGATTTAAAGAAACAACATAACAATAAATATAACAGAAAATCAACATAATAAAGATTTTTGGTTATGAAACCTGAAAGTTTTGTTTGTCATCTGCATCTTAAAAAGCAATTAAGCATTTAAAAATTACTGTCGCTAGTGCATCCTATGTAGTCAGGTTAATGTCACGTAGTAATATTGTAATTTTAATGAACTCATTTTGGACCAGAAAGCACATATTAGATGATCAGATAAAACATTGTCTTGAGCTGCTGTGCTGTTCTTGCTCCAGTAATGAGTTCTTCTGGAACAGAACATGAGTTTAACTCCTGTAACTACTCCTTCAAAGCTCCTCGCAGCTCGTTTCATGTGGAATTGAAGATAAAATGTATATTTAGAGGTTAAAGCATGTATTTACAGACAGTCGAGTTCTGAAACACATTCAGTTTAATGCTGTCAAATGATTAATCACGATTAATTGCATCCAAAATAAAAGTTTTTGTTTACATAATATACAGTATGTGTGTGTACTGTGTAGATTTATTATGTATATATAAATACACACCCATGCATGTATATATTTAAGAAAAATCTGTTACGTTCATATATTAAATATATTTATATATAATATAAATTATACATGTAAATGCATATAAATATTTTTAAAATATATACTGTATGTGTGTGCATTTATATATACATAATATACACACAGATATATTATGTAAATAAAAACTTTTATTTAATCGTTTGACAGCACTAATTGAGTCTATCTTCATCTCTGCAGTCTGAATATAAATTTGCATGCAAACCAGAGACGATCCACCAGGGTTTTGACAACAAAGATCCACAGAGAACAAGATATTATTATGTTACGTATATCTACACAAGCCTCCAGTGACCTCTGCATCTGTGTGAATAAGCAAGACGAAGATGTGATTTCTCAGACATCTGTACAACTGCAGATCAACTGAACATGAATGAAAACACATGGACGATCCACCGTTTTTTTCATCAAGCAACAACAAAGCCTCTCTGTGTTTGTGATCTATGGGCTGTTACAGGACTGATAAGAGAGCATTGGGTCATGATGACGTGAAGTATGTTGGGAGAGCCCTGAGCGCAGGAGAGCGTAGTGAAGCGTGACGGAGCTCACACACGTGAGGATCACAGCAAATATAGGTCAGCTCCGCTCATACAGAGAGCTTATGAAGTTATCATACGCTCCCTCTGGTGCGCTCTGTATTTCACATTAGCAGCCATCATCAGCTCTCAGAGAAGACAGAGTATCTTCATTAGTTCAGGAGCCGCTGTGGCTTTGTTTTTCAGATTTAGTCTGACAGAAAAAAAACATTTAAAAGAATGTAGAGTCATGCAGTTAACATTGATGATTAATGATAGTGTCTGCAATTTTCTATCTCCTTATATATATATATATATATATACATATATGGTAAATTTAAGACTTTTTAAAGACCATTTTAAGACCAATTAAAGAAAGTAATAAATTGAAGGAAACACAATACATCATTATGCTCTAAATGTACATTTCTAAAGAGCAGAATATGAGTTGCATTAGTAACAGTTTAGCAACAATTGCTTTTTAACAGATTTTACAAAAAAGATGAATTGTTTTCCCAAGCAAGTGTTTAAAGATATGGATAATAAAAAATAAAAAAAGGTTATTGCGACTTTATATCTCACAATTCTGACTTTTTTTCACAGAATTGTGTGATATAATCTTGCAATTGCGAGTTATAAAGTCAGAATTGAGAGATATAAACTCGCAATTCTGTCTTTTTTTAATTATATAGATATAATTTTGCAATTGCGAGTTAAAGTCCAATTTTGAGGGGGGAAAAAGACTGATATGTTCTCAGAATTGTGAGTTTATATCTCAGAATTATGACTTTTTAACTTGCAATTGTGAGTATATATCACGCAATTCTGAGAAAAAAAGTCAGAATTGTGAGATAAAAAGTCGCAATAACCTTTTTTCTTTTTTATTCAATGGCGGAAACAGGCTTCCACAGATTCCTGAATCAAGAAGCTACATAAGAAGTCTTGTTTTCTGTCAAAGTGATCAAAATGATGTGATAAAAACAAGAACAATATCTGCCAATGAGGTCAGAAAAATCTACTTAATTCAAAAGAAAAACACATTTTCACACCCCACTGACAGACTTTTTTTCCCTTGTTTTAAGCATAAACTCATTTCATTTCGTTCAATTTCTCAGAAAAGAAAAACTTCAGCTATCCACATTTGCACCTCAGGTAAATGTATCTTGATTTAAGGCTGTTTAGGTGCATCCAACATTTAATGCCATTTCTGCTTCAATTTCGACCTTTTAATTGTTTAATAAGTACAATTAGCTTTCTATAAAAATATGTGCCCGTTAAGATAGCAAGGTAAATGCAGTGTGTTAGTTTGGATCTGTAAAAGCATTTATCAAGCCACGACTGTCCCAGAGTAAACACCAGCCATGAACCTCAACCCTGACCATCAATCCCAACCTCACATCCAATAAAGCACTGCATCAGGAATCTCAAATCACTCTCATAATTAACAGTGTGGCATCAGATCCATAATAGAGAATCAGGAAACTTATGAAGCCAATCTTCAGTTTTGACTGAAAGGCACAATTATGATGGTGCAAAGCTATAATAATGAAGTCCTCACGTTATATTATACTGTAGTTCATGCCATCCAGATTCATTCACAACACCCTCTTTATAAACATTAGGCCTGATTATTGAAATATGGTATTAGTTCACCAATCCAGCATTTCTGAAGTGCATATGATATGACAAAAGCATTTATGACTGGGTTATTCTTGGAGTATGCATCATCAAATTACACAAAGCCGCTTGATAAAAAAGTATGTTAAAACTGTATTGTCATCAAAATTATACAATGCTAAATATATTAATGAATAAATCAGCATCAACTCTGATGTAATAAGCATTGCCATATCTGATAGTGTTAGTGATTATAAAATAATAAATGAAATCATTGTTTCTTTTGGCAGAATCTTTGGTTGAGTCTCATGGTTCTCAGCACCGATAGCACAATAATGTACTGTATATAGCCCATGTGTTGTTCAGATGTGACTCCTGTTGTCTTGTGGAAGTGTGTAAACAGCATCAGATGCATGTCAGCATCACTCTGTCACGCGCCTCGTGATTGGAGGAAACAGAGGAAAGCTCAATGACACCAGAGAGAAAGAGATCCACTGGCACCAGTCGCATTGGAATTGAACACAGAGAACAAACAACACACTCGAGATTGATCTATCATCTCTAAACGACTGACGCGCGTTTGCAGAGCGCTCTCACACACACACACACACACACACACACACACACGGACAATACAGCTCAAACACACCTACCTGGGACAGTATGAGCTGTCTGTGAATCATACTCCGAAGCCAAACGCGATAATCCCGCGCGGAAAGACCCAGTGGAAATCCATGAGAGCAGCAGAACGCAGCGCGCGGCGCGATGAACGTCACTCTCTCCCGCATCAGCACCGCGGACAGCAGCCAATCAGCAGCCGCTGTGACCCCGCCTCCTGCCTGACTCCTCCCACAAAACATCATCTATTATATTTACTGCCAAGATAAACTGTACCTGGAAGTCCAGAAAAAAAACCCAAAGCGAGTACATTTATTCTAAAAACCCCAGTAATAATAATATTATTATCAAAAGCATTCACTATAATCTGTTAGAATTTATAATGTACTATTTGTTAATATTCCATGTCATCCATGGACTTTTGTAGTTATAAATAAATAAACAAACAATAAATAAATAATAAATAAATACCAAAAAAACAAATTTTGAATTCCCAATTCTGTTCCTGCACGGATCCCCTCCTGTTGCAAAAACAAGGCTACACATTACGTAAAATTGTAACACACAAAAAAAAATACATATTTTATTTTTCTGCATCATGACAGGAAGAAAAATTAATGATTTTATTCAATTTTCTCAACTATTATTGTACTGCTGCATTAGCTACTGTTGGGGGAAAAAATCAAAGTCATGGGAAATATGCGTTTGTCAGATTACAATCTAACATTTGGTCCAAACTTGCCCCCTGCAGAGTAACAGTTAGGTTTAGACTACTGTTTTATGTTTGAATTTAAACAAAGGCGCACTGTGGAACTTCTGCATCTCTATCGCATCTGTGTTGGAACATAACGTTGCACGTGACGTTATAATCTCTACAGAATAAATCTGATGGTTTGAGGAATCCCCATGGTAACCGTGTATAGCCATATCAGAGCAGATCTGGCATGCTGCATATATATAACGAGCTCTGACGCTTTGCTTTATGATTTCAGATTCAATATTTTGACTCTGGGTTGCTGTTTAATTGTAACCTGTGACTACTTCTCAGACACACTATTTACTGTACAAAAGCATGCACGCGCGCGTCATAGACTGTTTTAGCAGGACCCTCGTTCCCGTGTTTATGGACATGACGTGGACACGTAAGAATTAATAATTAGGATTGACATTTCCCGCCAAATCCAACCCGACAGCCCAGCGTGTTATTTATTTATTTATGTATTTAATCGTAGGCTTACACTGTAAAACAGAAAAAGGGCATTATATTAATATTACCGACATTTCCATTAACCCTAAAACATAACCCAATGAAAATTCCTTCATATTAATACACATTGGGCACTATTTTTACAGATTGTACCGTAGTGAATCTAAGTAAAGCAAGAAAACAATTTTGAAAACTTATTATTATGTATAACACAGTAATTGAATTTCATTATTTTTAACTAAAAAAACTTAGAATCAGTGTTTTTTATTAATCTGAAAGTAATTTTAAAAAAAATGTTTTCTACTCTATATACAGTAAGTGCCAAATGATTCAGCACGCCTCATATAATGTGTTAAAATGTCAGTCGCTGAATATGATACTAATAAAAGGTTAAGTGCCGGAACAGAGTAGGCTAGCAGAGCTCAGTGCATATCATGCTATAATAGAGTTTACTGACACCCTCTCTCACAGGCATTGAGCTCAGTGATGCTGATTATGACTGTCAAAGAATAGACCTGTAGTTTATATGCTCTATATCATTGACTTTGACTGAACTGCCTAATCCATAGAATTAGTTAGATGCAGTGTGTTTTATATCATTCAGATATCTCAGGAACGAGGACATTTCCCGATAACATGCCGTTTCTCATGAATTATAGCATGCTGAAGTGATCATGACTTATTTTCACCTGTAAACAATGCATCTCAAATGGTTAGTGACCTTATATCCGACATAATGAAGGAGCGGAGGATCCTCAAATACAAACTGTGTGTGTTTTGCTTCAAGAGAGCAACCATACATTTGTGTTGTGTTTTACTTTCATTTATTCATAGTTCATTTTTATTCATATAATAGTTATTATACTCATTCCATTGATTCATGAATTGATAGGTCATTTATATTATATTATATTTTCCATTGTTGTTTAGTGTTATGACTGTGTGGTTTCAAGGGCTGTTTGTCTTCATGAATAAGTGTTCACAGAAACTCAAGGTTTATGGGATGTTGTTTTGAAGCAGTTTTGGTATAACAGTAGCTACATGTTGAATTTGTGCTGGTCAGAC
>CM049863.1:1779165-1804165 GCA_027422415.1 Schizothorax lantsangensis | reverse complement strand
ACATAGAATTTAGGATGTATAGTATGCAGATTGGGACGCAGGCAATAACTAAAAAAAGCGCAACATAGACCTCTAGTGGCCATATTTGACTATTACAGCATAAAATAGAAAATACACAGTTGTCAAGACTTCTTTTTATCTGCTACAGTTCAATTTTTCTCCCATAGAAACACTAATAAATACATAAACAAATAACAGAAATGTTAAAACCGAATTCTGGCTAAAATCAGAGCACTTAAGCAGCACCTTAGTTCAAGAGATTTTCCATGCAAACATTCTGACTGCATTATGCCAGACTGCAATATGAAATATTGGACTCTTTTCACCATGAATCAGTAATAAGTGTTATGTCTGAACTGATGCATACTGTACAGTTACACAGCTTCTATAATATGCAGCCTATTTAGTGTACTGTGATACTTACCTCTGCCATTAGTTAATGCGGCAGTGGAAAGAGGTTTGTATATAAATTAGAAAAAGAAAAACTTGTGTCATTTTGTTTTTATGATTGTTCTTCTAAGTTGAAATGTATCACACATATGTATTTTTATTACATAAATAAGTAATATACTCAGAAAAAAGGTACAATGCTGTCACTGGGGGCAGTATAAGGTACAAAACCGTACTAATATGTATATTTTAGATATACTAACATTCACTTTCAAAATACTAGTATAGCTTTAAGGTACTAATATTCACAATTTAGGGGTAAATAACGTACAAAGATTTACCTTTTAGCTTTAGGATATCACCCTAGTGACAGCGCTGTCCCTTTTTCTCTCTCTCTGAGAAACATCCCATTGCACAAAAACAAACAAGCAAAACTAAACACTGATTTGTGTTACAACAGTGCTTTATATGATATAATATTGAGTGAAATGTGTCACTGGAGCTTCATCAGTAGGGCATGCATGCAGTGATATGTGCGGTTTATATTCAGAGAAGAAGTTGATATGCGTATTCACAGGCCCAGAAAGATACCGCAGCTTTTGGAAACAAACTTGATTTATCTACATTACACAATTCACATATTAGTATGAATGTTTAATATTGTTCATATTTAGGTGGGATGCAGCAATAGCCTACTACATGTCTCTGCCGATTATTCAGAATGACATCTTCTGATACCAATACCAATGGTTTTCTTCCCAACTAATGCTGTAAACTATACAGTGAACCCTCTCATTTAAGAGCGTTAACACCATTTACAGCTTGAATTTTGTGATGAAATGGACCGAATTGGAGAGCTGAGCCTTTGTTTTTTATCAGAAGTACAAAGCACAAGCTCTTTGTGATTATTCAATGCATGGGAGGCGTGCTATAAATAGTGTTTGTTTAAAGGAAAAAACGTTGACCTAGCAACCCTGGCAACTAACTAGCAATTCAAATAAAATAGAGTCAAATATAATCTGCATTAATGACGCTATTTATTTATTTACTGCGTCAAAGTGAGATTGTTAATGCCTTATTTAATGTGTTAACTTTGACAACCCTGAATTCTACACAAGAGACTTTTTCTTCACATGAGAAGTTGTCTGACACCCTTTTTTGATTGATAAGATAAAATTGGTTTTGATATTTAGCTGTTTTTAAACAGCCGATACCGATTATTGTCCGATACATCGGTTGCACTTTATTTTACAGTACATGTACTTACAGTGTACATGGGGTAGGGTTATGTTTAGGGGTAGGTTCAGGGTTAGTACCTAGTTATTACCTAGGTATAGTAATTACTTTACTAAGTACATAGTATGTACACAAGGAACAGTAAAATAAAGTGCTACCGATACATCGATGCATGCATCCCTAATTTACTAGTCTGAAAAGCAGCTACAATGTAAAAATAGTCTGAAAGAGTCACTGTAATACAATGTAAAAATAGTCTGAAAGACTGCTGTAAAACCTCTCAAATGGAGACAGCACAACTGAAGGTACATTAAAGAGAGAGAAAGACTGACAGGAAGACTAACGATAGGTGGTCATGTGTAGGTGACCAGAAACAGTGGGCTAGTTGTTCCCTCCCTGCTGTCAAATACATTAGATTTTGTCAGTTGGAGCAACGCCAGATTGTATCCAGCAAAGTCCACTAGAGAGCAGTCTGGTCATTCAAGACACTCCCCGTGTGTTTCTTTCTTCAGCTCATCATTTCCCTCTCCTCATCAAACTCTTTAGTAATGCAAAGGATCGTTGTGTTTTCCACATGCGCCGCTGGACCAGAACAGAACCGCTTCTGTCCTCGAGGGGAGAGAAGAACACACGGGAGCCGGTGAACACCGGTCTCAACATCGTTACCGGCTCAGAATATTACATCATCAAGCGCGTGCTTTCAGTAGAACATCAGTCCTGCTGCGCGCGCGTGAAGCAGAATCAAACCGAATGGCAAACAGAATTTCCCTGCAAAGAGCCTCCTCTCACATCAAAGACCGAGAGGCTTCGTCTCATTCAGGCACAATGATTGGACATTTCTGGCATATAGTGCTTCAGAAGAGAAGACTTCAAACACAGCTGGGCTGAACTTTCCCTCCACTCCTGCAGGAGATCAGCTCGAGCTACTTGGATGCGTTTGAAACACGGAGGATCCACAGCGAGCTGGATGTGTTCAACACACCGTTAGCATGTCCCCTTTCCAGGTAGCTTGTCTGTTAAAACATCATCCCACCTTCTAAGGTGCAACCAGAAAGAGACAATAAGCTACTGTTTTAATTAACACACAGGAGACCCACACCGTGCACATTATTATTTAGGCTATTTACATGCCAACATAATTACTAGGAGTCACACCGGTCTTTTGATTCAATTACAGCAGATGTGATGTTTTCAGAGCAGATGCCACCCTCATATTATGATTGGAAACCAGCATTGATCAGAGATACAGACACAAGCGCAGGATATAAATAGCAGTTTTGCATCGCATTCATAACAAAAACAATAGTAACAATAAGTACAATTTACTTCATTTTTCTTTTGCAAGTTTTTGCATGCACATTTTTAAAGTAAAATGTGGCCCGGTTTCACAGACATCTTAAATAGATGTTAATAGCATGTTGCTAGCATGATATAACACATTGCTAACATGATTTAACATGTCGCAAGCATGTTTTTGAGGAGCATGTTGTTAACATGTTTCTAGCAAGTTTCTTCTAGCACGATAAGCGTGTTGTTAACATGTTTTAACATGATAACATGTTTCTAGCACGATTAACATTTTGCTAGCATTTTTAGCATGCTGCTGGTATGTTTTAGCATTATTAGCATGTTCCTTATCATGTTTCTAGCACGATTAACATGTTACTAGCATGTTTTTAACATGATTAAAAACATGCTAGTAAAATTTACTTCATTTTTCCTTTGCAAGTTTTTGCAGGCACATTTTTAAATTAAAATATGGCCTGGTTTCACAGACGGGGCTTAGACTAAGCCAGGATTAAGCCATAGCTCAATTAGGACATTTGAGTAATTTTTATAAACATGCCTTATTAAAAAACATTACTGGTGTGCATCCTGAGACAAAACAAAGGCACTGATATATTTAAAGATCAGTTTCTTTCAGTTGAAACAGCTCAGACTTACATTTTAGTCTAGGACAAGGCTTAAGCCTTGTCTGTGAAACGGGGGTATAAGTATGGAATTAAGTTAAATCTACTTAACTAAGTTAGTTTATGTAAAATTAGCAAATGAAATTAGTAAATGTAACGTGGCCAGGTAGAGTTTGATGAGTAATTTCTACTTAATTATTTTAAGTTTACTCTGCAATACTCAAGTACATTTAATTCAGTCACAGTTTGTAAACTTTACTCAAACAATGTAGCACTAAAAAACAAAAACAAAAAAAACCATGTTATTAAAGCATGTGATTCACGTACATAAGCAAGTAGGCAGCTTGTTATCCTTTTTAAAGTAATATGTTTATTCATTGTAGTTATTAACCAAATGAACACCTCAATACTACACAATACACAATGACAATAACAATCTGTGAAGTGTTTGAGTATGAATGGGTCACTTTGAGTATAAATTAACTCCAGGTGTCACAAAACAGCAAGTTACTTAACCTACCAATAACAACAATCATAAAACAGTGTAAATAAAACTCAAAAACAGTGAAAAATGTAACCTTATTAAATATTCATGCCCAAGTGCATGATGGGAACAACGTGATCATGAGTTTGATATAAACAATCTTTGTAAACTTAAACATTTTTAAGTAAAATATACGTATAAGTTCAAACTTTAAATTCTACAAGCTTAAATTGAGCACTAATATTGAATTTACTTTTACTTTTAAATTATTGCCTGAACTAAATTATTTAATGTAGAAATTGCATTTGTTTTTCTGTAGTATTTACTTCACCACAAAATCATTTTTTATCAGTGAGACCAATACACTGCAGAAGTTTTATACAGCATCGAATTTTCTATTCATAAAAGGGGGAAAGTATCACAGTTTCCACAAAAATATTGGGCAGCACGACTGTTTTCGACATTCATAATAATCAGAAATGTTTCTGTAATGATGCTGAAAATTCAGCTTTGATAGCAGCAATAAATTACATTTTACAGTGGATTCACATGGACTCTAGATATTTTAAATGGTAACAGAATTCATAATATTACTGCTTTCTGCATTTTTGATCAAAATAATGCAGCCTTGGTAAGCAAAAATTAAAAACTAGAGTAAAGTTTGTGAACAAACTTTGAAGTTGGTTGGAGAAAGTCAGACATTTTGTAAAAGCTCAAGATTTGAAAGTTTGGATAGATTAAATATATGTTAATATCATGTTGCTGGCATGACATGTCGCAAGCATGTTGCTTGCAAGTTTCTAACATGTTTCTAGCATGATAAGCATGTTGTTAACATGTTTTTAACATGATAAAATGTTTCTAGCATGATTGCCATTTTGCTAGCATTTTTAGCATGCTGCTGGTATGTTTTAGCATTATTAGTATGTTGCTTATCATGTTTCTACAACGATTAGCATGTTACTAGCATGTTTTTAACATGATTAACATGTTGCTAACATGTCTCTAACATGATTTGCATGTTGTTAACATGTTTCTAGCATGACTGGCATGTAGTTAGCATGATTAATATGTTGCTAACATGCTTTTAATCACGATTAACACATTGTTAACACGTTTCTTGTATGATTCCCATGTTGTTAGCATCATTAGCATGTTGATGACATGTTTTCGTATGAATAACATGTTGTTAACATGTTTCTAACATGTTTTAGCAGGATTAACATGCTGCTAGCATGATTAGCATGTTATATTTCAAGCATGATTAGTATATTGTTAGCATGTCTCTAGCATAATCATGTTGTTAGCATGTTTATAGCATGGTTAGCATGTTGCTAGCATGTTTTTATCATATTTAACACATTGTTAGCATGTTGCTAGCATGATTAGCATTTTGCTGACATGTTTTAACACAATTAACCTGTTGCTAGCATGTTTCTGGCATATTTCTAGCATGATTAACACGATTAGTATGTTTTTAGCATGGTTTTAATGTGATTAGCATATTCCTAGCACGTCTTTAACATGATTATCATGTTGTTATCATGCTTCAAGCATGATTAGTATATTGTTAGCATGTTTCTAGCATAAGCATGTTGTTAGCATGTTTATAGCATGGTTAGCATTCTGCTAGCATTTTGTTTATCATAATTAACACATTGTTATCATGTTTCAAGCATGATTAGTATGTTGTTAGCATGTTTCTAGCATAAGCATGTTGTTAGCATGATTAGCATGTTCTTAGCATGCTTATAGCATGGTTAGCATGTTGCTAGCATGTTTTTATCATAATTAATAACATGATTAGCATGATTAGCATTGGTGGTTGTAGCTTGGAAACTCCAGGAGGAGATACATTTTAAAATTTAGTCTCAGAAGAAGAAGAAGAAGAAGAAGAAGCTTAAGTTGAAGATCAGTAAGTTGGCTAAAATCTTACATACCAAAAACATTTGAAAGGTGAGGTCATCACATACATATTTGTATAATAATATAAACACTGCATCCACATGCATGTATGAATATAAAATACCATTCATAACCCATTTTCTGTATAATGTGTTTTTGGATGTAAATTTGAGTGAACCAGCCTGCATTATTATTATTATTATTATTATTATTGTTGTTGTTGTTGTCAGGATTGCAGAAAGCTGTTATCTAAGAAAGAGCTGTCCAAAATATTGGCCAAAATGAACCTGCTAACTAAAAAAGAAAGTTGTTTCAGAGACTTTTGCATGCATAATAAAACATGTATCTTCATAAAGGGTTATTTCTGATGTCACATTGCCTTTAAGATGGAGATTGAATAGCGGGCTTATTTTTTATGTATTTATTTATTTTCACTTTATCTGTGAAGTCAGCTAATTAAAGCAGCAGGCCACATCTGGAGAGAACAGCTGGAGCAGATCAGAAATCAGCATCTCTCTCTCAGCCGATTCAACACTGACCATCAGACCAGTGCACTGTGAGTAATATTGATTATGATAGTGATCATAGTGATCTGTGTGTATCCAAACACCTGACCATGCATCACCTCCATCTGGCCGTATAGCCTGCAGCAGTGGTTCCCAACCTTTTTTTCATGGGCACATATGGTACACATATGGTAATCTGTGCTCCCCCCCCCTTTATATTTAAACACGGCCATATATATATATATATGCAATAATAATATAAATTTTTTGTCTTTTAGAAATGCACATTTGACATTGAGTTGACAGCAGTATGAGTTAGGATGCAGATGTAAATTTATGTTCATTATCAAAATCAGTAACATCTGAAAAAATTGCAACAACCTCCTTTTTTATATGGTGAAAGTTCATTTTTCTGACTGTTTGAGTTTTATTAAAATGAACCATTGTTCTTCCTTAGTAGCATACATTTACATCATGATTAAAACCACACATATAGCACCTCAATATTGTGGTAAAAAGGCAACTATATGGTTTCTAGGCCTATTTATATGTAAAACAGTAGTCTAAATACATTTATTATAAATGCACAAACGCTAGCCTATAGCTTAATCACAAATATACTGTAATTACATTCCATTACTCCTTTAATACATTTAATACACGTCTACACTAATATAATAAATTTGATATAAATACCCCACATTTCTGCCACAATACCATGGTGCAGTTAGTGTTACTACAGTAAATCCATGGTAAACGATGGTGATTTGTAGATTGAAAAGCCTTCTGACTGTATCGTTGAACACAGTGTTTTTCTGCTGTTTTATCTGGATTTAAATCAGTTGACTGATATCGACTGATACTAGTTTATACCAGCCATTTGTGTTCTTCGCTGAATTCAAGCGCTTCTCACTGGATCTCACAGCGCTGATTAGTGTCACGTGATCGGTGAGTTAGCTACTCAACAGGTCTCAACAGCTGCGCCGCTGTTTGAACCGAGTAGCGCTGTTTTGTTCCGCTTTTGCCGCATAAACATTAAATTGAATATTTATCGAACTTTTTATCGAGGAAAATTATATCACTATAATTATAGTTATCGTTTTATCGCCCAGCCCTACCTCAAATTATATCTGCTCCCGCGCCCCCCCTGTGAGCTCTCGCCCCCCAGGTTGGGAACCACTGGCCTACAGTATGTGAAATCATCTAAGAAACTCTGCTTCTGATGTCTACAAAACTAAAAAGTCTGCTTGCACAATACTATCTAACTCTATATTTAAACAACACAACAGCTCAAGTATCCAGTGTATCTTGGATTGGTATTAATAATATATGCTACATGATGTTGTAACTGAACAGCAACCATTCAGTTCTAGTTGAACCTTTCGCTCTTTTCACTTCTCCAACTCAACTGTCCTTTTTAAAGCTTAAAGGGGTCATATGATGTGATTTCAAGTGTTTCTTTCTCTTTGGAGTGTTACAAGCTGTTTGTGCATAGATAAGATCCCTGAAGTTACAAAGACTAAAGTCTCAAACCCAAAGAGATATTCTTTATCAAAGTTAAGACTCTGCCACCAGCTCGTTCAAACACGTCCCACATGTCTACGTCACGATGTGGGAATATTTGCATAAGGTGTGGTTTCAGTAATGCAGTAGTGTTGATGCAGCCGTGTCAGGGAGACGCTGTGTGATTCTATGAGAAAGCAAAAGCACTTTATTTGGCTTCCGAAAGTATTTAGGAATCATTAAGATTACTTACAACAGAACAGCACAACCCAGATGTTATCACAACGCATGTTATGGATGACAGTTTCGTGAACCTATGAGAGGAGGTAATTCTGACTTTCCTGTGACAATCTGGCGCTTCTGAATCAGCGAACTGTATGTATGTTGTATTTGCTATTGACTGTTCTGTGTGTGTGTGTGTGTGTGTGTGAGAGAGAGAGAGAGAGAGAGAGAGAGAGAGAGAGTCACATCACATTCCAACCAGTGCTTGAGTGCTTGTGGTGTTCGGCCAATCACTATGCACTGTGCCAGTTGGCCAATCAGAGCAGACTGTGCTTGTCTGAAGGAGGGACGTTTGAGAGAGGCGGGGCATAGAGGACCTACAATAATGTACAGTATTTGAAAAATAATGTTTTTTTGAACATTAAAGCATGTCAACATATTCTGTTACACCAAATACACAAAATAATCATAAGCATCATATGACCTCTTTAAGCTTCAGGTCACAGAACATTTGAATCACATTGAGTCCACAGACTAAACATTATAGAGTCTTACATAAAAACACAAACCGGTTAATAACATTTTTCACTCACACTTGACAAAAAGTTTTTTCTAGAGGGCTATAATGATTTAAAAGTGACAAAAGTTTTGGAAATCATAGATATCATCATATTATTGTTATTATTTATTGTTATATTATTAGTTTTCAGGTATTTTCTGTAGTGTTTTTTATGTTTTAAAATATTTTTATTTATTTATATTTTATTTAAAGTAATACAAATATATTTGTAACAGTTTTAGTTTCAGTTTATTCTTAGTTAACTATAACTATAACCCTGATTTATAATAATAAGATGTTTTTTATTTTTTTTAAGCAGAAAATCAGCATATTAGAATGATTTCTGAAGACTGGAGTATTGATGCTAAAATTTGTTGAAAAATGTTCATAACCTCAGAAAAACATGATCGAGTCTTACGTAAAAACACGGCGGGGTTAATCAAATGTTTCTGAAGGGCTATAACGCTTCAGACTCTAAGAAGGAACAAAAGGTCTGGAAATAATAGACTGGACATGTCTGTTTGATCATTTGATAGAAAATGTGCATAAACATCTTTTTAAATAAATTTGTTTACTGCCTGCTTTCCAAACAGCTCTTTCATGAGTAAGGCTCAATTTACTGTATATAATAAACCTCATTTCCACAGGAGGCCAGTTTGTGCTGGAAAGAATGACAATGAAGAAACCATTGTGCATCTGTCTGTCTGTCATTTTGGCTGTCAATGCAAATAGATTTGGTCAAAAAAAATTTTTTTTTTTAAATTGGAATTTTAACATTTCATTCTCATTTCTTGGCATTAATCAATTTTAAATTAGCTACAAAAAATAGTTACTCTGAACTATATTAAATTCCATACATTCTTTGTTAATAGGCTTTGATTTTCTTGGCAAGGCTTCAGCATTTTTACTATTAAAAAAAAGAAAGAAAAAGAAAAGATCTCTCTCTCTCTCCTCTCCCTCTCTCTCTCTCTCTCTCTCTCTCTCTCTCTCTCTCTCTCTCTCTCTCTCTCTCTCTCTCTCTCTCTCTCTCCTCTCTCTCTCTCTCTCCTCTCTCTCCCTCTCTCTCTCTCTCTCTCTCTCTCTCTCTCTCTCTCTCTCTCTCTCTCTCTCTCTCTCTCTCCTCTCTCTCTCTCTCCTCTCTCTCTCTCTCTCTCTCTCTCTCTATATATATCACTTTTTTCTACCTGAAAAAATAATTTTCTCAGGTTTGGCCCATGTTTGCATTTATAATACTCTTTGTTTTGTTTTTGTTTCCTGTTTTATGCTTCTGCTGCAAAACAAACAGTTGAAGTTATGTAATTATAATTATCTGACACTGCACAAAAATAATAATGCATCAAAATTAATGCTGCTGCTAATCATTAATAATAAAATAAATCTTGTTAGCATTTAGCTTATGTTTTTAAATAAAAACAACAGTAGAATTATGTAAACAAACTGGCATTTAAAAGGTTATAATTAGAAGTTATGACGAGTACTGATGTTGGTAAAAATATCTATGTGAGTGAAATCTGAAAAAAATAAATAATATGACTGTTTTTTGATTTAGACATTTTTGTTCTCTAAAAGGACCTCTGTGAAAATTTTAATTTTATTAATATTTTTTTATTGATGCAGAAGGGTTCATTTAAATATGCATGTGCTGAAGTGGTGCATACACTGTGAAAATGATTTTTTGAAGTTAATATGTATTAAAGCATAAAATATTGTTTCAGTTTTTCTACTTCAAAACTTCACATTTAATGCATTGTCACTTTGTAATCATTTGTGAAATTTATTAGGAATTTCTGAGTGAAAATAGTTTCTACAACAATTTTGTTTTAAGTGCATCACGGTTGGTTTAGTCTGCAGGTGCTACAAAATAAGATGCACGCTAATGTGTCGATTAGCGAATCGCTAAACCCCGTAACCACGTCTGAATCATCGTGGCACTCACACAAAATAATAAAGACGCATGTTTGCATGTGCATACATCCACCAGAGGAAAATCCCTCCCATATACAGATGCAGATACTCTCGGGTGGAGCGTGAGCAGCACATCTCCCCCTGCAGCTCCAGTTGCATGCTCTCAGCATTAGAATAATTTGTTTGGCAGGAGAAGCACACACAACCTGTTTGATCTTCATTAGTGGCTCTGAGGGGGAGGCTTTACATCACCGGACGTGGAGCGCTGAAGTCTGCAGATTGGCTGGAATGGATCTCTCTGTGTGGCTCAGTGGGAGCTTTACGAGCTGTGGCCTCCTCATCTAACATGCTGGACACACACGGCTGATGAATGGCTCTGTGGACCCTCCCAGCTGCTTTAATATTGATTATGGAGCGGACCACACGCTTGAGGGGGACGCTGGGATCTCAAATGAAGGATAAGAGGAGTCCTCGCAGCTGATCGCAGCCTCTGCTCTTCATTGGATTTTTATTTACACCCCTGCTATCGTTTTTCACATAGATACTTTATTTAGACTCATTATGTATTATCGCATATGTTATTTAGGCCTACTTACGGTCATAATTATTCAGACTGATAGATCGTGGCTGGAATATGCAATGGGAAAACCAACAGTTTTAAAAATCATCCAAGAATAAGGAATATCCAAAGCAACAACTAATGCCTATAATAATCATTTATCATTTTACATTCAACAAGGTCCAAAAAACATGGATCTTGAGGCCATAATTATATGAGTGATGGTAGGATGGTTGGCACAAGACAATCTCAACATTTTATGATTTGGTTCGAGACTTTCCCACACTTTAGAAAGCTAGTCAATGTGAAAAATAGAGAGGAAAGTGTTCATGCTAAGAGCACAATATGTTCCCTGTTGAGCTCAGCAGGGCGTTATTATCCATCTTGCAGACATGAAATTGTGTTTGGTATAATTGCATTAAAATATATGTATATTAATCCTTTTGAAAATGAATTATTTGCTGTTTTTAGTAGTGATAGTAATTGTGTAGAAAAGCGCAGATCATGGCTGGCATACAATAATAATAATAATAATAATAATTTATATAATAATAATAATTATATTTTATTTCATATTTTATTTTATTTTTCAAATTGGCTATCAGGTGTTTACACAAATGTAATTTAGGCCAACTTAAAGTCATAATTATTCAGATTGGTAGACTGTGCCAGGAATATGCAATGGAAAACAACAAATGAAATATTGATTGAAATTACAGTTTTTAAATAATTTAAAAATAAGGAATAAAACAACTAATGCATATACTACTACTACTACTACTAATAATAATAATTATTATTATTATTTGTTAATAATTTTTTATTTCTTATTAATAAATAATTTCTAAATATTTATGTTTTTTATTTTTATTTTATTTTTCGCTCTATTTTTATCATGGTTATGTAAAGCACTTTAAATTACCGCTGTGCATAAAATGTGCTATATAAATAAACTATAAACTTGTATGCCAAAAAAATTCAAAGAAAGGCTAATTTTGACAAACTGAGGCAATAACAACTATTTTTGCTCATACAACTATACTGATATTAATTGTAAAAGAGACATCAACCCAACTTGATGTCACAAAGGTCAAGCAGATGATTGCTTAATATTATCCGACGGGTTGGTTATTTATTCACATTCACTCAGAAGTAGGTCATGAAGTAAAACAAGTTGACTTGAAGATTTGATTTGGCTGTGCTGATTCTCATTTGACGTACATCTGTTTGATTTGTGACACACTCCTCCTCTCTCCAGCGCCTTCTTGTTCACCTGCTCTCCTTCACATTCTCATATATGTCAAAACATATTTATCCTAAAATTATGCCTCTGCATGTGTAATCTGCAACCTGGCAAATTTAAGCCATTTAGCAGTCAACAAAGTCTGCAGCATATTGAGCGATTTATTTTTATGCATATGATTAGATGTGGGACACTGCGAGGGAGATGGAGACCCTCTCTCATTATACAGCTTGTCTAAAACAAATAGGTTGGAGTGTCGGCAGAATAAGCAACACAATATTTCATCTGACACCTCCATTGTTTGGGATGTCACAGGTGAGTAAGTGTGACAGGTGGGAATAATTGGGTTTTTACTCGCCGTCATTTCCAGTGTGTCTTGAAATATCAGCCCTCGCTTGGAATTCTGGGTTGGATGGAATTTCTATCATACGTTAGATAAATTCTGCTCATTTATATTTCCGTTCTTTAGCTTGAAATGCCCTTTGACTGCTGTATATATATGAGGGAAAACAGCATTTGTTGGCCATGGGAAGGATTCAGGCCATGTATATGTCACGGTCCATCACCAGTGAACCTTCACACATATGCTATAGTCTCAAGTGCACAAATGCATGGTTAACGGGAATGGAGAACCAATGTTCATGATATTTACACACACATATGAGAGGTTACTCTACAATAAAACATGCTGCAAGATTCAGAACTCAAAACGAACTCCCTATTTAACTGTTGATGTCCCAGTCACAAGAACATTTGTCACACTCTTGCCTTTCTTCCCTATGATGTATTTTAGTAATCATCATAAATTAGGGATCACCCAAAGCTTAAACACTCCAAATTCATCCTGTGGAGACGTCCTGTTTTGAAATTGGACATAGCATATCCATGGAAATGGTGCTTTTTAATAGGCCCCTCCCCCGAGTGGGCGGAGTCATGTTCCAAAATGTAAAAAAATTGCTGAACTATGTTATAATCAAATCGTTTTCTAATCTTGACAAAATACATTTTATTTGAAAGGTCTGAGATTCAAGGTTCCATATTTGATAAAAAGAACAACCTAGGCTCATTGGAAATACGTGCCTCTATATACATCTCTGCAAACTGAAAAAAAACATACCTATATGTACAAATCACTGCAGTTTCCAGTTGAAATGAACACTAAAACTCTGACAACTTTTATTCCTTTTCACACAAATTATGATTTACAGGTACAGAGTTTTGATTAATAAAGGCTAATTTTCACACAATTACTTGCAGAATATTACACTCTTAAAAATAAAGGTGCTTCACGATGCCATAGAAGAACCTTTGCGTCTAAATGGTTCCATTTGGTTCCATCTGAAGAACCTTTGAAGCTTGTTTGTGGTGAAAGAAGGTTCTTCAGATTATAAAAAGGTAAGAAAGAGATATTCTTTAACTGAATGGTTCTTTATGGAACCAAAAATGCTTCTTCTATGGCATCACTGTGAAGAACATTTTAAGCACCTTTATTTTTAAGAGTGTATGTTAAGACTTCAAAACAATTTTAACATCCTGTGCGATTTGAAAACTGATACTTTTGAACATTAGCGTCACATATACAGCTTCATATGCATGAGTTTTCTAATTCCCCGTGAACCCCGTGAAACTACGGTTCGACAAAACAGCTCAAATCCGCATAAGTAAGTTACAATAGCATTGTTGCATCAACAAATGTGTTTTATATCACGTTTGATCGGGTAGGTTTAGGGTTGGGTTTGGTGTAGGGAATATTTCCAATACGATAGAGCATTAATCTTTAGCGACTCTCCACAGATATTTGAATTCTGAACAGCTGCAATACGTACCTCAAGCAGCGTAGTAAAAACACAGCAATACTTGCCTGTACCAACACAATAAAAACGTGCCACTGTCATGTATTGAACGCATGTTTTAGCACCACTCACTGGACATTTCACTTTGAAACTGCTACGAAACGTGCAGTAAGGTACATAATTACGGTGTTGCAGAAATGTATATAGAGGCATGTATTTTCATGAGCCTGGGTTGGACAGAAATTTATTTTGTGACAGGAGAATGCATCAATCAATCAATCAATCAATAAAAATCAATGGCGTGTAGGTGTCATACGGTGGCTATATTTGGTATAGCAGCTAAACAAAATTTCACAGGATCCTCAACTTTTGTGATATCAGCTTCAAATTTGGAATACTACTTGAATAGACATTTTCTAGCCATTTTTGGCAATTTTTTAGCAAAAATCCAAATTATTTAGTAAAATATATTTTTTTGGTATAAAATAAAATGTGGTGTGACATGCATCATTGTCGGATGTTAACAAGGAGGAGTTCTGAACAACTCATGTCTGTCCATCAATCACAAAAGCCATACTGCTGTTGGATAAATATGTCGAATAAGAACATCAAAAGCGTGATGTAAAGAAACTGCACCTCCAAACACTTTGCATCGCCTTCCTAAAGTGCTGAGCATTATACGTTTATTTTTAATGATGTGCCTGAGTAACTGAAAGATCAAGTCTTTTCACAACAAATCATTTTATGTGCTCGAATAACTTCTCAATAACTTTAACTGAAAGATACAGCAGTGCCAAGCATTTTAGCAGGTAAGTCCATTTATTTTTAATCCTCATAATTAACATCAAACCAGAATTTAACACTCTTAAGACATTTAATAAGAGTGTTGCTATTGCTAATATAATCAGTATATAACTAGATCAGAAATATTTGCTTGACTTGAATATTTTAATTATGTGAGTTGAATATATTGTAGTTTTTGTTACCATTGCTATTATTAGCTCTTCACACAATGTGTAGCTAGTGCTTTACTGTCGTCACTAAGCTTGAAAGTTGCAACCAAAATAAACTAACACCTATTAAAATTGTTTTTTCACAGAGAGTGAAAATGAGAATGGAAAATGATGAGTATATATATAATGATGTGAACAAATATTGGACCTTTTTGGTGCAAAACAAAAAAAAAAAAAGCAAAATTTATAAACTAACCCAGTGAAACATAATAAAAAATCTGAAACTGCATTTCATGGCCCGTTTAATATACTATTCCAAAATATTAGCAAGCGCTCAGCATTGCTTTCAAGAGATTGGGGTCGGTTCAGCTTCAGTCCATGTAGTCAAATGTCAGATATAATCCAACAACACAGTGAAAATATGCCCATGTCTTGCACCCTGGGCTTAACAGATGTAGAGCAGAGATGGTGGCTGACTCATTCAAAACAGCCCCTCAGACCAGACTCTGACCCACGAGCTGCTGTGCCTTAAAACACACTGGAGCAATGAAATGTTTTCTTAATTTTATTAGCTTCAATTCCCCACATCATTTCCAATCGTCCGGTTCTAGTAAATGCAGAGAAAACAACAGGGCGGCGATACGTCATTCAGTGCTGGCCTATTGAACAGATGGGTGCAACCTTCCCTCTTCCCGACATCCCGGCCAATCGGGAGAGCCATCAGTCATGTCCGGCTCGTTAGTTAATTACACTGCCTGTGAATATTCACCCGCTCCGCGGTCACTGGTCCTGCCCACTACAGTTAAATCAAAGCCAGAGGACTCCGGCCGTCCCGCCTTCTCCACGTAGAGCTGATGGGAATGTTAAACACATACGCAAATATTAATTCGTTTTAAATGACGAGGAAGTCGATTTATAGGAAGTTTGTGTCCTGTTGTTTGGGTGGAGAGGAGGATTAGTCTGGAGAGTTGTAGTATCTCGTTTTATAAGGAGTAAATATTTTCTGGTTTTTGCCTGTGCAGAAATTGCCATCACGATGCTAGGGTGCTGCTTTGTGGTTACTAGGATGGTGCTGGGGTGTTGCTATGTGGTTGCTAGGGTTTTACCAGAATGTTTGGGGTGGTTGCTAGAGTGCGGCTATTGTATGTTGTTACGAGGATGTTGCTATGGAGTATTTGATGGTTGCCAGGATGTTGCTATGGTGTTCTGGGTGGTTGCTAGAGTGTTGCTACTGTATGTTGTTACGAGGATGTTGCTACGGAGTATTTGGTGGTTGTCAGGATGTTGCTATGGTGTTCTGGGTGGTTGCTAGAGTGTTGCTACTGTTTGTTTTTACTAGAATGTTGCTAGGGAGTATTTGGTGGTTGCCAGGATGTTGCTAGGGTGTTCTGGTTGGTTGCTAGAGTGTTGCTACTGTATGTTGTTACAAAGATGTTGCTAGGGAGTATTTGGTGGTTGCCAGGATGTTGCTATGGTGTTTTGGGTGGTTGCTAGAGTGTTGCTACTGTATGTTGTTATGAGGATGTTGCTACGGAGTATTTGGTGGTTGCCAGGATGTTGCTATGGTGTTATGGGTGGTTGCTAGTGTGTGGCTACTACATGCTGTTACGAGGATGTTGCTAGGGAATATTTGGTGGTTGCCAGGATGTTGCTATGGTGTTTCAGGGTGGTTGCTTGAGTGTGGCTACTGTATGTTGTTACTAGGATGTTTCTAGGCTGTTCTTGGTAGTTGACAGAGTGTTGCTATGTGGTTGACATTGTGTTTCTGGGGTATTCTGTTTTTTCAGGGTGATATGTAGTTGCTAGGGTGTTGCTAGGATGTTCTTGGTTGTTGCTAGGTTGTTACTAGGGTGTTCTGGGATGTTGTCAAAGTGTTGTTACTATATATGGTTATTAGGATGTTTCTAGGACATTCCAGGTGGTTG
Source organism: Schizothorax lantsangensis (assembly GCA_027422415.1). Taxonomy (NCBI): domain Eukaryota; kingdom Metazoa; phylum Chordata; class Actinopteri; order Cypriniformes; family Cyprinidae; genus Schizothorax; species Schizothorax lantsangensis. Next base: position 1,787,072 of record CM049863.1, on the reverse strand, counting down.
CCAGAGTGTTGATATGTGGTTGCTAGGGTGTTGCTGGAATGTTCTAGGTGTTTGCCAGAGCATTGCAATGTGGTTCCTAAGGTGTTCTGGTTGTTGCCAGGGTGTTTCTGCTGTAGTGTTTACTAGGTTGTTGCTAGGGTCTCTGGGTGGTTTCCAGATCAGTGCAAGATGGTCACTAGGATGTTTCTAGGGCGTTCCAGGCCAGACTGCTGACATACGGTAGCTAGGATGTTCTAGCTGGTTGATGGTGCATTGCAACATGGTTGCTAGTTCCTGGGGTATTCTAGGTGTTTGCCAGAGTGTTGCTATGTAGTTATTAGGATATTCTTGGTTGTTGTCAGGTTGTTGCTAGGGTGTGCTGGGTTGTTGCCAGAGTGTTGTTACTGTATAAGGATACTAGGGTATTCTAGGTGTTTGCCAGAGTGTTGCTATGTAGTTATTAGGATATTCTTGGTTGTTGTCAGGTTTTTGCCAGGTTGTTGCTAGGGTGTGCTGGGTTGTTGCCACAGTGTTGTTACTGTATAAGGATACTAGGGTGTTCTGGATGTTTGCCAGAGTGTTGCTATGTGGTTGATAGTGTGTTTCCAGGGTTTTGATATGTAGCTGTCAGGTTGTTGCTAGGGTGTTCTGGTTGGTGCCAGAGTGTTGCTGCTGTATGTGGTGATGACTAGGATGTTTCTAGGGTGTTCCAGGCCAGACTGTTGATATATGGTTGCTAGGATGGTTGATGAAGCTTCACAATGTGGTTGCTAGGATGTTGCCGGGGTATTCTGGGTGTTTGCTAAAGTGTTAATATTTGATTGCTAGTTGGTTGCAAGCAATAGTGTTCTGCGTAGTTGCCTGAGTGTTGCATTGTGATTGCTAGAATGTTGCTGGGTGGCAGCCAGAGCACTGCTATGTCGGTACTATTATATTCAGCTGTATATATGCAAAAATTGCATGGATCAGAAGTAACAGCATACTAGCGGGGCCATGTGGGCAGCACTCTGACATGTAGCGTGGTTGTGCTTTGGACAACCTGAATTCAAGTCGCTGCTTGTGATCCTTTCCGATCCCCTCTCACTTTACATTCTGTCATCTCTCTGTGCAGTTCTGAATAAATAAAGGCATGCCAAATAAGATGCATGATTTAATATATCATTCACGTATATTTGAAAAATAAAGAAAGCAAACCCCTAACCCTGAGTTTGAGCGATAATAATAATGATTTCTGTCTCAGTAGATGCACTGAGTGTTTAGTTATGGAAATAAAGAGAAAACACAGCAGCAGAATGTGCCAGAAACACATGAGGTCGCATGAATAATCTCCCAAACCACACATCCACAGTCTGTCTACAAACAAACGTGAGCATCACTCCAATACTCACTTTAAAAATCAGATGGAAATATTATGGCAGCAGACTAAGTGGATTTCCAAGAAGTATGATTAGATCAGCATTTCATTTTTTTCTTCATATTTTAACTCACATCTTTGTATTCAAAAGAAACCATGTATCCAGTTTTGCTAAAACCTATGCCAATAATCCATTTGTTGGCAAATTAACTATCAAGTGCATAATTTATCATGTTAGGACAGTACAGTGCTCCGGGACTATTGATTGTGAGGCGCGAGCTGGTTTAATTCTTAGCGTAAGGCCTGTAGAAGCATTATGAGTAATTGGAGTGCAGCCCCAGTCGGTCAGGAGGGCACAAAGGACTCGCGGCAGAGTTTAAGATGAATTATTGCGGTAAAGAGAATCAAACACATTGGGGGAAATCTGCCCTGACAACACCAGGGACAGATGATACGGTCTTTGAGTCTAAAAGTGCCTTAAAAGGTGTTCAGTGACAGAATACAAACACCTCACACACTCACAGAAGGTCTTGTGAAACAGAGAAGGAGAAAGGGAATTTACTTGGAGAATTTTTTTAAATAAATAAATAAATACAAATACATAAGAACATTATTTAGTATTAATTAGTGCTGTCAAACGAGTAATTACATCCAAAATAAAAGTTTTTGTTTACATAATATATATATACTGTATGTGTGTGTGTACTGTGTATATTTATTATGTATATATAAATACACACATACAGCATATATTTTGAAAACATTTACATGTATATATACATATATATATATTCATATAATTTATATCATACATAAATACAAAACATAAATATAATTTTTATGTATATATACATACACACACACACATGCATGTATATATTTAAGACAAAATATGTTACGTTTATATATTAAATATATTTATGTATGATATAAATTATATGAATATATATATATGTATATATACATGTAAATGTTTTCAAAATATATGCTGTATGTGTGTGTATTTATATATATACATAACAAAAATACACAGTACACAGACATATATTATGTAAACAAAAAACGTTTATTTTGTATGCAATTAATTCCAATTAATCGTTTGACAGCACTAATATTAATACTTTCTATATTAAAATAATACTGACACAGCAAAATAAATACAAATCACTTTACTGAAATGATTTATACTTTTGTAAAACTGAAAACATCACATTCATGTATTCATATAGTCATATATTCATCATATTCAGTCTGTATCTGTGTTAAATGAAACATATTTAATTAAAACAGCACAAAAAAAATAGCTGGCAAAGTTATATTTAATGGTGTTTACAACTTCTACAACACATACATACATACACAAAATGATGTCTGCTTTGTGCATTGACACATGGAGAAATTGTGCAAATGAAATATTCCTCTTATTGTTCCGAAGAGATATGATCTTAAAATTGTGGCAGCCTGTCTGAGCTAAAATAACAATAATAAAAAATGCAGCAATAGATATTTGTAAAATAACAAATGCAACAAATATTCTCTTTGAAGAGTTAAAAATGAAACACTCCGCATGCAGAAGGCGGAAAAAAGGTTGAGTGGTAGCATTTTAATCAATTCAATCACTGCAAAGTGGCAAGTAATTATGTTAATTCCAAGGGATCATGTTATTTACAACAATATCACCTAATTATTAGGTGTTTGACCCAGATAGACCTACTGAACATTTATAGGCATTATTTAATTTCTCATATAGTTGTCTTGTACATGCTCTTTGTGATCTTTTGCACAGTTGCTAGACTGTATAAAAGTTTATGAAGTTCTAGCGTTTTTTATATATATATATATACATATATATAAGAGCTCATACCTGTATATCGTCTACTGTATCTTAACTTCACCAATGATATAATAATAATTGTCAGGCCTTAGCAACTCCAGTGACCACCTAGCAACATCCTAGCAATGATTCTGAATACCCTAGCAACAGCATAATAAAATACCCCAGCCATATCTCAGCAGAGACATTTAGTTAGCCATTATAATCAGCCATTATAAAATTACTCACAAATGTAAGATTTCAATGCTGAAAATAGTGTTTTTCAAACAAAGGATACTGAATATTTCATTATACAACCTGGCACATGCTCTGTTATTTTACATTAGGCTTCACATTAAACAGATGAGACTACATGGGACAGTAGTGGATGAAAGGGACAGATTGTGCACTGTGGTGTTCCTCAAGGATCCGTCCTTGGGCCCTCTATTCTTTCAGCTTGTACTTTTTGCATTATCATTTCTTCCAGAGCGTGTAAATGACAAAGTCACAAGAACACCTTCTGTGAAGAATTTTTCTGAGGAACAGAAAGCAGGACAGCTAGAAATAAAGGGTTTTATGGTGTGATTCTTGTTCTTTGGTCTATCTTCACCTGAGCAGAATGACTCTCAATTCAGTTCACTCTCAATTCCTCATGAATTGAGCCTCCTGTAATATATTGTGCATAGAGTGGCATTTAAATAATGTGATTTAATGAACAATTCCAAATTCAATAAAGTTAAGTTCAATAAACAACATTTGTGGCATTTGTTTTCATTAATGAAAGCAAAAACCAAGGTTATGATGAAGCACTTACAGTGGAAGACAATTGAGCCTATTTGTGGAGGATTTAAAAGCAAAAATATGAACTTGTAATTTAATAAAAGCACATTAATAAATTATTTTCTGTGACAAGTTCTTGTCATTTTTGTGATCAATTTAGGGTTGTCATGGCAACAAAATTGTAAAACTGGCGTTTTATTGTAAGTGCCCAGATTTGTGCTTTTCTTAAAGAAAAGGAGAGACAAGTCAAAATGAAATGCTTGTGGTAATCAACATTACGCTAGAAGTGTTAATTTGTACCAAACAAGGAACATTTATTTCAATGTGACACAGATATAAGACCCATCAGAATTGGGTGCTAAAACAACAAAGACAGCACATGCAAATAAATGACACTTAATTAATTAACAGCTTTGGAGTGAACGCGGTTGATGCATTCCTCACTTTAATACCACGTCCTCCACCACATCCTCTAGCTTCAAGAATAAAATCAAAAGAGAGACAATTATACATCTCTGTAGACACTTGCAGAGACAGGGGCTATATTTAAGGACGAGGGCTTTGATCGAAGGGGAAGATGGATTAAAAAAAGACTGAGAGCCAGAATATGTCTGAGTGAGTGATGGGGAGGACAGAGGGCAAAAAACAAGACTTTTAGACTTATGAGGAAGTCATGAGAAAGAGAGAGGATGGGGAGAGTATGATCATCTGTCATGGGAAACATATACAATAATAATAATAATAACTATTATATCTTGAATTATTCAACTACTAACAACATTAAGCAATTGCAGTAGCCAAATGTTTTTAAATTGCTGCATTTATGAATATTCATAAAGAGACAAAGAAAAATGAAATGTCATTTCTAAACTTTATTCCCTTTTTTACTGTTTTTCTTTGGCACACTTTATATTCACTGCCTTTTTTTCCCCATCAAATATTTTAGTAACCATCATAAATTGGGTAAACACTCAAAATTGACATTGCATTACAATGGAAATGGTATTTTAAAACCTTTTAGTCGGATCCTCCCCTAGTGGGTGAAGTCATGTTTCAATTTTGACAAAATTTATTTTATAGTCAAATCTTTTTCTAATCTTGAGAAAACACATATTGTTGGAAAGGTCTGAGACTCAAGGTTCCAGATTTGGTTTTATGACAAAAGTGATATTGTGACAGAAATGTATTAATTTGTGATAGGAAAGCAATACATACATACATATATATATACAAACATAAAAATTTAGTGGAGTGTGGGTGTCAACCGGTGGCTATATTTCAATGGAACCTTCATTTTTGTGATATCAACTTCAAATTTGGATTACATGTTAATTAGATGTTGTGGCCTAATGGTTGGAGAGTCGGGCTTGTAACTTGAAGGTCGCTGGTTCGATTCTCACACCGGCAGGAATTTAAGGTGGGGATTGTGAATGAACAGCACTCTCTCCTCCTTCAATACCATGACTGAGGTGCCCTTGAGCAAGGCACCGAACCCCAACTGCTCCCCGGGCGCTGGAGCTGCCCACTGCTCCGGGTGTGTGTTTACAGTGTGTGTGTGTGTTTGTTCACTACTCACTGCTGTGTGTGTGCACATGGATGGGTTAAATGCAGAGCACCAATTTCGAGTATGGGTCACCGTACTTGACAATACATCACTTAAATAATTTAGATGTACGGCTTTGATTTACTAGCAGTTTTACCCCCGGTCTCACAGACAAGGCTTACGCCTAGTCCTGGACTAAAATGTAAGTCTGAGCTGTTATAACTGAAATAAACTTGCTCTGACTGATCTTAAAATATATCAGTGCCTTTGTTTTGTCTCACGATGCACACCAGTAATGATATTGTCTAAGCACGTTTATAAAAATCACTTAAATGTCCTAATTGAACTATGGCCTAATCCTGGCTTAGTCTAAGCCCTGTCTGTGAAGCTGGGCCTTAGAGTCCAAATAATTTTGTAAAATATACAGCTTTTGTAAAAAAAAAAAAAAATCAGTGCATTAATGCTCAAAAAGTTTAACAGGTTAAAGTTTTATTATAAAGCATACTTAGAAAAACTGATTACAGAAATAATACACTTTAAAAGACTATACTTAAGTGTGAACTGAATGGAATGTTTTTGGAGACTTAATTGCATGTTAAATGCAATTAAATGAAAATGTATTAAAGTTTGAATTTACTGTACATTAAATGCAATTATCTGAACTTTGAAGTTAACTTCATATGTAATTTCATGATTACTTCTGTTGTCTTATTTTTAAAATGTACTGCACATAGAAAATAAAGCACAATTGGAATCATTAGGGAAGACCAAACATTGACTAATAAGCCACTACAATCTGCATTGAAGCGCATAAAACTCACTTGCGTGCAATTTGAGGAATTCATCATTGTCTCCTCAGGAGATATTCTGTAAATACAAGAGCACTGTGTTTGATGAGGAATCAACAGCTTCACCCTCTGTTCTGCTTGTGACACACATTAGCAGTAAGAGCAGCTCAGACTCAATCCCGTCACGACTGGAGAGCGTCTCAATCGGACTCAACAGCAGGGGGTCCCGTACGTCTCATCGCCTGACGTTACATAGCATCCCCGGCTCTCCAGATCTCACAAACAAGCATTGAGACGTGATGGCTTTAGTAAGAGATTCAAGTCTATCCGTTTGAGTCCATCCATCATTGTAATTACGCATCAGTCTCACTAATTTTTCAGTATCATTAACCTTGGCAATCTCCTTCTCAGCGCAACGCCATCTGTTAATTCCTTCAAAGTTGTGGTGGCGCTCTTCTCGAGTGCTCTGGAGAAATGATGGCGCTCTCAAGGGAGGGTTTTGGAGGGGATAAAAGCAGCGAGCAGCTACACATCCTTGGACCAGTTAATGAACTATCACTATCTAGAACATAGAAATGGATTAGCTGCTAACGCTAGCACCACCCCACCACCCAACCATTAGTCACTTACTGATGCATTAGCGACGCGTCAGTAAGCTAACATCATCAGCCGAGTAAGCCGTCAAAGGTAACACTTCGCACGTCCCCTCGAGTTAAATCAAAATCTCACAACAACTTGTTTAATTCTGTAGAGCCTTTGGGTAATGTGCTCTTGTCGAGTGCGCTTCATTCCTCGAAGTTTATATTCATTCCGCTACTAATTGCAATTACAGCTAAGCGTTTAATGGGTATAATGCGCAGGTGGGCTTGTGCTACCTCGTCTACTTATGCATACATCAAAGCACAAGGAGTCAATTAAGACGTTTCAGCGTGTTCACATACTGAAGAACAGACGTGCATGATGTATTTGTATGAATGTGCAAAAAAATGTTCATTAATGTTGGGGCAGAGTTATTTGAGATATATAGTTTCTTTCCGCTGTCGAATACAAAAAGAGAAGTTTAGCAGAATGTTCACGATGCTCTTTTCCATAAAATGAAAGTGAATGGTGCAAAACAAATATAGTTTTTAATTATATTTTGAATCAGTTTTTAAATGTAATATTTTCTGTTTTTATTTTAAATTTTAGTTCATTTTTAGTAATTTTGTTTTTTTGTAATTTTTAGTATATATGTATACATTACACACACAAACATACATTTTTATTTTAATTTTTTTATAATTTTGATCAATTTATTAATTTTATATTTTATTTCAGTTTATTTTAGTATGAAAAACTTACTATCTGAAATAAAAATATATATTTTATTTTAGTTAATGTTTATTTCAAGTACAATTTTTCAAGTTTCAATTTTTTAATTTGTATTATTATAATATTTTTTTTTATAAATGGTTTAAAATTTAGTTTCAGTTTTCGTTAAGTATAATAACCCTGCGTTGGGGTTGGATTTCATTTATGAATTAACAGAAAAATGGTGTCTGTCCTTAACAGAATATGTTCAGTCTTCAGAGTTCTGAGATTCAGAAGAGCTGATAGGATATATGAAGATAACATTTTTCATATGTGTCCGTGTGCGTGTTCTGGAAGCAA
>CM049863.1:1619165-1774165 GCA_027422415.1 Schizothorax lantsangensis | reverse complement strand
AAACTTTGTGTGTGCCATTTTCACCTCACACTGACCACGCCACGTCAATTTGATAACAGCACCACCTGTTTGTCAAACGTGATAAGACATTAAATTATATTACCAGTAGTTGCACATGATTTTTCTGCCATTTCGACTAAAATCATCTTAAAATGGCTTCAATTACACATTGCTGCAGTTGGTATAATGTTTACTTCTATGGTGCTTGGCCCCTTAATTACTGCTTGCAGCTATATTTTTATTTAATTCACTTTGTTCTACAAATGACTTGGCATTTAAATCATCACTATAAGTATTCAGAGCACTTCGTTGTTTGTCCTCAAAGTAAGAGCATCCGATTTTCTTCAAACTCTTTGAAAAGGTCACGTTGCACAAAAACACGCACTCAACATTGAGAGAATTTGACTTCGGTGCTCGACTCCACCGCAGATTCTCACCCGAACTCCCCACAGAGATATAAGACTCCCAACCTGCGCTCCGCATCAGTGACTGAGAGCACAATAAATCATTTAATGCTATTATTATGAATCCACCATGCATAAAGTTTGGGGATCAAAGCGTAGATCCAACCCACATCGCTTTCAGGAGCACTTGACAATCAATAAAGGCTTGTGTTTGCGGTTAATGGTTGGTTGATGCTTTACAAGCAACACTGGAGCCTGCCTTTGTCTATCTGAACTGAGCATTGTGACAGAAAAGCTGAGTCAGGAGGTGGATTGTAAAAGAAATCCGATGGAACATTCTGGAATGTCTCTGCATCCGTCAGGTTTAATACATTTCACTTCCAGAGAAACAATCAGGAGATGCAAAGTTAAATGGAGTGATTGTGAAAGGCTGTTTGTATAGTTAATAGATGCTTTAACATATAAATGCATGTTCTGAAGGTGCTATAAAAATGTAATGTATTATTATAATTATTGTTATTGTTATTATTACAGTATTATTATAATACATAGGTAAAACAAATAATAAAAATATATAAAACAATATTAAAAATATAATAAAAATTAAATACATTTAGAGAAAGTGTTAATTCTAAAAAAAATCTAAAATTGAAAATATCTCAAATATTAGTCAGAAACATAAATAAATTAAAATAAATATATAAATAAATCGGAAATTGTTAAACTGATTAACTTTAATTTTGGTTTCAATAATAATAATAATAATAATAATAGTAGTTCACCATTAGACATTTTCTCTAAAAATAGTTCTATAGTTCAAAAGTAATACATTTTTTTTTTTTGCAAAATTTGTGTTATGCTAAAATCAGACTCTACTGGGATCAATAAACATGAAACAAGCATATTATATTTACATATAGAATCATACTGGGTGCTTATATTATCAACAGTTTATTTCTAGTTGATTCCGTCGTGCTCCGTATAGCCGTCTCACTAGGTTTTGGAACAAAGCCCTTGACTTGGCCGTGTCAAGTACTTAAACCATCTAAAACCTGTGATGATTATGTGCTCCAGCACCTTCACTTTTACAATATGTTTTGGGAAATGAGCCACCTCGGGGTTAAGGGGAAAAAATGAAGCCGTACCAGACTCATTTTTTGAAATAACAAATTTGGTAGCTGCAGCGCTAGTACCGCATTGCAGAGAGGAATGGAGGGAGAAGAAGAAAGAAAGAGAAGAAGAGAGAGCCAGCCAGATCTACAGGGAACTCGGGCTGTAGTAATGTGGACATAATTATATTTGGCATGGCCCATGGTTTGTGCTATTAATGTTCTGTGTGTGTGTTTGTGAGGTCGGCTTCCTCATTACGATCACAGCACCTCTGACAGTTTCATTAAAGGTGTAGATTTCTGCTGTCAAGTGGAATAAAGTATTTATAAACAAAGCTGTGAAGCTGCTCTCTTGTTGTCTGTGTGCATACAGACTCTTCCATTAGTCGGCTCAAATCAATGGGCCTCGTCCCGCTCGATGTGATCTGCTGATTGGAGATGCGAGAGTCCCTTCGAATTTCAGGAACATATCTGTCTTTGTAATAGTTAAGTGTGATATCGATCCAGCTTTGCACATTGTCCCTGACACCTGGCATGGGCTAAATGAGCTCTGTGAGGCTGATTTTCAGAGACTGGATTTTTCCTTTGCAGGAAAACCCGGACCGTCTTTAAGAGCCGCCTTTCACTCACGCTGACAGCCCATTTTAAGACACTTCCAGTCTTCTCTAAGTGGACGTCTGTATGCAAAAAGGCACAAATCATCATGAAAGGTTTCTGACAGTCTCCAGGAGCCCACTTTTATAGACTAAAAAATGGCTCAAAGAAGAATTCAGAGCATAAATTTTCACAGATCTTCACGCAATTATTGAGAACAGAAAAAACAGCTTTGCGCTGCTGGCTGATTTTATTTAAAGAAAAGCTAAAATTCTGCTCTCGTGTGCGAGTGGAAGCTAGTCTGTTCATTGATATGCTACGAATGAATCTCAAATGCTCACCGAGCATCACTGTTGTCATGCAGACTCATGGGAGCTCGGTGGACATCGATTCATAAGTGTTTTCTCCTCCACTGCAGCAACACTAAACTAAACTAAACAAAACAAAAAAAATAAAAATAATAATAATAAAAAAATAATAATAATGAAATAAAATAAACTAAACTATAATTAAAATAAATAAATAAAAATAAAATAAAAAACAAGAAAATAAAAAATAAAATAAAATAAAATAAAATACAAAAAAATAAAAATAAAAATAAATAAATAATAATAAATATAAAATAAAATACAAAATAAAATAAAATAAAATAAAATAAAATAAAATATAAAATAAAATAAAATAAAATAAAATAAAATAAAATAAAATAAAATAAAATAAAATGAAAAAATAAATAAAATAAAATAAAATAAAATACAAAATAAAATAAAAAATGATTAGGTATTTTTCTCTCTTTTTAAAGTTAGAATAAATAAATAAATCCAAAATTAGCAAGAATTACCGCTCTTAACCCATAGAGTAAAATTAACAGGATGTTTTTCCTTTCCTGCAGAATAAATAAATAAACAAAATCCTTAAGTATTTTGTCTTGTTTTTTTTAGTAAAAAAATAAATAAATCAGTCAGAAATCAGCAAGAATTTCCACTCCCATAAAGTCACCAGGATACTTCTCCTTCACTGCAGAAAAAACTTAAAATAAAACAATCCTTAAATATGTTTGTATTGTTTAAGAATCAATCAATCAATACATACATGCACATACAGTACATACACAATTAGCAAGGATTACCATTCTTAAGCCATAAAGTAAAATGAAAACTAGATTTGATCAATTGAGAATTGACTGGATGGTGAAAAGTAAGCATTGCATACTATAACTGAATGAGACTGATAGTTAATAAATGCCTAACGAGCTATTTTACTATTTATTGACATTAATCAACAGCTCAAGTGACGTCGTTGACGTTGTTAAATTTAGATTAAAGATTCCCTTTTTTTAGGAATAACATGCGCTGTATCATTCACTGTAAGACCGGGAACATGTAATAAAGAAGTAAATAGGTCAATTTTTACTTCATGTTGACTCTACAACACAATACATATTTGAAAAGCAAAATTGTTTGAGATAACAAGAAACCTGATACATTGTTTGAAAACACAAATTCATCTCAGGTGAAAGGATGCTTTTACTGAAGTCCTTTTGTGACAGACAATTGAATCACCGATATAAAAATGACTTAGCAAGGTCTTTCCACCTGGAATTGATCTTTCTTTATTAAACAGCTTATGCCATATCGTCTTACCCTGAAGGAGAACTATGGATTTGTAATATCAATATAATCAATCCAGTGTGTGATTGGGAGTAGAAATCATATGGCATACTGTATGTACCGTATCAGTTCAGTTCAGATATTTGACATACAGTCCTCCTAAATCACTGTAATAAAGGTGGCGCAGGATTTTTTATGACACACAAGGTCTGTGCAATAATAGTTTATTGACCATTCATTCACTCATTCACTCGTGAGTTCATTTGTCTTGTTTATTGGCTTGATTTAAAAGCAAACAAACAGTCTGCAGTATATCAATGTTTAAAAATATGGCCTTACATATCATAGCATTGAGCTCATAGTTGTTCATCTTTCATTATTATTATTATTATTATTGAAGTGCCGATTAGTGCTGAAACCCCATTAGAGCTCTGCTAAAAACCAAAACAATGCTGTAATCAGTTCTTTCTATGGTCATTGGAGAAAAAGAATTGAGCAGCTGAAACCAATTTAATTGTATTTGATGTGAATTTCCTTCCTAAGATGATTGTGTCTTCATTTTCATCTTCATCTCTGTTCCCTCTGAGACGTGTGTTCATTAACAGTGCATTTGGTGATCAAACACATTATTGAGGAAAAGAGAAGAAAATATTATGTCATGCATAAAAACAGAATGCTTTTTAAGCATCCGCAACAATTCATTACAATTTTACTGTAGTAACACAACTGTTAAATATATAAAAGCACATGTAAAGGCAGACTGTGGCGAGTAATGAAGGGCTGTAAAACCAGACCTCAATGAATGATGAAGCAAGTCATCTCCACGTCTTTCAACGTCAAAGTCAAAGTCAGCTTTATTGTCAATTCTGCCACATGTACCGTACATACATACAGAGAATTGAAATTGCGTTACTCTCTTACTCCCTGGTGCATACAGATAACACTAAACACTAAACAGTAGAACGCAAGAATACAGATAAGTACAAATCAAATATATATATACATATACACATACGTACACAAAAATGCAACTATTACAAATATACAAATAAGGAAATGTAGGGAAAAAAATAAAAATAAAACATTAAATAAAGAAATAAAAATAAAAATAAAAATAATAATATAAAAAAATGGATAAAGTGGCATAAGGCACATGGCAGATAGTGCAAACCAGTGAAACAAACAAACAAACAAACAGTGCAGAATATAGATGGTGTAGTGCAAAGAGCTTATCAAGACTATTTAAAGTGACAAGGAGCAGTCTTTTTTATTCAGACTGTCAGAAGAGGTAGTTGAATGAATGAGGTCAGTCCAATGCTGTACAAGTGTCCGGTGCTTGTCTCAGTGTGAGTGTGTGTGTGTGTGTGTGTGTGTGTGTGTTCGGGTGGGTGGTGGTGGTGGTGGTGGTGGGGTGGGGGTCAGAGTTCAGTGTTGCGTGGGGTAAGAGAGGGGAGGGGGGCAAGGACGGGAGGGAGTTCAGCTTCCTGACAGCCTGGTGGATGAAGCTGTCTTTCAGTCTGTTGGTCCTGGCTTGGAGACTCCTCAGTCTCCTCCCTGATGGAAGCAGACTGAAGAAGTTGTGTGTCGGGTGGGTGGGATCACCTGCAATGCTGAGGGCTTTGCGGGTGAGACGGGTGTTGTAGATGTCCTGGAGGGAGGGGAGAGAGACACCAACGATCTTCTCAGCTGCTCTCACTATCCGTTGAAGGGACTTGCGGCAGGACGTGTTGCAGGCGCCATACCACACAGTGATGCAGCTAGTCAGAATGCTCTCGATGGTGCCTCTGTAGAAGGTGCACATGATGGGGGCCGGGGCTCTGGCTCTTCTTAGTTTGCGGAGGAAGTAGAGACGCTGTTGTGCTTTCTTGGCTAGTGCTGCAGTGTTGTTGGTCCAGGAGAGGTCCTCTGTGATGTGTACACCCAGGAACTTGGTGCTGCTCACTCTCTCCACGGACGCACCGTTGATGGTCAGAGGAGCATGCAGAGAGTGCACTCTCCTGAAGTCAACGACAATCTCCTTCGTCTTCTCCACATTCAGAGAGAGATTGTTGTCACTGCACCACCCGGCCAGGCGGCTCACCTCGCTCCTGTAGTTTGTCTCATCTCTGTTGCTGATGAGACCCACCACAGTCGTGTCATCCGCAAATTTAATGAAGCGGATGGAGTTGTGTGACGGTGTGCAGTCGTGGGTCAGCAGAGTGAAGAGGAGGGGGCTCAGCACACATCCTTGGGGGGCCCCTGTGTTCAGTGTGATGGTGCTGGATGTGTTACTGCCGACCCGCACTGCCTGAGGTCTCCCGGTCAGAAAGTCCAACAGCCAGTTGCACAGCGACGTATTGAGCCCCAGCTGGACCAGTTTATGAATGAGCTGTTGAGGGATGATTGTGTTGAATGCTGAACTGAAGTCTATGAACAGCAATCTGACATACGTGTCCGTTTTGTCTAGGTGTGTGAGGGCTGGGTGGAGGGCAGTGGCGATGGCATCATCAGTCGAGCGATTGGACCTATATGCAAACTGGAAGGGGTCCAGGGAGGCGGGGAGGACAGACTTGTTGTGCTGCATGACTAACCGTTCAAAGCACTTCATGAGAATAGGAATGAGTGCTACTGGACGGTAGTCATTGAAGCAGGATGGAGATGACTTCTTCGGGACTGGAATGATGGTGGTAGCTTTGAAGCATGTGGGGACAACAGCCTGGCTTAGTGAGATGTTGAAAATGTCTGTGAAGACATCAGTGAGTTCCACTGCACAGTCTCTCAGTACACGCCCAGGAATGTTGTCAGGACCCGGAGCTTTGCGTCTTTCTGATATTAGAAGTAAAATACTAAAAATTAAAACCCTGGCCTTCTTTGGCCTCAGATGATGACTTGAATGATTAAGAGCCTGATGAAAGTAAAGTATCTGTTATGGAGCAGAAAACACACATTTTCATGATCAGCACAGTCTCAACACAAGTGAATATTTAAACTAGGACTATATAAACAAGGCCTTAATTATCTTAAGTTAGTTTGGCTTCACATCACACTTTGAAGTAAAAAATGTAGTGTTGTAAATATTCTAAAAATGCTTACGTGATTAAACTCTCATATGTACTGCTGTGTATGAAACACTTTTAATTATTAATCAATTGCAGTCAATCATTTGCATGTGGACGGCTGTGTATATTAGCAAAAACAGCATTAGTTTTGCATTTATTACCATCAGAAGTGTTTTTTCATCAAGTCTAGTTGTCACAACTTTTTGTCACACTATAATTTCTCTTGAGTTATGTTGATATCTAAAGCTTTAAATATTTTTTGACAGCTCCATATGTATATGAGACAGCCATTGTTTGACAGTGAAATTCACCAGTGACTTTATAAAGCCAAATGTTTTCCAGAAATAGTATAAAAATATTAAGATAATCATGTCAAACAGTAATTAACAGTAGTCAAACATTGTTGTCATATGACTTCAGATTGCATGCTTAACAGTGGCATCTATATACTAGCTGAATTATGTTGAATTTGTTGCAGTTGTACTTATATATATTTATATATAAATTAATATTTTTACTCGGAAAGGATGCATTAAAATGATCAAAAGTGACAGTAAAGACTTTAAAATTGTTACAAAAGATTTCTATTTCAAATAAATGCAATTCTTTTTTAACTTTCTATTCATATGTGAATCCTGCAAAATAAAATAAATGATGATTTCCACAATATTGTGCAGCACAACTGTTGATAATAATCAGAAATGTTTCTTGAGCAGCAAATCAGCATATTATTATGATTTCTGAAGATCATGTGACACTGAAGACTGGAGTAATGATGCTGAAAATACAGCTGCGCATCACAGAAATAAATTAGTTTAACAGATATTCACATAGAAAACAATAATTGTAATAATATTTCACAACATTATGGTTTTTACTGTTTTTGATCAAATAAATGCAGCCTTTGTGAGCAGAATAAATTCTTACCAACCCCAAACTTCTGACAAACTCACATTTTCATTCTCATTAGCTCTTCTCTCTGTTATCTCACCGCACCAAGAGCTCTTGAGAAAGTATTGAGTTTCAGTCTGTCTTCACGATGAACTCTTCATCTCAGAAGGTCAAGGAGAATTTGATTCCCCATCATATGAATGTTTCAACATTTGAAATTCAGATTGAATAATGAGTCAAAAAGATGTGAAAAACAGAGACAATGGAAGTTCATGTGGAGGTCAAATGCAGTCGATCATCTGAGAGTTCAATACATAATGAACTTTTCATACTTAGCACAATATACAAACTATACTGCATGTGATAGCATGAAAACATCAGCTTATTCATGGTAAAACACTTCAAGTTGGTTCTTTGCGATTTATTGAGTTTTAAAAGTTAGTTCATTTATTCACCCTCATGTTGTTCCAAAACTGTATGACATTCTTTACAAAGCCAAAAATAATATGTTTTTTTAAAGTGAATGGGTGCCGTCAGAATGAGAGTCCAAACAGCTGATAAAAACATCACAATAATCCACAATAATCCACACCACTCCAGTCCATCAGTTAACATCTGGAGAAGACAAAAGCTGAAACAAATCCAGCGTTAAGATGTTTTTAACTCAAATACGAGTCTATAATCCATAATAACTCTTCCTCCAGTGAAAAAGTGCATCTGCTGTTGTCTCTCACATCAAAATCCAGCCACATATTTGTTTAGAGCTGTTTTGTCTTGTAAACGCTGCTTGATCTGATGCAGATTTCTCTCCTGATTCAGACCAGAACACTTTTCCAGTGGTGTGGATTACTTGTGGATTATTGTGATGTTTTTATCAGACTCTCATTCTGACGGCACCCATTCACTGCAGAGCATCCATTGATGAGACACTGATGCAGAGATGCATTTCTACAAACCTGATGAAGAAACAAACTCATCCTAATCTGGGATGGCCTGAGGGTGAGCACATTATCATAATATTTTCATTTTTGGGTGAAATATTCCTTTAATCAAAACAGTCTGGTTACCAACATTCTTCTTTTGTGTTCTACAGCAGAAGGAAAGTCACACAAGTTTGGAACGACGCAAGTGTCAATAAATGATGACAGAATGAGCACATTTGAGTAAACTCTCCCTTTAAATCTAGCAGTTAACCCTGTTAATCAGGTGTGTGAGTGCAGGCTTCGACAGATGATTCATACAGGGTTTCTGGGCGAATGCTCTCATCCACCTCTCTGTCTCACTGCAATTGTCTGACTGTCTCATGTATCAAAGTGTAGCAGGGATTGATTCTATTCCGGGGGTAATTGGTGGCCTCTAGTCTGGACCCTTGCTTCTAATCTCACAGACTCAAGATGAGAACAGGGATCACAAAGATGCCTATCGCGAGCCCACCTTGATGTTGAGAAATGAGATGCCTGGGCACTGTTGTTATGAATGTATTCGTGCTGCGCCAGAGACTGTGCTTGTGTGCGTGTGTGTAACAGAAGGTGAGTATGTAGGTGTGGAGCTGTCAGTGAATTTATCAATGCTGCAAGAAAATTACCATTCGTATACATTTTGTGCAGTTAATGCGAGTCTTTCTCTGGCTTATTACCTTTAAGAGTAAATATTTCAGTATGTCGCCTCTGCGTATAGTGCCTCTGGTGACAGAATCTATTTAGACTGAGAAACAAAGAATGGCTTGCTGGGACCGTTGACATTGAAAGTGGAATTGAACTGCTTGGAATACAGAGCGAGAGATGCTGCTAACTTCTTCGAGCGCTCGAAACCAGCGTTCCTGTTGGCAGTCCAGAACTGCCCTGAATAATCTCGCCTCGCAAGGGAAAAGTCCTGCCTTTTTTATATTCAGCCAACCATCTGCACCATATGTTGATCTCTGGGTAGGATGAGGATGAGTTTTTGCAGCCTTCAGGAGCCGGGGAACGAGAGTGAAAAATGGAAGGATACCAACAGAGAGATCTGACAAACAGAATGAGACAGAGAAAGAGAGCAAGAACACGGGGAAAACTAATGAATAAAAGTGAAGTGAAAAGTGAGACACATCTTACTTCTGAGACGAGCTTTGAGAGTAACTGACTGAACTACTAACTTAACTGCATTTTCACTAGCTTAGTTGCTTTCGAAATAGCATTTGAATCTACAAGATTCAAGCTAATCACTCATGAAATTTGAATACATTTTCTTTTATTCAATATCACACGAGTGCTGTTGCTCCAAATATCAGCAAAGCTGTGAATCGGCAGTAATCACAGCCGTACAGATTTTCAGACGACTGCAAGTGTGATATTGCTTTTACACAACAGAACAGATCGATACAAAAGAAGTTAAAATTGAGCAACCTGAATTAATCTTTATGATTGAACCGTTTGAGTGAATGGCTCAATGACTCACTCACAGTCACTCATCCTGAAAAATGCATGCAATTGAACGAATCAGCTGAGTGATTCAATGATTCAATGATTCAATGACTCACTCATGAAGACATTCAAAAGTTGACACAACAATGTAACCAGCAGAAAGATACAGATAGACAGACAGACAGATAGACGGACAGACAGACAGAAACACAGACAGACAGACACTCAGATAGATAGATAGATAGACAGACAAATATATAGATAGATAGATAGATAGAACGATAGATAGATAGATAGATAGATAGATAGATAGATAGAACGATAGAATGATAGATTGATAGAATGATAAAACGATAGGTAGAACGATAGATAGAACAATATAACGATAGAACGATAGATAGATAGAACGATAGAGAGATAGATAGATAGACAGACAGACAAACAGATAGATAGACAGATATATAGAATGATAGATAGATATAATGATAGATAGATAGATAGACAGACAGACAGACAGATAGATAGACAGATATATAGAATGATAGATATATACTGTATAATGATAGATAGACAGACAGACAGACAGATAGACAGATAGATAGATAGATAGATAGATAGAATGATAGATAGATAGATAGATAGATAGATAGATAGATAGATAGATAGATAGATAGATAGAACGATAGATAGAATGATAGAACGATAGATAGATAGACAGACAGACAGACAGACAGACAGACAGATAGATAGATAGATAGATAGATAGATAGAACGATAGATAGAAAGACAGACAGACAGACAGATAGACAGATAGATAGATAGATAGATAGACAGACAGATAGATAGACAGATAGAATGATAGACAGACAGATAGATAGATAGATAGATAGATAGATAGATAGATAGATAGATAGATAGATAGATAGACAGACAGATAGATAGATAGATAGATAGATAGATAGATAGATAGATAGATAGATAGATAGATAGATAGACAGATAGACAGATAGATAGATAGATAGATAGATAGACAGACAGATAGATAGACAGATAGAATGATAGACAGACAGATAGATAGATAGATAGATAGATAGATAGATAGATAGACAGATAGATAGACAGACAGATAGATAGATAGATAGATAGATAGATAGATAGAACGATAGATAGAATGATAGAACGATAGATAGATAGACAGACAGACAGACAGACAGACAGACAGACAGACAGACAGATAGATAGATAGATAGATAGATAGATAGATAGAACGATAGATAGAAAGACAGACAGACAGACAGATAGATAGATAGATAGACAGATAGATAGATAGATAGATAGATAGACAGATAGACAGATAGATAGACAGACAGACAGACAGACAGATAGATAGATAGATAGATAGATAGATAGATAGACAGATAGATAGTGCAGGTTCTCTGTGTTTGTTCAGTTGAGAGAGTTTGTCGGCCTCTTCTTCTCTTGATGGGATGTGGATTTGGTTTACTGCATCTCAACAGACCGAGCAACAAGAAATACGAGTGGAGACGCACAGCTGACCTTCATTTGCCAGTAATGAGACTGTTTAGCATGACGCAGCTATTTTTCACAGAGAGGTACAACAGCACACAGGGGGTTGTGTGTATTCTCAGCCTCACACAGTGCCTTTAAAATAGAAGAGCATAATCTGTTTTTGTTTATTGTCTGGGAAAGAATTAAACTCTCAGGACACATATTTATGAGAGCCCCAAGACGGGTTTTAATTAACACTAAATGTGATTGGTTTCAGGGCTGCTTTTCCTTCTTTGCCTGGAGATGCAATTTTTATCATATCCAGAAGGGTGAGAGTTACTGTGCATCAGTAGATATTCATTTGAGTTTGGAAAGTTAGTTTTTAGCCCATCCTGAGCAACTTGTCCTTTACCATGGCATTCGTACCCTCAAGAAATACCTGGGCACTGCCATCTGTCTTGTTTACTTGTAATGTGACAGTGACTGAATGCAACAGCAGGCAGGTCTGTGCTGAAGCCCCCTGGCCTGTGAGAATAGCTAATAAGGGACTGCATTTAACTCCCACTGTGTTGCTGCACCGGAGTATATTTCATACTTGAGTTCGGGCAAACCAGCAGGTCAGCGGCTTGATATTTTCCAAAGGACATAATGAGCATTGAGCAAATCAGAATAGCTCTTCAGAAAGAAAGGAAGGGGGGGGGGTACGTTTTAAAAAATGACTGTCGAGTCTCACAGAGTAAAGTGCACTTAGTCCAGTCGTCAAACTGAGAATAAAGTTACAGCAACACACCTGCTTTGTGCTCATAACAGGTCCCGCTTCAGACACTGACTTAAGCTCCATGTGCTCTCTAATCCCCACGCAATCCCCCCGTCACATCAACTTATGATGTGCTCACTCGCCGTGAGGTGTGCTAAGTGCTCCTTAAAACCTGGATGTTCTCACTTGGCCAAAAAATAAAAAAAAAAAAAAAAAAAATTGTGCTAGGAGGATGCAAGGCAATATTCTTATTCACCAACTTGCTGTCTATTCCTTAAAGTTTGGCAAAAAAAAACTAAATCAATCAATCAATCAATCAATCAATCAAATAACTAAATAAATAAATAAATATTTTACATTAAGTTCCACTTAGTTTTTATTAGTTTATAATTTTAGACCATTTATTAACCTAGTGTAATGGTAATTTCTACATTTATAGTTGTACAAATTTACAGTAGTCAATGTATGATGGCAAAGCTGAATTTTAAGCATCAAATATTTGGAAATAATATTTCCAGTAAAAATTATTCCCATTATTATCAATGTTGCTGCTTAATATTTTTTTTGTGGAAACCATGATACTTTCCCCCCAGGATTCTTTGATGAAATATTGAAAGAACAGCGTTTATTTGATTTAGATTTGTGTGTGTGCGTGTGTGTGTGTGTGTGTGTGTGTGTGTGTGTACCGTTAATGTCACGTTTAATCAATTGAATGCCTCCATGCTTATTATAGTTAAATAAAACTTAAACTAATTAAAACCATTAAAAATGTTGTTACTTGAAATCAAATAAATTTTAACTGAAATAAAATATAATACAAAAACAAACAAATAGACAGATAGACAGATAGATAGATAGATAGATAGACAGATAGATAGATAGATAGATAGATGATAGATAGATAGATAGATAGATAGATAGATATTTCAGCTAGTTGCTTATGAAACATTTCTTATTTTATTTTAGATGCACTAAAATAGCTAAAACTAAAACTGAAAAAAAATATATATAGATAAATAAAAAAGCAACTAAAATGACAAAACACAAAATTACTTTAACTAAAATTAAAATTAAAACAGAAAAAAATCTACAGTATAAAAACTACAGTATTATCTCAATTTAATCTCAATAGAAGTGTTAAATTCCCAATATACTAAAAATCTATGTATTGTATGTCCAAGAGATGCTTCTTTAGTACTAAAATGACTTATTCACCTGAGCTGTTTTCAGTGTCTTCAGCATCATTCATCAAGAGACTCTTTGAAGAGGCTTGTTTTTCCTCTTCCACACAGAATGACCCTGAAATGCATTACTCCTTCAAAGGGCCTCGTATATGTCATTTGGAGTGCGTTCAGAGAGATTTCTCTGACTTCTTCACTCACACCTGAGGTTAAAGAAGGGCTTTCATGAGTCAGCTCCTCGAGGTGGGTTCACATCTAACGTGAGGAGAGTCAAAGTCAGGTTACTGAAGGGAATGAAGGCAGCTGGAGCTACAGTATCACCTATGATCTTCTTATGGATGAATGCATGATCATATTAGCTGGAATTACCTTCATCTTTCCCTCTGAGCTAACTTATTAAAATTCAGAGGGCCATTGAGGACATTTATCCACAGGAAATCAATGAAGCTGAACAATCATCTTTGAGTTATGACACAAGGAATGACTCAAGAACCAGGATTACGATTTAGAAACCTATTCAATCTTTGATTATTAGCCGTTAAAAATTACTTAGACTTATGTGGATTCACACAAAGCTATCATGTAGCTTCAAAAAAAGCTAAATATAATGCACAAGAAATTTTCTCACAAAAACGTGTAAGATGTACATAAAATATCCCAGGCTAATGTAAAATGTAGTAAACAAACAATGGCTCCCATGACTTGCATCTCCATTAAATTAGCTGTGTTATACATGCTATCATAAAAATGATCTTGCTGCCATGAACTATAATGAAGAAACGTAAGTTATGATACCTAAAATGTGACAAAATCGCTTGAGGCCTGTTATCGTTTAGTGTTGGCTTTTTCCTTAGAAATTACAGCATGTGCTTTACAGCCAATTCTGCACATAATAGCACTTTCAGATTTTTATTCTAAGCTGTCATTTTGTGACACAAGTGAACAGTAATTCTCCTATTATTTATCAAAGCATAAGCGTTTATGTGCAGAATGTGCTACTTCTAAAAGAGAGACTTCTGCTAGACTGACACTCGCTAGAAACTGTCACCGAATGTCATCTCCTAAAAAAAGTTCTTCTTCTTAAGATTTATTCGTATTATTTATAAAAGATGTTTGAAAAAAACATGCTGACCTATTTTGTAAAATACACTGCCCTCCAAAAGTGTGGAAATGCTCTAGAAAATGGGGTTTTGGACAATATTGGCATCAATCCTTTTTAATTTGTGATAATTTTGCACTGATAAGGGACAACACAAACTACGAAAACATATTTTATTACATAAACAGTTTATACATAGAAAAAAATTAAATTTTCGATTCATCAAAATATCCACCATTAGCAGCTATTACAGCTCTGCATAATCTGGGCATCCGAGCTGTCAGTTTATTCAAACATTGACTTGATATATTACTCCAAGCCTCCTGAAGGATTGCCCAAAGATGATTCACACTGGTTGGACACTTCTTACGGACATCACGGTCCAGTCCCTAGTAGCTCAATTGGGTTGAGGTTGGGTGATTGTGGAGGCCATTCCATGACAGACATGAAGCCAGCTGACCGTTTCCTCTCCAAATAGGATTTGCACAGCTTGGAAGTGTGCTTGGGGTCAAGCTTGGAAGTGTGATATCGTCCCAAACCCCACTTTTCTAGGGCGTTTCCAAACTTTTGGAGGGCAGTGTATAAAAAAGTCATTATTCCACAAATATTAAAGTAATAATTCACATTTGCATGTATTAATTTGGCAGACACTTTTATCAAAGGCGACTTACAACTGAGGAATACATCAAGCGATTTACTATAAGTTGGCAATAAACACAAGAAGTGCCCGTTATACAAGGTTTCAGTCATTGTTCAAATAGTAAGAGCTAGTACAGGATAAAAGAGAACAG
The DNA here is from genome assembly GCA_027422415.1 of Schizothorax lantsangensis. Classification (NCBI taxonomy): domain Eukaryota; kingdom Metazoa; phylum Chordata; class Actinopteri; order Cypriniformes; family Cyprinidae; genus Schizothorax; species Schizothorax lantsangensis. The sequence continues at coordinate 1,758,783 of CM049863.1, read as the reverse complement.
AAAAAGTGAAGGCATAGGCAGTTAGATGCTCACAGAAGAAGAAGAGCAGAAGAGTATTGCAACAGTCCAGCCTAGAAATAACAAGGGCCTGGACGAGGAGCTGTGTTGCATGCTCTGTTAGGAAGGGTCCGATCTTCCTGATGCTGTGTAGTGCAAACCTGCATGATCGTGCTGTTTTTTGCAATATGATATTTAAAGGTCAGCAGATCATCAAGGATCACTCCAAGATTCCTGGCTGAACCCGATGAGCTTATCGTTGATGAGCTCAGTTGGATGGTAAACTGGTGCTGTACTGATGGGGTGGTTGGGAAGCTGAGAAGCTCTGTCTTTGCCAGGTTGAGTTGCAGGTGATGTTGTTTCATCCATGCTGAGATGTCCGTCAGGCATCGTTGGATCATCTGGTTGAAATTGAGCTGTGTGTCATCAGCATAAAACCATGTGCCTGTATGATGGGACCCAGTGATGTAGTGTGTATGGAGAAGAGGAGAGGTCCAAGAACGGATCCCTGAGGAACCCCAGTGACCAGTTGGTGTGATTTGGATACCTCTCCTCCCTAAGACCCCCTGAAGGACCTACCTGTGAGGTAAGACTCAAACCAGTGGAGTGCAGTTCTGGTGATGCCCAGCGATGAGAGGGTAGACAGAAGGATTTGATGATTAACAGTGTCGAATGCAGCAGATAGATCTAGCAGAATGAGAACTAAAGATTTGGACTCAGATCTTGCACTCCGTAGCACTTCAGTGACTTACAGCAAGGCGGTTTCAGTTGAATGGCTACTTCTGAATCCAGATGGGTTAATGTCCAGCAGGTTGTTCTGTGAAAGGAAGGAAGACACTTGGTTGAACACAAAGCGTTAAAGTGATTTTGCTATGAACGGAAGGAGGGAAACAGGCCTGTAGCTCTCAACAAGTGCGGTGTCTAGTGTGGGTTTTTTAAGCAGTGGGCCTGCTTGAGTGTGGTGGGAAAATGCCTGTGAGAAGAGATGTGTTGATGAATTGTGTGAGTGAAAGCAGAAGTGCTGGGGAAATCTTGCAGGAGATATGAGGGGATATGGTGGGGTGGCTGGATAGGATAAGTTTAGACACTTCATCTTCTGTAAGAGGAGAGAAGGAGGACAGAAGATGGTCAGCTGGGTGAGTGTGGATGCTCTGCAGTGAATGGGTGCCGTCAGAATGAGAGTCCAAACAGCTGATAAAAACATCACAATAATCCACAAGTAATCCACACCACTCCAGTCCATCAGTTAACATCTGGAGAAGACAAAAGCTGAAACAAATCCAGCATTAAGATGTTTTTAACTAAAATACGAGTCCATAATCCATAATAACTCTTCTCCAGTGAAAAAGTGTTCTGGTCTGAATCAGGAGAGAAATCTGCATCAGATCAAGCAGCGTTTACAAGACAAAACAGTCCAGAACAGCTCTAAACAAATATGTGGCTGGATTTTGATGTGAGAGACAACAGCAGATGCACTTTTTCACTGGAGGAAGCATTATTTAGTTAAAAACATCTTACAGTGTTTCTCAGTGGCTTTGGTGCATTTCTCAGAACAGAAATGACATTTTCAAAACTACTTGTTCAACCTCCACATCATCTAGTCACTTGTGCACATCATAAAAGCAGTTTCTCATTCTTTTGAACAAGTTGCAATTGCTTTGGTACTTTTATGCAATTGATTATGTACATTTGTCCATGGTTTCCTACATTAGCAGTTGCTAATGTCATGTTGCTCAAAATGTATTATGTAGTACAGAGACAAAACAGAGGAAGAGGCAGAAGAGGACAAGGACAGAGGCGCATATCAGATGAAATAAGGGCCACTATTGTGGATCATGCTGTCAATCAGGGCCTTACAATGGCTGAAGTGTGCAGCTAAATATTGGGAGATCGACCATATCCTCAATAATTCAAACATTTTAAAACAGTTTCTTACAATCAATATCCCACGTACAGTAAAGTGTTTTGTACTTTTGAAATGGATATATGGCATACATAAAAAGCGCAGCCTTTCTGCATTTCAATATACAGTAACTGTCATCCAAACTGTTGCCATATAGATTACATCAGGTAATACTAAGAGAATGCACTGTTATATTGACAACATGACTAAGCAATTTGACTGTCTTATCCATACTCAATGACACAAGGACTTGCCATTCTGATGGCACTGACATGTTCATTGACACAGATATTTATTTTTGAGAGATGAATTAAGTATTTTGAGCAAGAGATTTTGAGCTCCATTATTAAGCTTCATATTATACAGATAACTTGCTGTTTCTGTGATTAAATAAGAGGCTTGCATATTACTAAAGCAAAAACATATTATTAAAATATCATCTGGGAAAAAAAAATAGTAGTAAGTGTTTATTTTCTTCTAGCCACTATTAACATAATGCTACAGATTAACCTTAAATATGTGAAATTTAACTCAAATGTATTTATATAGTTTTTCCCCACAAATATTGCTGCAAAGATGCTTTTCTGGTCTAGAGGAGATACAGTGAGGAAAACACTATTAATGTAGCAATGAAGAAGCTACTGTAAGAGCAGTAAAAATGTTCTGAATTTCCTCGGAGCTCCTTTCAGTCCTCTCCGGGTCCCGGGCTGAAATCCCCTGCTCGTGACAACAACCAATCAAACCAATCATAAAGTCCCACATAAGCTCAGTCTCACCGGATCACTTCAGGAACAGACGACATTTGGACAGTAACTTAATTAGCGACTTATCAAATTATACTTTAAGGCAATTGATATTCTGCCCTGCAGCTAATGCAATTATAGCTTCCATTCAATTATTATTTCCTCTCCTTATGAATTTGATTCGAACCAAGTTCCAATTATTTGCACGTAGCGAGCATCCCCCGTCTCTGATCTCAACACTTCCTTATAGATTTTCCTAACACTGTTTTCTGCTCTCACTTTTTCCTCAGAAACATCTTTTAGTCCCAGTCCAATTATTTCCTATCGCTGGATGGCGGCTCTCCTCACCAAGACGAACTCATTGAAGCCAACACGATTTCATTACTGTTTATTTGCTCACCAGAGTATTGTTAATATATTTTTTTCATCCCGCTGCACAACCCAGCAGAACAGGACCGAATGTCGGATACTTGTCAGCTCGTATTGATTATGTCAAGCCCGTCCAAATGTGATTTTTTTTTTTTTTTTTTTAATACTGGTTGTGCTTTTTTTGTGGTGATGTGGGGTGAAGCGTGGGTCAGTCTGGTCCGTAGAGGGCTAGAAAGTGCCGTTATCCCAAACATTAACATTATGATAAAAGACATTTCCATAATTACAGACACCGAGTGGAGCGTCTGGCTGGAAAATGAGATGTTACTATCATCCGGAGTTTTCAGACCTCTCTTAATGCCTCTAATCTGAAATTCTAATCTCGGTAATGCAAATTTAAAGTTCATGAACATTACTTTAGGTGCAAGTTTAGTGCAGAGAAGTGAGTTGAAGGCTTTGAAGAGCATCTTAGCTTTTCCTTCCCCTCCACTGAACCTGAAAACTACATAAAGAGAGTTTTAATGAAAACTTTATTGAAGCACTTAAAAATACCAACATCTCATTATCATACGTCTGTGGGATTCAGACTCAGATGAGTGCTGGGCTGGGTACAGACTTTTATGGGTCTAAGCCTCTGGGACTAAGAATACAGATTTTGCTTTCTTAAACCTGTTATAATTTTTGTAAAAATCAGAAGTATACACACACACACACACAGACACACGCACACGCACGCACACGCACACGCACAGACACAGACACAGACACAGACACAGACACAGACACAGACACAGACACACACACACACACACAGACACGCACACACACACACACAGACACAGACACAGACACAGACACAGACACAGACACACACACACACACAGACACACACACACACACACACACACACACACACACACACAGACACAGACACACACACACACACACACACACACACAGACACACACACACACACAGACACACACAGACACAGACACAGACACACACACACAGACACACACACACACAGACACACACACACACACACACACACACACACAGACACAGACACAGACACACACACAGACACACACACACACACACACACACACACACACACAGACACACACACAGACACACACAGACACACACAGACACACAGACACACAGACACACACACACACACACACACACACACACACACACACACACACAGACACACACACACACACAGACACACACACAGACACACACACACACACACACAGACACAGACACACATCAAATATATAGATTTTTTTTCTTTTAAATGTGCCTTTTAAAAAATATTATAATCAGTGTTGGGTAAGTTACTGTAAAAAAGTAATCAATTAGCTACTAATTACATCGTCAACAGTATAATTAGTTTACTGTACTAATTACTCTCTCTAAGAAGTATTGCATTACTTATTTCGTTTGAAGTCCCATATAAACCTCAACCAGCTGAACAATAGATATGAAACTGCTCTTTTAATTCTTTCAAATAAATAATATAAAATAAGTATTCTTGAACTGATCAAAGGGAGGTTACATTAAAAACATACATTTTAATATTAGATTTTTATATATAATTGTTCTATGGTCTACACCAGGCATCCTCAAATCTGGCCCACTCCTGCAGAGTTTAGCTGTAACCCTAATCAAACACACCTGAGCATGCTAATCAGAGTCTTCAAGATCGTTAGATAATCACAGGTAGGTGAGTTTAATCAGGGTTGGAGCTAAACTCTGCAGCAGATTGGACCTCCAGGGAAAGATTTGAGGAACCCTGGTCTACACAGTATTTATTGCAATTACAGTGGATATAAAAAGTCTACACACCCCTGTTAAAATGCCAGGTTTCTGTGATAATGAGACCAAGATAAATCATTTCTGAACTTTTTCCACCTGTACAACTCAATTAAAAAACAAACTGAAATATTTTGGGAAGGGGGAAGTAAAAATAAAAAATGTAAATAATGTGGTTGCATAAGTGTGCTCACCCTTAAACTAATACGTTGTTGAAGCACCTTTTGATTTTATTACACCACTCAGTCTTTTTGGGTATGAGTCTATCAGCATGGCACATCTTGACTTAGCAATATTTGCCCTCTCTTCTTTGCAAAAATGCTCCAAATCTGTCAGATTGCAAGAGGCATCTCCTGTGCACAGCCCTCTTCAGATCACCACACAGATTTTCAATCAGATTCAGGTCTGGGATCTGGCTGGGCCTTTCCAAAACTTCAGTCTTCTTCTGGTGAAGCCATTCTTTTGTTGATTTGGATGTATGCTTTGGGTTGTTGTTGTGCTGAATGATTAAGTTCCTCTTCATCTTCAGCTGAAGCCTGAAGGTTTTGTGCATATATTGACTGGTATATGGAACTGTTCATAATTCCCTCCACCTTGACTAAGTCTCCAGTTCCAGCTGAAGAAAAACAGCCCTAAAGCGTGATGCTGCCAGCACCATGCTTCACTGTGGGTATGATGTTCCTTTGGTGAGGTGTTGTTTTTGTGCCAAACATACCTTTTAGAATTATGACCAAAAAGTTCAACCTTGGTTTCATCAGACCATAACACATTTTCCCACATGCTTTTTGGGAGACTGCTAAAAAAAACGGGCTTAGAAGTTTTTCTTACCACCCTACCCCATAGCCCAGACATATGAGGAATATGGGAGATTGTTGTCACATGTACTACACAGCCAGTACTCGCCAGAGATTCCTGCAGCTCCTTTAATGTTGCTGTAGGCCTCTTGGCAGCCTCCCTGACCAGTTTTCTCATCTTTTCATCAATTTTGGAGGGACATCCAGTGCTTGGTAATATCACTGTTGCGCCATATTTTCTCCACTTGATGCTGACTGTCTTCACTGTGCTCCATGGTATATCTAATGCCTTGGAAATTCTTTTGTACCCTTCTCCTGACTGATACCTTTTAACACTGAGATCCCTCTGAAGCTCTCTGTGGACCATGGCTTTTGCTGTAAGATGCGACTAAGAAAATGTCTAGAACAGCTAAACTTTATTTGGGTTTAATCCGAGGCACTTTAAATGATGGCAGGTGTGTACTGACTCCTATTTAACATGAGTTTGACTGTGATTGCTTGAACACAGCCACATCCTTAGTTATAAGAGGGTGTGTACACTTATACAACCACATTATTTTAGTTTTTTTATTTCCTAAAAGATTTCAGTTTGTTTTTTTTAATTGAGTTGTACAGGTTATAAAGTTCTGAACTGATTTATCTTGGTCTCATTTTTTTACATCACAGAAACCTGGCATTTTAACAGAGGTGTGTAGACTTTTATGTCCACTGTACATTAGAAGTAACTATAATTACAGAAAAAATAAGAGTAATCCCTTAATTTTCTTTATCAAGGGATAAATAATTAAAATACATTAATCAATTACTAAGTAATGCATTACCTAACACAGATTATAATATATTATTGTAAGAAAAATGCATTCATATTAATAATACATAGTTAAAATAATATTAAATACAATATTAAAATATACTACATATCAATATATTATTAAACATTTCACATTGATATAATGTTAAACATTAAATAAAGGTAATGCTATGCTATGTCTTTCATAACTTGAATCAAAATGAATGTATTTCTGGTTTGGTGTTGATGAAGAGGTGCAATCAATCAATCAATCAATCAATCAATCAATCAATCAATCAAGGCCAGATAAATGTATGCATTTTAATTGCATGTACAATTTCTGTCTATTTGGATTACACAGTTTTAACATAAACCGATAAAGTTATTGTAATGCATATTTATCAGTCATACATAAATGAAACAGGTCAGATTTGTGCTCTGGAACGAGTCAATGAATGAATGAAAAATTATAAAAAGTATAAACATGGTTAAAATGTGGCTAGCTGTGAAACAAGCAATATTTGTGTGTGTGTGTGTGTGTGTGTGTGCACTTGGATGGGTGAAATGCATAAATTCCATACTTGTAATCTGTACAATCTGGATTCAGTCCCATACTTGGCCACATGTCATGTCCCTTTTTATTGTGTATTTACAACACATTCAGTTTATTAGTAGTATTACACAAACATGATCTGTTTCACTGATGTATGACTGACACATATGCATCACATTAAGTTTATTAGTTTATATTCAAATGCATCAATCTTAAGTATTTTTTGACTGCGTCACCGATGGATATGTGGGAGTATATAAAGCCAAACAAGTGTTTAGAAGCACTGCTATAGACAAAGCCAGCATTCTGGTCACTGCATGATTTCTATTTCTGTATTTTTTTATTTTTTCTGTCCAGGGTAAATTAAATGTCACTCGTCAGACTTTAATTGGTGTTTGATATGCTGCTCTTGTCATGTCTTCTGGAGAGGCAGGGTCTTCCGCAGGGGTGGCAGTAGGTACGCATGCATCCGTCACTCAATCTGATGAGTTCTTGATGGCTCTTTGAGACTAGCTGAAACCTTCAGGTCCCTGTCTGACACGTCCCCAATCGCCTTTCTTTCCCATTTTCTTACAGGGACTGGGTTTGGTCATGTTATCTATTGAGAAGCCAGTCTCATCAGGCTCCAGCACGGGTCCTTTCATGGCCTCAGTCTGGAGTTTCTATCACATTGTCATGTTTGACAACAGGCAGAAGATGAAGATGAATCTTAGAGGAAAATGTTTGTGTATGTGACACTGGGACGGTCTGAGATGAAGCTCCAGCGGCTCTCCACTTGTTTTGGGTCATTTTGAGGACTTGGGGTGTAACGCAAAAATAAATGGGATCTTGAAAAGTATGCAATGCTTTTATTATTATTTACTTTACTGTTACAAAGAAAGAAAGAAAGAAAGAATAATTTAAAGAAATTAACACTTTTATTAATCAAGGATGCATTAAATTGATCAAAGGTGACAGTAAAGACACTTAAAATGTTACAAAAGATTTCTGTTTCAAATAAATGCAGTTCTTTTGAACTTTCTATTAATCAAATAATTGTGAAGAAATTTAATAATGGTAGAAATTATTAAGTTAAATTATGCAATATCATTTACAGTATTTCCATACATAACACACACACACACACACACACACACAAACACACTCACTCTCTCTCACACTCACACACACTCTCTCTCTCTCTCTCTCACACACACACACACACACACACACACACACACTCACACTCACACACACACACACACACACACTCTCTCTCTCTCACACACAAACACACTCCCTCTCTCTCACACTCACACACACTCTCTCTCTCTCTCTCTCACACACACACACACACACACACACTCACACACACACACACACACACACACACACACACTCTCTCTCTCACACACACACACACACACACTCTCTCTCTCTCACACACACACACACACACACACACACACACACACACACACACTCACACACACACACACACACTCTCTCTCACACACACACACACACACACACACACACACACACACACACACAGGGGTTGGTAAGATTTTTTTATTTTATTTTTGAATATTTTTATATATAATAATTAAATAATAATGTTTCATTTATTACAGTATATATTTTATCAAATTAAAATAATACTGTATATAATATATATCAATACATTAAAAATAGCATGTAAAAATAAAACCAACCCCACAATATGTGTGTGTGTGTGTGTGTCTGTGTGTTATGCTGGTTTATGTCTTATGTTTGTATATGCATACATTATAATACAATAATTTCATTTATTATTTTATTATAATAGAACATAGTAAAAAATGTATAAAATTTTATAAATGTTATAAAAAAAATGATTATATAAATACAATCAGACTAATATATATATATATTCTGATTGTATGTATATAATATTTTGTATTTTTATGCATTTAATATTTATTATTATGTATATATAATATTTACATTTACATTTAGTCATGTAGCAGATGCTTTTATCCAAAGCGACTTACAAATGATGACAATAGAAGCAATCAAAACCAAAAAAACAGCAATAATATGCAAGTGCTATGACAAGTCTCGGTTAGCTTAACACAGTACACGTAGCAAGGTTATTTTTTATATATATATATATATATACAGCAAAAATGCTGTAGATTTCGTTGTACACATGACCTTAGACATCATCCACCAAGAATAATATGCCTATTTATTGTGCTACTCTAACTATAAATGATTATTTCATTTTCCTCCCTGCCATTCATGACCCTTTTAGACTTGAAAAGCACTGAAGTCATTTAGGAAATCATCCAAAAATAGCACAAAAGACATTTCCATCTTTGGAGAGATGATGTGTATTTAGGAGAACTCGTTGAGAGACGCTCCTGAAGGACAAAGCAACACCTGTAGGCGATATGAAACTTGATTTTCCAGACAGATCGATGATAAGGGAATCTGTAGACATTGAAATGCCACGGTTAAGCGACAGTAAAACAATCAGCTTTGACGAAAATAGTCGCTTCCCCCAAACCCCAATTATCTGGCTCTGTTTTAGGACGCCTGCATCAGATCCTACGGCTCTCTGCTCTTCCCATTGAGCTCTATTGCCATGGCAACTCAGGTACAGCATTGTAGAAGGGAAGGAGAATATCAATGGGAGCAACAGACCTCATTTATCACCTAATTATTAGGATAAGTATTTGAATGGGAGCCTGAACACACATTCCCTGATAGGCTCGATCCATCAAGAGCACAGAAAGGTCGCCTGGTCGTAGTCGCGAGATCCGCTCTGGCTTATGTATAAATTCATAGCCATTTTTGTAGTCAATGTTGAAAGTACATGGGGAAAATTAGATGAGCATTCAGGCAGAAAGACACATCTCTGAGAGCGTCAACTATCTGAACGCCTTTATCTTTGCATGAAAGCACATGATGTAACAAGAACAGGGTGTGATTGAAGCATAAATCAGTAATTATGTGACGCAGAGGCATCATTGACATTTGCATTATCTGTCACAGCGCATTACACTCGTGATAAGAAGTACGCCGAGAATCAAATCTGCGGTGTTTCGGGGGAATTTAACATCAGAAACGGCACGCAGGGCATGAAGATCCACACATCAGCACGATCCCGAGATAATCATTACATAAACCTGCATCACGATTACACGGCTTTTGATGCCACTGAAACTCGAAATCCTTGTAGTGTGGGGCTGAAAGTCCGAAAGAGCACTGGATCTATGTGAAATCTTTTAAGCTGGTTGTAAATTGCCTAAAAATTCAAGCGGAGGGAAATAATAAAGGACAACTGCTGGGGAAATGAATGCTTTTGGATCTGCTTTGGCCTTAATTACAGTCAAAGCCTGAGGACAAAAGAAATAGCCTTGCATCTTACAAACACTCTTTGATTACATTAACACATAGCCACAGTTATGGCTTATATCTTTAGAACATGTATTAAATGGGTAAACTAATGGACCGGAGGTCAATGCAACCAAAAAAGACACATCTGGTATTATTACTACATTTCCAATTACGCCTCAATTCACCAAATGTGGTCTTCATGAACAACCTTCAGCGTGTACCAAAGTCTAATAGTGGATGTGCTCATATACTGACCTTTCTCAGGCTGCAGAGCTTCCTCTATAAAGGTCTGGTTAATATTTAAATATATTCTTTAAATCAAAGTTAACCTCACATAGCCTGTTATTTGACCTTTCAGAATTAAATCTGGTCCACATTGTGGCTGATTCTGGCAAAAACTCTTCTTAGACAAGAAGAGACCATTTGATGGATAGTTTTTTTACTGTATTAAGCACTTTAAAAAATATATTTTGATAGCTTTTAACCACTCTCATATATCATAGTAGATGTATATGTAGTTTCATACTGAAAGTTAAGATTGTAGTATGTGTAATACTATGATAACGGTCCATTTACTCAGCCGTGAAGATGGAGAGAACAACGAAGAGATGATAGAAAATGACAAAACGTGTGAAGAAAACAGGTAGGAATGGGCCACAAAGGATATTATGAGCAAAAAATATCAAGAAATATTGCAGATTAGAGTTTTGCAGATTATTTGTGATATATCTGCTCTATTTACTCAGTCATGAAGCTGGAGACAATGAAGAGATCCACAGCACTGTCAGTGTTTACTGAGATGTGTTCAATAAAGACATGACATATTATAATTTTTTATAATATGCAAGTTGTTTGACTTTGATGAAGATCGGATAACATTTTATGACAAATTAATGCAGAAAAACAACTAATTCCAAAGGGTTCACATACTTTTTCTTGTCACTGTATAGTTTGTACAGTACAGAATGCATTATGTCCATGGAGAGTCATAAACCACAAAAAAATCAGTGTGTGTGTGTGTTAGGTCTTGGTAACACTACTTAAATATTACAGTAAACATTTATTTAAAACCAAGATAACCTCACATAGCCTGTTGTTTGACATTCAGGATTAAATCTGCATTGTAGCTGATTCTAGCCATAAACCTCATGTGTATAAGAGACCAGCTGATAGATGTGAAGCAATCAAACAATTCTTTGTGTTTGTATGTGCACACAAATCTAAAATATTTGCAAATATGCAACTTTAGTGAACTGTTGTACGCTACAAAAATCTGGATGTGAACATATCTTGAAGAGAAGGTGCAACACGCGCTCTAAACAAGGCGGCTTACACGTTATTGGTTGTATCAATAACCATTAAATAATGGGAAACAGTGTATCTAAAATGTATGAACTGTATCCTTTAGGAAACAATGTATCTAAAAAGAAAATCCAACTTCCACAGTTTCCCTGGATCTATGGTTCAAATCAATATCTCCTCAGAATAGTAAATCAACTTGTTCAATACCAACATTATTAGTTCTCTTAATGTTTCACCAACACAAAACAATGTTTTTGGAGAACCCAAGTGCACTTTATTTACAGAGTGATCCAAAATACAAACATAAGATAAGACTTGACTTGACTCACAAACAGCAGGTTACAACTTCAATACACAACAATGCACAACGACAACAAGATGGCTACTTATAGCAAACAATGAGGGTCACATGACATGAACAAACCAATTGGAAACAAGACACCTGGACAACCAATCAGAATATGACACAATGAACAGAGGAACCAATAGCATGAATACAAGAGGGCAAGGGAAGCATGACACAAACAGCATGAATCAAATTACAAAATAAAAGACATGAAAACCTAAACCCAAAAACAAAACCCAAACCCCACATTACATGCATGAATTACAGGTGATAATAAAAATGTTCTAGGGTGTGTGAGATATTTCATCCTCCTATAGTATTTGACATTGAGTACAATTTCCACACTTACAGTTATCAGGAGGAATCAGCACTGATTGAATCTTAGAGAGTCTTACATGTACATCAGCCCTGACTAAAGAGTTCTTCAAATGGCATCAGAGGACGATGCTCAAGTTTTCAGAAGGTCTGGATCTGGGGCCGGATTCACAAAACATTCTTAAGAAGAAATTTCTTCTTAACTGCCATTTTCTTCTTATTTTTTAACTTAAGATAAAAGTTAAGAATATTTTGTATTCCCAAACATTCTTCTTAAGAATATTCTTATCTTTTTTCTTAAGATTGTTCTCAAGACAAAAATTAAGAAGAATTCAAATTCTTGAAAAGAATCTTCTTAAAAATCATCGTAAATAACTTCTTAAATTTAGGACAGACCCAGACTTGTCTTAAATCCAAAACAGTAAGAATTATTACATTTAGCAGATGCTTTTATCCAAAGCGACTTACAGTGCATTCAGGCTATACATTTTTTATCAGTATGTGTGTTCACTGGGAATTGAACCACAACCTTTTGCGCTGCTAACGCAATGCTCTACCACTGAGCCACAGGAGCACACCAAATTAGTTAATGAATTTATTGGGTTATTTCAAATTAATTGTTATATTTAAGCATTACAACAACAGTAGCTACATTATATAGCCTAATACATTGTAGGACTATTAATTGGGATGTGTGCGAGTTTTCTGAAGTGACAGCGATGACTGATAATGTAAACAATGATCAGTCATGATTAGCCTATGTGTGACGCTACTTTTTGCTGACTTCAAAACTCAGTAGCAACTCTACAAAAACAAGTCAGGGCCCGTATGTATCAAGCTTCTCAAAGTGCCATTTTAGTCTTAAGTGCTGAGAATTCATGAAATTTACTCCTACTTTCAAACTTAAGTATAAAAGCAAGTTATCAAATTTCTTAAAGCTAAGAATCACTCTTACTCTCCCAGTTATTTAAGACAGCTGGAGAGGTCTCTCAAGTGGTTAAGAGTTGCCAGCAGGGGCTTGTGATGGCGCTGAAGAGACAGAGACGTGCGCGAATCTTTCAGGAGAGGAATGTCTTTGAAATGTTTGGCGACGAGCAGTTAATCAAACAAGTTACACTTCCTCAGTTATTCAAAACGAGCAAAGAACATTTACATTACCAAACAACATCATAACTGACTTCAGTCTAGCGCGAGTATTATGCGATCTACACTGTGTGATGAATAAATCTCTTACCCCTTATTTACACTGCACACGTCTGCTGCGCGTTACAGCTCCACAGCCACCGGAGCTGATCAGCCGCGCCGTGGCAAGTTTCTGAAGCCGCTCTCCGCGCTGCATCACTAAAGATTACAGTCTATTTTTGACGGATAATAATAATAATCGTCTCGCTGTCGTCAAAGGCATCAGCAACAGTCGATACACTTTACTATCGTCTATCGGCACCCTAAATTAAGTTGTGATGATGCTTCGTTTCCTTGCCATAATGTGTTCTCTTGAAAAGTCTTTATTGTCAAATGTGTGTTGAATGTAAACTCCTATTAGGAATTTAACCATTCAATGTAAATTTATCTGAGAATATTCTTAATTAAGGAAATCTATTCAGTGATTGGTCCATGCATATGTCGTCATCCAAAATCCCGTTTGTGGCACAGCAAAGTGTCGTGAATCATCTCTAAGACTGACACTTAAGATTTAGTCCTACACTTCGCTTAAAGTACGACTGAGATGATTGATAACTAACTTTTAATCGCAGCTTTGAGCCAAGAATTTTTTTCCACTTAAGTCAATTCTTAGCAGTGTTCTTGAGAGTAATTCTTAGAGGCTTGATACATACGGGCCCAGATAGAGAGTTTTAATTGGACGCTTTTATTTTAGCTTTTAAATACAGCATAATCTTTGGCAGTATGCAGCGCATATGAATGTGCCGGTACACAGGACGCGAGCGCGGACACATACCGGAAGCGTTCACTCGGATGAGAGCGCAAAAATGAATGAAACAGATCGCTGCAGTTTGAGACAGGCTGTTCAAAAACACGCCACATTAAAAACATGAAGCTGAGCGCCAGTCAAAGTCGTGACAAAAAGGTTGTGCGTGCTTACTATGATTATTATGCACATCAGTATAGGGTAATCTGCAGGAAGCGCAAAAAGACAATAAAGTGCGAGTTTATCAGTGCGTCATGTCTTCACTCAGATAAAGACTGTCATTTTCTTCTTAAGAAAAAAATTAAGATGTTCTTAAGAATATATTTGAGAACTTATTAAGAATTTTTCAAGAATTGCACTTAAGAACATTCTTACGAACTTCGTATATTTTATCTTAAGAAATTTCTTAACTTATTTCTTAAGAAGATTTTCGTGAATCCGGCCCCTGATTTGCAGATGTACCAGTGTTTCTGTATAGTGCTGGAGCTTAAGTAGAAGAATATAATAAACTGCACAGAATAACTTCCTTCAGTGATTTGAGTTCTATAGAAGAATCAAGTAAAGGTTCTCTTAGAACAGCTTTTAATTTATATTCTGCACTGTCTAACCACCTATCCTTGTACCCTTCTCTTCTTCCACACTTCAGTTTTGCAGACCTCAAACGAATTCTCTGTTGAACAGATGCGCTTGATCCTGTGTAACTGCTCAATGGAAGACTTTTCTCCAGTAAAAGTGGGTGGCAGCCATGAGTGTATAGAAAATTATTCTGAACTGTTGTTTTTTTTCTCTCTCTCTTCTTTGAACTGGTTCTTTTGGACAGTTCATTTCAGTGAACTGGTTAAAAAAAATAAAACAATGCACAAGATTGTTCACGTAATCTTGCTATGACATCACGTATACGCAATGTTGTTTTAAATTAGCCCATGATTTACTCACCCTCAAGGCATCCTAGGTGTATATGACTTTCTTCTTTCAGACGAATCCAAGCTCTTCCAAGCTTTATAATGGCAGTGAACGGGTGTTATTTTTTAACAGTCCAAAAGAAGTCCAATAAAGCGCATCCATCCATAATAAAAAGTGCCTCACACGGCTCCGGGGGGGTGAATAAAGGCCTCCTGTAACGAATTAATGCATTTTAGTAAGAAAAATATCCATTGCTTGATTGTTCTTCTCATTCTCATTCTCAAAAAAAAAAGAATATATATGTACAGTATATACAGTATATATATATATATGTGTGTGTGTGTGTGTATGTGTGTGCATTTATATATATATATAATGTATATATATATATATACATACATACATATATATATATATATATATAATTAAATAACACAATGCCTCTTACTCATGATTTCTGACAGGAGAGCAGTCAGTCAATGGGAAAACAAAGTAACTTGTGTTACTTGTTTGAAAAAGTAACTTATTTTCTTGTAAAATAAAAAGTAATGCATTACTTTAACTAGTTACTATGTATCTGATTACGTAACTTGTGTTACTTTTAATGCATTACCCACAACACTGTCCGTGAATATCAAGAACATTTTGTGTGTCCACTTCATGACCCCTTTAAAGTCATGAGACTACTTTAAGTATTTGTTACAAATACTCATATCAAACTTTGCAAAGACAGTTTTTGTTTCTCGGGCTGCACAAGAAAAGTCTTGGCTGGAGCTTGTGAAGTGCTCTCTAGTTTTGTGTGCCGTGTGCATCATTCGGTGGGTGAGCGGATGGTGGGCGGTCTGTGGGTGTGCCGTTTGAGCCTAACCTTAGTTTAACATCTGTACGTTTGGGAACTGGTTCTGACGAGATACAGAAGATCAGCACTGCAGTGCAGTAAACAATACAATGGAAAAGAGCCTCTGCTTCTCTTTCCAACCATCAGCCGGTGTCTACCTTCTGCCTCTGAAATATGTTAATTGTTTCCCTGTGAGGCTTTGGTGAGGCACGGAGCCAACTTGTAACAATTCTTCCTAATCGTTTTAACGGATTACACCAACAGAGCAAACACTGAACATCCAATGTGTGGTGATAAGTACTTGATAATAGACAAGTCCTAACTGCTATCAATGTAAAGGTTTTCCTTAAAATCTCTGTGTTTTTTGTCTCTTAATGTAAAAAGGTTGAGGAATAACGACTGGGTCCTGCTGGACTCATCTGGAGAGTTTCCATCACGTCACAAACTCTGAATCTGCACAGCTCTGGAGGTCGTTTCATCATTGTGTTTGCTTTGGTCCTCAGGCGTGAGTTCACTCACACACACACACACACACACACACACACACACACACACACACACACACACACACACACGCACACACACACACCACCTCCTGTGCTGGATCGGTTATTGAACATGTTGGTCAATGTTAATTTGCCTTGATCACTGTGAAATGTTTCTTTCTAGCTCTATGCAGTTGTTCTATTTACCAAGAATTGGTGAAATCGACAATTCTGCAATTATTAGTATGTAATATATATATTATTAATGTACTGCAATATATTTTATAATATTAAACTACCGTTCACAATTTGGGGTTGGTAAGACTTTGTCTTGTTTCTGAAAGAAGTCTCTTCTGTTCACGAAAATTGCATTTATTTGATCAAAAATACAGTAAAACAGTAATATTGTGAATATCATTGCAGTGTAAAAGCTGTTTTCTATGTGATTGTCTGTTAAAATGTAATTGATTTCTGTGATTTTCAGCATCATTACTCCAGTCTTCAGTGTCACATGATCTTCAGAAATCATAATAATATGCTGATTTACTGCTCAAGAAACATGTATTATTATTATCAATGTTGAAAACAGTTGTGCTGCACAATATTTTTGTGGAAACCGTGATGCATATTATTTTTCAGAATAGTTCTAAAGAACAACATTTATTTAATGCATAACTGAGTATTTTTGAAGGTCAAAATAACGCATCTACAGTGTGTGGCTGTTTTATAAATATTCCTCATATATTTATATATTTTTATTATACAGTATGCTTTTAGTGCTTTTTAAATAATTCCAAACAAAAGCTGCTTTTCACTCAAAATGCGATTCTGGTGTCTTTTTCTCACATTTTTAAAACATTACAATATATCGGTCTGATGTGTGTGCTCTTTTTTAAAATAGAAAATAAATAAATAAATAAAACTTAAAGAACTTACACTTAAAGAAAAAAGTGAAAAGAATGAACAGAGACTAATTATCTGATTCTAATTATAGTGCATGTGTTAATCTACAGATAAAAAAAAATGCATCATGCAAAACTGATTTTTAAATAATGATTAATCATTATGATCATGGCTTTGTGTCATCTCTTACAACACCTTATAGCACAGCACATGCAGTATTAATGATGTCTATAACAGCCGAATCTGACACTCGCTTATTATATTTCTACTGGTGGGAAAGATCAGATATATTTAGCATGGCATTTACAGCGAATCTGAACACCGCGCCATCTTAACCCATCAAAGATTCACTGAGATTAAGAATCATTTTGCACTCATTTTCACTCTTTTCTAAAAATGTCAGTGTCAATTGAACCCAGGCCAGTCAGGTCTCCAGAAGCCCGGACCAGTCATTTGAGCTCATTTTGTTAATCCAAGGAGTCTTGTCTTCACCCATAATACTGTTTTTTAGTCAGTTTGCACAAAAGCATTACAGAGAATGAGACGTGGATGAGTAATAGATCAGGTGAGGCATTTCATAAGTGCATCTGAGCATTATATGTGATTTTTCTACTGGTGCAGTCCGTGGAAGACGGTGCGGCTCTGTCTTCGACTGATGTAGAGGAGTTTAGAAGTAAAGATCAGCTTGCTGATGCAATTTCACCTCAAGATGTTATAATGGCCAATTACCTCACTGAATTCCCAATTGTATTATGATGTTTCATTCTGAACTTGAACCGAGTTTGAACTTTTATATCATTTGCCCAACTGCTGAGGGAATCGTAACAGTCCAGTGTGAATACAAAATATGATCTCTGTTCATGTTGCAATGAGTCACATAAATGTTTCCAATTACTCAGTCCCTAAAGTCAACATCAAGTGTTCACAGCTGATTTTTGTTTGTTTTTATGGATCAGGAATGGAGAGGTTGTTTGGACATCAACAAAAATCAGAGCTGTTTCAGAGTTTTGATCATATTTTGATCAAATATTACAAAGACAAGCTTTTTTTCCCCTTAGACTAGCATGTACAGATGAAGAGTTCACAATAAGACCAGAAAGGAAGTAAAAAAAGTGAAAAGAAACTAAAAAGGAGCAATTTTTGACTTTGAGTAGTGAAAATGGGAGCGTATAATGCATGCTACGGCACTGTGACTAAGCAAGATCAGCAAAAATAAAACGATCGTTGTATTCTAGAGAAGTATTTTTCCATTTGGGTTCATTTGAGGATCTGATTTCCATTAATTAGAGTTTCCTGACAGACTCCCATGTGGCGGCTCACAGACTATTTGTCACATTGGGACTTCTATGTTGGCAAATAACAGCAGCATTATTATAATGATACGACTGAAAAACAATATCTGTGTTTCTATTGTATGTGGTTGGTAGATGAAAATGGGCGGATTTTGTCATAGTGTTCTTCATCTTGACCTTCAGTCTGGTAGAAATGATCTATGAGCAAAGCATATACTCAATGTTTTTTTTGTTTTTGTTTTTTCTTCAGGACTGAGGTAGATTAGACATCAAATAGACAACACATTAGCAAAACTGTTCAGTTGTCATTAAAAGTTTAAATAATTATTAATAAGCCATTAAAGTAGAACAGTGACATGTACTGTACTGTTCACATGTGTGGGGTTGGGAAGATGACTTTGTATCTTCTGCTCACCAAGGCTGCATTTATTTGATCAAAAATACATTAGTAATTATGAAATATTATTGCAATATCAAATAGCTGTTTTCTATGTGAATATGTGTTAAACTGTAATTTATTTCTGTGATCAAAGCTGTATTTTCAGCATCATTACTCCAGTCTTCAGTGTCACATGATCTTCAGAAATCATAATAATATGCTGATTTGCTGCTAAAGAAACATTTCTGATTATTATCAATGTTGAAAACAGTTGTGCTGCACGATATTTTTGTGGAAACAGTGATACATTTTATTTTTCAGGATTCACAGATGAATAGAAAGTTCAAAAGAACAGCATTTATTTGAAATAGAAATCTTTTGTGACATTAGAAATGTCTTTACTGTCACTTTTGATCAATTTAATGCATCCTTGATTAATAAAAGTAATACTTTCTTAACAAAAGTCTTAAAAAAACCTCTGAACCGCATAGATCCCAGAACATTAAATAAACAAATAAATAAGATGATGTGAAGTTCTTTTCCAAAATTATTATATAATTTAATATTTTATGAATACATTTATTGATTGATTTATTGAATAAATGCTTAATAATAATGTTCTGAATTATTATTAATAATCAGAATAAACCATTCTTCCACCAGTCAGAATGTGAATCTTTTACAGTGTAATTGTCACGGTGCACACAGGAGGAGGATACAGGGACACACAGACGAGGATTAAACTCAAAATAATAGTCTTTAATGTAGACATCAGGGCAAGACAAGGCAAGGCTGACACACAGGAACACCGGGGAGTAACAAGTAGACCAGATGAAATCAAACTGAACAGACAGGACTATAAATACACAGGGATAATCATAGATAATTAGACAAACACGACTGGACAAGAATTAACTCATAATGACACTTAACGAGGACAGGAAACAAACCAAATATGGACACAAGAGGCGGGAACACATGACACACACACGACAGAGGACTGACATAACTCCCCCCTCCCGGAAGACGCGGGACGCACCTTAACAGTTCCACCGGGGAGGGGGGGGGGGGTGCTCTGGAGGCCCCTCAGGACAGACATGGACAGGAAGACAGGACGGGGACCTCCAGAGCGGAACAGACAGAATCGGAGGCCATGGCGGAGCTAGGGGCTCAGGAGGCCATGGCAGGTCGTCTTCAGGGCCTTGGCCTCGGTCCCCTCGGCCCAGCCCCTACAGCCGGAACCCTTTCTACCCCCCAAAAAAAATTCCCTGGGGCAGCTAGGGGGAATCAGGAGCCCTCCGGGGCCAAACAAACAAGACAAGACAGCCCACAGGAACAGGAAGCCCTCCTGGGCTGGCTTGGAAGCTGAGGCTTCCTCTGGGCATGACGAGGAGTCAGGGGCCCTCACAGGGTCCCTCAGCAACCGCTTCCACTTCTGTGACAGGAGGGGCAGGCGGCTGGGACTGGCCTCCATGGACACAACTTGAGGAACCGCCTGCCCCAGACGAGTCTCCGCAGACAAGACACGACAAGGTAAGTTAAAAATGTTCCTGTGGGCACAACAAAACATAAACACGGCACTTCTGGTCGTGACGTGTGGACTAGATCCACGGGACCTGGGCTTGAGTCAGCGGCGGGCCGGCGGGCTTGCCACATGCACTCCAGGCGGGCTTGCCAGCGGCGTGACTTGTGGGAGCCATGTACGGCGGCGGATATCTCCCATGATCGGCAGGCCTGCCTGGGTGAGCCGCGGTCGGCGGCGTCGATCTCCCGCGAATGGCAGCGGCGGACTTGCGGGATTCTCGTGGCAAACTCCCATGCCGACTTGCAGTGGCTGGACAAGAATTAACTCATAATGACACTTAACGAGGACAGGAAACAAACCAAATATGGACACAAGAGGCGGGAACACAAGACACACACGACAGAGGACCGACAGTAATGGACAGTAATGGAGTTTTCTGACAGTGCATGAACAGAAGTGTGATTTACCAGTCTAACATCGAACAAGCACTAGGCCAAAAATACTGCATTAGTATCTGCAACACATCATCATGCAATCCCATTCAAACCTTTTAAAGACAAGTCATTACTTCTGTAATACGTGCCATTGATTCCCAGCACCAGCGTTGCTACGGCACGCTAAGACTAATGGATCACACTGTGCAATTATCACACGCTTCTGGTGCGCTTCTCCGGCACAAAGCCACGCATGGCGGGGTAAATGAAAATGAAAGAGACGGGCGAGCGTTAAATGCCAGCGGTGTGAAGGAGCGAGAAACACAGATAGATATTTAACATCCTCTCACAGTCTCTGACTCTGATTGGGCTTGAATGCTGTAATGACACAGATGTACAAGCGGAGGAAACGCTGGGGACAAAGCCTGGAGTTCACTCAAGCGTTAATGCACACTGCACTGGGAGCACATGAGTGATTATGTATTGTGAAAATAACCATGGGAAACTATTTTTTCTCTATGCATGTAATGAGGGAATATTTTAAGCAAGGAGCTATGATTTAGGAGTTATTTCAGATACAGTAAAGGTTGTGCAGACAGTAGTTTTGAGGTTGTTTTTTGGACTAAGAAAACATTTTTGCAGCCCATTACATTTTAAAAGCATTAAGGGCACAAATTCATGGTTTGTTTTGGTTGTACGAATGGATGGATTTTATGGAAGATAGACATAAAATCATATATATATATAAATATATATATAAATATATATACGGTATATATATATATATATTATTTTTTTTTTTTTTTTATGTATAATATACATATTTCAATATCAAATGGAACATGAATTTGCTTAAACGTCTAGCATTCAGTATGAGACACATAAAATGTGCCATTATTTGTTAGCTACAGGCTGATCAATATTAATAGCTTCTAATATGAAATGCATAGAAAAGTTTATTATTTTGTCTTCATTGTTTGTTCTTCTTCAACATGACCAGTCCAAAGTTTGGACACATAATCTCATTCTTATTATTACTGATTCCACATTTTTTAAAGTATTAATAATGTCATAAAAATGATGAAATAACACAAATGGATGTGTGATTATTATGTATTTACCAATAAATAAATGAATAAATAAAATAATAAAATAATAATAATAATAATAGTACAGTCTTCTGTAATGTCAATAAAACTATGAAATAACAAATGGGGGTGTGAGAATTGTGTATTTATAAAAAGAAATAAAAATCAAAATATGCAATAATAATAATAATAATAATAATAATATCTATTTGTCTTCAAACTGAAGTCAATAAAACAAAACAAAAAATAACACAAATAGGAGTGCCATAGTTACATATTTACAAACAAACAAACAAATAAAGAAATAAAAAGTATGTTATTTTATTACCCAAATTTGCTACTGCATTCATCAGGCTCAGCAATTCAACCCTGTTACTGCGGGTTATTGTAACTAAAACATTTTAAAATTATTTTCCTTAATTTATTGGAAATATAAGTTTACAAATGACAAACAACTACAACATTTGAACTCAAACCAGATATCATGTACTGAGTGATAGTTTAATTTTAACTAAATTCATAACACTGTTTATATATATATATATACAAAATACAGTTTCAATCTTAAATTTCTTGTGCATTTCTTTGTAATTATTTGTGAAATTTATTAGCAATTTCTGAGTGAAAATTGTTTCAAAGTAAAACTTTTTAGTGATACTTAAATTTTTATAACAGGGTTGCAAGATAATATAATTTATATAATTCATATAAAATAAAAAATAATAATACAAATTAACACAATATTTAATTTGCCATGCTGAGGTTGAGCATCAATGTGGGAAGTCGTGGCCTAATGGTTAGAGAGCTGGACTCATAATCCAAAGGTTGTGGGTTCGAATCTCAGGTCTGGCAGGGATTGTTGGTGAGGGAGTGAATAACCAGCGCTCTCTCCTCCTTCAATACCACGACTGAGGTGTCCTTGAGCAAGGCACTAAACCCCCAACTGCTCCCCGGGCGCTGTAACATGGCTGCCCACTGCTCCGGGTGTGTGTTCACTTAGGATGGGTTAAATGCAGAGAATTAGGAATTCGTGGCCTAATGGTTAGAGAGTCGGACTCGTAATCCAAAGGTTGTGGGTTCGAATCTCGGGTCCGGCAGTGATTGTTGGTGAGGGAGTGAATAACCAGCGCTCTCTCCTCCTTCAATACCACGACTGAGGTGTCCTTGAGCAAGACACCGAACCCCCAACTGCTCCCCGGGCGCTGTAACATGGCTGCCCACTGCTCCGGGTGTGTGTTCACTTAGGATGGGTTAAATGCAGAGAATACATTTCACTGCTGGTTATATACTCTCTATATAATCGTGTATGTGACAAATAAAATAATTCTATAATTCTAATTCAATATTTCCTGACTGTTTTCTGAGAAACTCCCTCATCTGTATCTTTCTCATGCTGAAGCAGCAGGTGGAGAGCAGAACACAATCAGACTGATGTTAATCTACTTTTCTCCTTCAAGAACAACTTCCCAGACTCTGCGTCCGTCTCTCTTCTGCTTTGTGTCTGTTGATGGGGCTTCTTGAAGAGTTGCTTAGGATGCTGTCCAAGGACCTGAGATGTTTTCTTCTCCTTTAGATCTGTTTGGACAGCTGGCCTTTCAGGCTGCTCTGTAAAGACACTGTTAGTAAATAAGAGCAAGATTACTGGCTGTCTGTGCCCTGAATCACAGACCATCCACGTGGATCTGAACTAGTTCACTGCACCCATCATGAGCGTATGGGGAGATTTACACGCTGATACTGCCAGATGAGTCTTTTTCTAACAAATTTGTATCAACTAAATGCACATATGTGTCCCTGGAGCACAAAAGCAGTCATAAGTAACACAGGTATATTTGTAGCAATAGCCAACAATACATTGTATGGGTCAAAATTATACATTTTTCTTTTATGCCAAAAATCATTAGGATATTAAGTAAAGATTATGTTTCATGAAGATATTTTGTACATTTCCTACAGTAAATATATCAAAACTTAATTTTTGATTAGTAATATGCATTGCTAAGAACTTCATTTGAACAACTTTAAAGGTGATTTTCTCAATATTTAGATTTTTTTGCACCCTCAGATTCCAGATTTTCAAATAGTTGTATCTCAGCCAAATATTGTCCTATCATAACAAACCATACATCAATGGAAAGATTATTTATTCAGCTTTCAGATGATGCATACATCTCAATTTCGAAAAATTGACCCTTATGACTGGTTTTGTGCTCCAGGGTCTCAAATGTTTCCATGTGCATCATTCTAACATGTTACACTTGTGTTACAGTTAATTTTACGGTGAGTGTCTTCAATATCTTCCTCTATAAGATTACTGATATCAGTGTTTTTTTCTGCTTATGTTTATAGTAGTAAATCTGTCTGTAAGTCTGCAGATGCAGCTTTAATTATTATATTTGCACCTTTCTATGACTCACAGAATTAAACTTTGGGACGCTTTCCTTTATATAACACTCTGTTGTCATGGCAACATCAGAATCTTTCCATTTTCAACCAGAATATGAATCAGAAGCACTTTTCACAGATTTATTAACCGTGTAAGCTATAGTGTATAAGTGTAAATGTATAGTAGTATAATGTATAAGTGTAAATGTATAGTAGTATAATGTATATGTGTAAATGTATAGTAGTATAATGTATAAGTGTAAATGTATAGTAGTATAATGTATAAGTGTAAATGTATAGTAGTATAATGTATAAGTGTAAATGTATAGTAGTAAATGTTTTGTTTAATTTTCAATACAATTCAATAGCGATGCTTTACTGATTAGATGCTACTGTGATGCATTTGGATGTTTATTCAAAGAAAACATTTTTTTTCGTTCTACTTGATTTCATTACTTCTTTCTTGCTTTGTGTCTTTTCAGATCAAGCAAAACGTTTACTTAAAACACCTTGTTGTCTTTTTCTCTTCCAGTAGAACACCTCATAACTCATTCTGGAGGTACAATGTGCTTGTTTTTTATCGGACAGATGAAATATATTTCACATTTATTAAGGCACAGATGGAGGATGAAAACAGTGGATGTGAGCCAAGCAGAGGCGGTTTGAGTTTCTATAAGTCAGTAAACGCTTTATGACACAGTCTGGATGAATTACACAGCATTTCTCATCTCTCAACTGTTAATGTTCTCGCCATATTTCAATATCAAATGGGACATGAATTTGCTTAAACGTATGAGACACATAAAATGTGCCATTATTTGTTAGCTACAGGCTGATCAATATTAATAGCTTCTAATATGAAATGCATAGAAAAGTTTCTTGTTTCGTCTTCATTGTTTGTTTTTCTTCAACATTACCAATCCAAAGTTTGATCTCATCAAGTCAAGTCACTTTTATTTATATAGCGCTGTTAACATTACAGATTGTGTCAAAGCAGCTTTTACAGTATCAAACAGGAAAATAGTGTGTCAATAATGTAAAGTGACAAGATTAAACACTCAATTTTCAGTTGAAGGCATTTCAGTATTGAAAGTTTAAATAGTATCTGTGCAATCAAGTCAACGATATCGCTGGAAATGAATTATTATATATATATATATATATATCATTATTATTATTACTAATTCCACATTTTTTTTAAGTAATAACAATGTCTTAAAAACTATGAAATAACACAAATGGATGTGTGTGAGTATTATGTATTTACAAATAAATAAATGAAAAAATAAAATAATACAATACAATAATAATAATAATATATCTATTTTTCTGCAAAATCAAGTCGATAAAAACTATTAAACAATACAAATAAGAGTGCAATAATTATGTATTTATAAACAAACAAACAAACAAACAAACAAACAACAACAACAACAACAATATTAATAATATATCTATTTGTCTGCAAAATCATGTCAATAAAAACTATTAAACAAATAGGAGTTCACTAATTAAGTATTTATAAACAAACAACAACAACAACAACAACAACAATATTATTAATAATAATAATAATTATTATTATTATTATTATTATTATAATAGGTTTGTTTACTTTTTCAATGTGTTTGTAAAGTCAGTTTCCAGCATTTAAGCACAAGCCTTTAGATCGAAAGAGTTTAAGTTGATGAGAAACTTTAATTCTCTCAAGTGTGTCCAAACTGTTTCCCGGTACTGTATGTACAGTACAGTCAACATTCATCTCTGCTTTGAACTTTCATATTTATTTCCATATTTACTTTTATATTTCTATTAGTGGTTTGCTGTAAACCACTGAATACTAGAACCTGCCAGTAAGTGATCAATAGAGGATTTCCATATACTCTTTGATACATATTAAAGGGGTCATATGATGTTGCTAAAAAGAACGTTATTTTGTGTATTTGGTGTAATGCAATGTGTTTACGTGGTTTGAGGTTCAAAAAACACATTATTTTCCACATACTGTACATCATTGTTGCTCCTCTATGCTCCGCCTTTCTGAAACACGTCGATTTTTACAAAGCTCATCGTTCTGAGAAGCGAGGCGTGCTCTGATTGGCCAGCTATCCAGTGCGTTGTGATTGGCCGAATACCTCAAGCGTGTGACGGAAATGTTACACCCCTTACCGTATTGTGATGACGTGTCCCGGCCTTTTTACAGTCTATGGTCCAGGCGCGACGAGACTAAAACAATAAAATTTGCTATAAACGAGGCATTTGTTGCATTCAGTGAGGACATAATGACTGATTATAATGACTCATATGGTCTTTTTACGCATTGTGCCGCGTAAACATAACACCATGTCTGCATTTGTGATCGTAGAAACACCAAACAACAAGCACTACTCTACACAGCTCAAAACTCACGTTTGAATCGTCAGTGGCAAATTCTTTAAATATGAAAACATACTTACAGGCTGTGAGTCAGAAGCACCAGACTGTTCTTGCCACGTTGGAATTGCCCCACTTTATAGTGTTCACAGCCATTAGTGTTCACATTGTAGGCTACTCTCTCAGGATCAAGAAACAGTCCTCTGTAAAATGCGCTGCACACACTCTAATATTTGGGTTGAACTGTTCTGGAACAGTGTTGTAAATACAACTTAACCACTGATTTCTAGTTGTGTCCTCTTTTGGATCCCAAACAAAGTAGTTTCTCTTTCACAACGAAACACAGCGTCTCCAGGATATGACGCCGGCGGCAGCAACAACATTACAGTGAGAATAAAAATCACGCCTTCTTTCTTTGCGTGTACATTTAGGTGGTGTTTTGCAAATCTTCCCACACCGTGACGTAGACATGTGGGGGCTTTTAGGAGAGCGTGGACAAGTCTTAACTTTTATAAAGAATATCTCTTTGGGTTTGAGACTTTAGTCTTTGCAACTTTAGGGATCTTATCTATGCATGAACAGCTTGTAACACACCAAAGAGAAAGAAACACTTGAAATCACATCATATGACCCCTTTAAGTAAAGTTTATGTTGCTTCAGCATCATGTGAACACCTTATAAATATTTTTTTTATCAGTATTTTTGGTAAAATTATCTAAACACTCTTAATAGAAGATACATTTAGGCTTAAGAACCAAAGTTTTGTTAGATAGTAAGACTTGTTTTTAAAGAACATATAGGCCTGAGATTATATTTTTCTTACAAATATTTAAATAAAAAAAGCGGATTAAAAATGATTTAGTGCGGTGAAAGAAAGGTGGAGGGCATCTCTGACCCTTTCTACAGCAGCCGCTTGATTTATAACGAGCAAGAATTAGTGATTGCAGTCTTGCCACCGCAGCTTTAGTAGATTAAAATAAATCATTTACACACACGACGTGAGTCAGCAGTTAATGCAGCCGTTCACACAGAGAGGAAGCAGAGGACACATACACCAGCGTATCGATGCTGGACGGATGAGTAAATTAGACACTGAGCAGTCCTGATGCTGCTGGACTGAGTAATGCATGACTGATAGAGCATCTGACCTCTGTCCTCTGATAGACTCGTGACACTGAGGGATTCAGTGTTTGCATTCAGAGCGCGGTCCTGCAGCACCTGTTTTCATCTCTGACAGCGCTATGAATCAGAATTCATGTAGATGCGTAGACAGATATGTCCCTGTCTGCGGTGCTGCATACCAATAACCCGGCTGAGAAGCTCTTATAGAGCAGCTTAGTGTGACAGTGTGCTTTACTGAAGACTTTGATCGATGAGAGGATGAGGTTTTATAGCTAAAACGAGGGGTTTGCACAATGAATGAATGAATGAACGAAAATAAGTTTACATCTAATTCAGTCTAGATATTAACTGAAAATGTAATTATTTTTTGTTACAAACGCATAATCAGTGTTGGGAAGGTTACTTTGGAAATTTAATAGGTTACAGATTACAAGTTACCCTATTTAAAATGTAAGAAGTAGTGTAACTTTTCAATTACTTTATTAAAGTAGTGTAACTAATTACATTTGATTACTTTTCTAGATTTCTAATGTTTTCTAATGTCATTTTTAAATCTTTTAAACACTTTTCAAACATGTAAACCAGGTAATGCCGAGTTCACATCGCACGATTTCACAATAGGAAGAATCGCAGACAACTCTGTCTGATCCGCAAATACAGCCAAACGCACGAGAAGTGATAAGGAAATAACGCAAGATCACGCTGATATTATGGTCTATAAGTCCTCCCCGAACACACAATAATTAATAAAGATGACTTAACAAACATACTTCTGCCGGGAAATGTTTATATACACAAATCTAACCTACTTGAAAGTGAAACCTACGTGTTGTGCACTTTATAATGAGTTTATTTCTTATAGCCTATAAAAGCCCTCAAAGTGATGAAAAAGAAAAATGCAATAAATATTTTGTCCTTTATAGAATAATATTATTTACAGGAAAAACCCTAGCCTCTTCTTCATCTTCATGTAGCCTACCTGTTCTGTATATTATAACCCTAGCCACAGCCACATCACCCTGCAGCCCAAGACTGGTCGCCCACTGAAGCTAAGCAGGGTTGAGCTGGTCAGTACCTGGATGGGACACCTCCTGGGAAAACTAGGTTGCTGCTGGAAGAGGTGTTAGTGAGACCAGCAGGGGGTGCTCACCCTGTGGTCTGTGTGGGTCCTAACGCCCCAGTATAGTAATGGGAACACTATACTGTAAAAAAGCACCGTCTTTCGGATGAGACGTTAAACCGAGGTCCTGACTCTCTGTGGTCATTAAAAATCCCATGACACTTCTCGTAAAGAGTAGGGGTGTAACCCTGGTGTCCTGGACAATTTCCCTCCACTGGCCCTTGTCAATCATGGCCTCCTAGTAATCCCCATCCACTTGATTGGCTCTATCTCTCTCTCCTCTCCACCTGTAGCTGGTGTGTGGTGAGCGCTCTGGTGCTGTTGTCCTGTGGCTGCCGTCGCATCATCCAAGTGGATGCTGCACACTGGTGGTGGTTGAGGAGAGACCCCCCACATGATTGTAAAGCGCTTTGGGTGTACAACCATACACAATAAAGCGCTATATAAATGCATCATTCATTCATTCATTCATTCATTATAATCCTGTTTAAAAAAAAAAAAAAAAAAGAAAATACCTCCTTGAACTTCCCTCTGCCCTGTATCGTGCTCTCTCATTGGCTGTAGGTCATCGCCGATGTATTTTTCAGTCAGAACCGGTCAGAACTCATTCACACAGCAGGATTGAGAATCGCCGACAGCTCCAGATATTTAGCATGCCAAATATTTCACGGGCGTCGGCGATGCCTCCGATCTCGGGCATTTGTCGGCGATTTATCAAAACCTGTGAAAAATCGGGCTAAAATCGTGCAGTGTGAACTCGGCATTACAGTAGAACTCAACACTGTCAGACTTTCCCAATCCTTCATCACTTGAATTAAGATTATAATAATTTAATTTTAATGCACAGCCGCCACAAAATCAGACTTACTTTGAGATCATTCTGAGGTTAAATACTGATTTAAAATCATAACAAGAAATAGTTTAATAGCTATGCTAATGTTTTTTAAATCAAATCTTTGCATAGTTATGACAGGAAACACTGGCATCTAACAATAGCTTAGGAAAAAAAAGTTAATCATAAAAATAAATAAGTAAGTTTGCATTTTGTAATTCAGTGTAGATATTATCTGAAATTGTGGTTATTTTTAAATTCAATACTACTTCTAATAAGTTGCAATTTTAAAATGCAGTCTAGATATTTACTGAAATCATTTCATAACAACAATTTTATAAAGTATTTATATTAATTAAATTATTATTATTTATGATGTATACATAATTATACATTTTAAATAATAATAATAATAATAATAATTAATAAATACAACTAAAATGAAAATAAATTGAATTACTTAAAACCTGTTCATCATTGCAAAAAATACCCATTTAAATTAATGTATTACTTAGTTAAAAGTTTTAAGGATTTTAAGCAATTCTTTTTATGTTAGTGAATGTTGTATTTTCAATATTGTGTTTTCTATGGGAAATATGATCAATATCAATCAGATTAACATACTACTAGTAGTACAGGTCTTATACTGTACTAAAAACACCACATGAACACTCATGAGACAAATAAAGCATTCAATACCATAAAACAAAAACACTTGGGTCATAACAAGGGGAACTATACATATCAATAATTTTAATAGAGGAACAAACTCATTCTGGTATCACAAGACAACCAGCTGAAAACGAGCAACAGTGTAAACAAAACTGTATTAATTATGTTAATTATTCATGAGCAAGTGCATGCTGGGAAGAGGGCAAAATGGGACTGAAGCCATTTATTCCATAGGCTTATTTGAAGCACAAAAACAGCATTTAACTCATGTGCTGCACTACACAAAAAACAATCTTATACGGTTAAATTATTGCTTAATTTATTGTACACTGTCAATAGCAGACATTCTCAACAATTCAATGGTTTTTCACAGATTGCTGCAAGTTAATTGCATGCGTGGTTTCTGTTCAATAGCTTGTGATCTTCAGCTCAGACGGTCTCAGACTGAAGAGACACACAAGGCCAGCTGCAGCAGAGTGAGAGAAAGACCGTTCTTCAGTCTGATATCAGCTCCTGCGCTTCATGAGATCAAACAATCAAGCTCACCTATAATGGTTCAATCTCTTACTGTGAAGGCCACGATTCAACCGTCCTGCAGTCTGTCTGAGGAGCTCTTTACACCCGGAGAAATCCCTCTCTACATCCCCATTCATCTCAATGGAGCAGGACCCCCTGCAAACACAGAGCTTGAACCGAAAGAACACACGCAGTCCAAAGCTCTCTAGAATAACACCGAGAAAGTCCATTTCATGAGTTAGTCAAATAAAATAAAATAAAATACATTTTAGGATGTTGGATGTTATTAAAGATAGATAGATAGATAGATAGATAGATACATAGATACATAGCTAGATAGATAAATAAATAACTTATGCAGCCCAGTTATTAGATTATTTGTCAAACTCTGGTGCAGAGAACATGCACGATAACAAATATTAGGCTAAAACGAAAGAGAGCACATTAAACTTTCTTATTCACTGTTTGATTACATATGAAGAGTTCATTTGCAAAAACAGATAACTCCGTTTTTAACAATCCTCAAAAATCATGCTTTTTCATTGTGCATTCCAGTTAATCTCAATGAATTTTACATTGTAATAATATTTTACAATTTTACAGTGATCAAATAAAAGCAGCCGTGGTGAGCAGAAGAGACTTCGTTCAAAAATATGTTTAAATCTTACCAAACTCAAACTTTTGTACTCTTTGTATAATATTCAATCTTGCACTAGATTGTCAATTATATCAACAGTAGTTGACCATCACACCATTGCAGTCAACTGAACACTTATTATCCACAATCTGTGTCTAGTTGTGTGAGTCTCTCCAGATCAACGTAGTAATGCGCCTCAAACACAATTGCTCTGCTTCAGAAAGAACAAGATGTTTCTTTACAATTGTCAGTAAATTATCAGAGCAGCGAGAGACTCGCCATCATCCACCTGACATCTGAGACATGCCTACAGTAGCACACTAATGAGGGATCATTACAGCTGCGAGAAACCATACACCGATCCTTCTGAGCCCTTCAGGTGTTTCATGTCAGAATAACAAGTCTTTTCGTTTAAGGTGCCATGTTCTGCATGGCCGTCACCTCATTAGATATGGCGAGTCAATTAAGCAGAATATTTCATGAATATATACAGAATACAGAATATATATGGGTTTCTGGATCTGGAGCGGTTGGTCATTTGCATCAGGTGTTTCTCAGAAATATTGATTTTGTGCTCAAGACGGATGAGTGGAAGGCGCTGAGGTTCTGGAGGACAGTGCACTCATATATGACCCTGGAGCACAAAAGCAGTCATAAGTAACACAGGTATATTTGTAGCAATAGACAACAATACATTGTATGGGTCAAAATTATAATTTTTATTTTATGCCAAAAATCATTAGGATATTAAGTAAATATCATGTTCCATGAAGATATTTTGTAAATTTCCTACGGTAAATATATCAAAACTTAATTTTTGATTAGTAATATGCATTGCTAAGAACTTCATTTGTACAACTTTAAAGATGATTTTCTCAATATTTAGATTTTTTTGCACCCTCAGATTCCAGATTTTCAAATAGTTGTATCTCAGACAAATATTGTCCTATCATAACAAACCATACATCAATGGAAAGATTATTTATTCAGCTTTCAGATGATGCATAAATCTCAATTTCGGAAAATTGACTCTTATGACTGGTTTTGTGCTCCAGGGTCACATTTGGCCCTAACGTGACTTATTAGGTCAGAAAACGTCATCTAATTATTTGTCGGTGTTTGTATGAAAAGTTTTTAGGTTTTAGCACATATACATTGTCATTGGTTTGAATAGACAATATATGAACAGCTTCTAAAACATACAGTTTTGTTGGGTTATGGTTGGGTTGTAGTATAAACAATAGAAGTCAATGGAAAATCCCCATTTAGATATTTAAGTAAACCAATACAAAATGTTTTAAATGTTTTTGAAAGAAGTCTCTTCTGCTAAAATATACAGCAGACTCTTTTACAAAGACATGCAAGTGTTTATGAATCTGAATCTTTTGAGATTTGAACTGAATTCATGGAATTGAATTCATATATTTATATAAAACTGCTTTATTGAATATGTTGATAGGCATTGCCATCATAATTTTAAAATTGTAAGATGTTTAGCTAAGATGACTGTTCAAATGGTTGAAACCCTTGGGGTCAGTAAGATATTTTTTGAGATAAATTAATATTTTTATTCATCAAGGATGCATTGAATGGATCAAAGGTGACAGTTAAGATATTTCTGTTAAAGTTTTTTATTTCTATTTCAAATAAATGCTGTTCTTTTGAACTTTTTATTCATCTGTGAATCCTGAAAAATAAAATGTATCACAGTTTCCACAAAAATATTGTGCAGCACGACTGTTTTCAACATTGATAATAATCAGAAATGTTTCTTGAGCAGCAAATCATCATATTATTATGATTTCTGAAGATCATGTGACACTGAAGACTGGAGTAATGATGCTGAAAATACAGCTTTGATCACAGAAATAAATTTCAGTTTAACACATATTCACATAGAAAACAGCTGTTTTAAATTCTAATAATATTTCACAAATTTTACTGTATTTTCAATCAAATAAATGCTGTCTTGGCGAGCAGAAGAGACTTCTTTCAGAAACTTAAAAAAATAATAATAATGTTTTTATTGGTTTACATAAATATCTAAATTGGGATTTTCCATTGACTTCTATTTTTATACTACAACCCAACCATAACAAAAAACTTTCTGCATTTTTATAATAATAATAAAAAAGTATATTTCTAATATACCTAAATATGGAATACAAACTTTTTTGATATTTTTAGTAAACATGATTTAACACTAAAATAAGCAGCATTTTGAAAAGAGATAATAAATACTAAAGCTGCTTCTATCATTTAATCTAATAGTTAATATTTTTGAGCTTTGCATGAGTGATAAATAAGTAATCCATAATCTGTTGTAAATTTAATTTGTTTCAATGATTTATGTGATTACAAACGCATTTCCATTTGCTCTAAAATCTGCAAAAGGACTTTTGAATGATGTTGGCTTTGGAAAATACACAAATCTTCTCCTAGTGTGAGCCAATTTGTCTGTAATATTAAACATATTTGTCACAGGATCTTATGAACATGAATAATTTGTTAAGTATGCGTCCTCTGTAATAAATAATGTTAAATAACGGCTTTGTACGGGGAACTTTCTGGAAATCTCCATGCAGAAATAAATCCATGATTTAATGTGGAGAAAACAGGCACAAATGAATTGCACAGCTCGTTTGCTGCTTTTAGTTAATTGCCAGAGCCTCTAACAATTCATTTCAAAGCAGATCGATAAATTTGACCTTTTAGACAGTATTTTCAGTCATTCACAGAGCCATGTGCAGCACAGCTAATACATCCTCACTGTCTTACTGTCGTCCGCAGCTCGTTATCTTCACTGATAATGACTTATAAACTTCTCTGTGAGTGAACACACTTCTCAGTCATTTCCAGCACGAGTCTCAGCACGGATCCTGAATGCTCAACATGAGCACAGAGTGCTCAAAACTCGTCTTTGTCAACTAGGAATACAGCAGAACGAGTAGACGTTGATGTAAGTGCTGTTCCGGGATTCAGAAACACATACAACTCTGTCTGAATGCAAATGATGCAAGTGTGCCACCCGGAAACAAGACTTATTCAATATAGCTGGTACTAAAAAAATAAAACAATCAACACTATATAAACTGATATGACAGGAAAAACATATTATGGTAACATAAGCCTGCATCCACATTAATATACAAGCTATGTCTAATAATGTTTTTCATATTAATATATACACTCCCCTCCAAAAGTATTTTAACAGTGAGGCCAATTCCTTTATTTTTGCTGTAGACTGAAAACATTTGGGTTTGACATCAAAAGATGAATATCAGACAAGAGATTGACATTTCAGCTTTTATTTCCAGGTATTCACATCTGAATCTGATACACAATTTAGAAGACAGCACCTTTTGTTTGAACCCACCCATTGCTCATGTGACCAAAAGTATTGGAACAGATTGACTTAAACTAGATTAAAGTGAATAAGACTTAATATTTAGTTGCAAATCCTTTGCTTGCAATAACTGCATCAAGCCTGTGACCCATTGACATCACCAAACTTTTGCATTCTTCTTTTGTGATGCTTTTTCAGGCTTTCACCGCAGCCTCTTTCAGTTTTGGGGGTTACTCCCTTCAGTCTCTTCTTTAGCAGGTAAAATGCATGCTCTACAGGGTTTAAGTGTGGAGATTGACTTGGCCAGTCTAAAACCTTCCACTTCTTGCCCTGATGAACTCCTTTGTTGCTTTGGCACTATGTTTTGGGTCATTATCTTGTTGCATGATGAAGGATCTCTCAATCAGTTTGGTTGCATCTTTCTGTAAATTGGCAGACAAAATATTTCTGTAGACTTCTGAGTTAATTTTGCTGCTGCCGTCATGTGTTACATAATTAATGAAGATTAATGAGCCTGTCCCAGAAGATGTGATGCAAGCCCAAGCCATTACATTACCTCCACTGTGTTTCAGATGAGCTTGTATGTTTGGGATCATGAGCAGAAACCAAACTTTAAGCTTTCCATCACTTTGGTAAAGGTTAATCTTTGTCTCATCAGTCCATAAAACCTTGTCCCAGAATTGTTGAGGCTCGTCTCCTATTCTTCTTGCTAATGAGTGGTTCGCATCTTCTGGTGTAGCCTCTGTACTGTTGTTCATGAAGTCTTCTGCGAACAGTAGATTGTGATACCTTCACTCCTGCCCTCTGGAGGTTGTTGCTGATGTCACTAACAGTTGTTTTAGGGTCTTTCTTTACAGCTATCACAATGTTTCTGTCATCAACTGCTGATGTTTTCCTTGGTCTACCCCTTCGAGGTGTGTTCTTAGTACACCAGTGGTTTCTTTCTTCCTCAGGACATTCCAAATGGTTGTACATGCTATTGCCAGTGTTTGTGCAATGGTTTGATTGATTTTTCATCTTCTCTCAGCTTCACAATAGCTTGTTTTTCACCCATAGACATCTCTCTGGTTTTCATTTTGGTTACACGTCTAACTAACTATAATTGCAGTCTGCACGGATCTGAAACTGAGCGCAGACATAAAAGTGCTATTTATTGTTTGAATAATCAATTAATAGGACACACCAGGGCAACAAAACACACCTGTCAGTTTATTTCTGTGACCTGTCATGTTCCAATACTTTTGGTAACATGAGCAATGGGTGGGTTCAAACAAAAGGTGCTGTCTTCTAAGTTGTGCATCAGATCCAGATGAAAATACCTGTAAATAAAAGCTGAAATGTTGATCTCTTGTCTCATATTCATCTTTTGATGTCAAACCCAAATGTTTTCAGTCTACAGCAAAAATAAAGGAATTGGCCTCACTGTTCCAATACTTTTGGATGGGAGTGTATGAGTGACATATAAATTGAGATTTATACATCATCTGAAAGCTGAATAAATAAGCTTTCGATGTATGGTTTGTTATGATAGGTCAATATTTGTCTGAGATACAACTATTTGAAAATCTGGAATCTGAGGGTGCAAAAAAATCAAAATATTTAGAAAATCTCCTTTAAAGTTGTCCAAATGAAGTTCTTAGCAATGCACATTACCAATCAAAAATTAAGTTTTGATATATTTACGGTAGGAAATTTACTAAATATCTTTATGGAACATGATCTTTATTTAATATCCTAATGATTTTTGGCATAAAAGAAAAATCAACAATTTTGACCCATACAATGTATTGTTGGCTATTGCTACAAATATACCTGTGTTACTTATGACTGCTTTTGTGCTCCAGGGACACATATATACAGGTCCAAAAGTCTAAGATCTCATGGAAAATTTCATTAATTTATTCAAACCTTGAAATGAGCAGAATATTTTGTTTATGTTTGGTAAAAATACAAAATAAAAAAAATAGTTAAGTCATAAAACAAATAAATAATTTATATACAGCATTATGTCCAAGCCTCTAAATACATTGTTACAAATTTGTTACATTTGTTCCATGAACTCCTTAAATCTGTCAATAATCAAAGTTTTGTACAAACACCCTTTTTTTCAATTATTAGAATTGTATTTATTTCTAAAAAATAAATTTTACAGTGAAGGCTAGAAACTTTCAGAAGCATTCAAAAAGTTGATCATCAACATCAGAATGTAAAATTAAATTATGAGCGGTTTTATTTGCGGATAGTTTTTCCAACCCTGTTACCAAAATATGGATCTCGACTATATCATTTTAGAGTCCGATTCCTGTAATTTTATAACTTTTAGAGAAAAAAACTTCAAATAAACATTAAACATATTTCTAAAAGCCAAAATTAAGCAGTCACTGATACAGGTTTGGACCAAATGTTGCTGATTTGTTTTATTTAATACTGTACTTTATGTAAAAAAAATTTCTAAATGTTTCCAACAGAACATTTTATGTAAAACCAAGAACATACATTTTTAAGGAAATTGTATGTGTATATATATATATATATATATATATATATATATATATATATGCAGTAATAGCACATAATGTCAGACACAGCTACTGTAAATATTACATTAATGGTAATTAAAAGAAATCTGATGTGGGACAGGACAAAACCATTACTAAAAAAAATAATAAAAAGATCACAATTTTAATGGAGTGATACTAGAAGCTACTGTCTAAATTGGGATAATAGTTTATCTATATATATAATAAGCATATATAATCATTTTTACAACACAAATCCCTGGGTTTTGTGACTGATGTGTTAAAAACAAGTAATGGGACGCCAAAGTGCACCGTATTCATGGAAAGAGCCAAAGACAATTGAGAAAAGAGAAGAGCCTGTAATTGGGTCCTCAAAAGCATCTGGGTCATTCTGGTCATTACAAGCCCTGGAGAGAATGAATCAAACACATTTAACACAGGGAAATTTGAGAAGTTATAAATTACACATCAATTTGTGACTGCAAAATGCAGATCGCACAGAAGAAAAGGAATGGAAAAGAAAATGTGCAAGAAAAATCATTAGCGTAATGATTAGAGAGGCGAATTGAACAAATGTAGATTTGCTAATGAAGTGCCCCGTTACCCTTTCAGCATCCCTGAGTTAAAACCCTCACCTACCCTCCGTACAAATCTCATTTCAGCTTGCAGTCGAAGAACTATCTATTTATCGTGCAGGCATTGCATATCGGATCATTATAAGTTTGATCTTTGCATGGGATTTGAATTACAATCTATATGTTCTGAATGCTAAAAATATATAGCAAAAATGAGCATGAAAGAGAGAATTTAAATCAATCTTCACTTTTGACTTATTCAATGGTCTTTTACTTGCCTTCAACTTTGGATTGCATTTGATAAGAAGCAATTTTGACATTCAATGTCTGACAGTAATTTGCTCCACCGCCCGAGTCGGATCAATAGCAATTCGATTCACAAAACTCGATAGGACCAGAGCCCATTACGCAATAGTCAAGAGCCATTTCCATTTTTTTTTTTTTTTTGGTACATTATAAATCCATTGCTGGAAAGAAGTGTTAGAAGATATCAGACTTAAAGGGATAGTTCACTCAAAAATGAAAATTGTGTCATCATTTACTCACCCTCAAGTAGTTCCAAACCTGTATGAATGTCTTTGTTCTGCTGAACACAAAGGAAGATATTCTGAAGAATGAGGGAAACAGAGCAGTTCTGGGGCACCATTGACTTCCATAGTATTTTTTTAGTTTAGTAAGTCAATGGTGCCCCAAAACAGCCCGATTACAAACTTTCTTCAAAATATCTTCCTTCGTGTTCAGAACAAATACATTCATACAGGTTTGGAACTACTTGAGTAAATGATGACAGAATTTTTGGGTGAACTATCCCTTTAAGAGATTCAACGTAATAAAAACAATGTATCATATATATGCTACATTCATTGCGACTATAAAATAAGATGACAAACAGGGTGAAATGAAAGAATAGTTCACCCCTAAATGTAAATGTGCTCATCCTGAGATCATTCAAGATTAGGATGAGTTTGTTTCTTCATCAGGTTTGTAGAAATGCATCACTGCATCAGTGTCTCAGCAATGGATGCTCTGCAGTGAATGGGTGCCGTCAGAATGAGAGTCTGATAAAAACATCACAATAATCCACAGCACTCCAGTCCATCAGTTAACATCTGGAGAAGACAAAAGCTGAAACAAATCCATCAAAATCCAGCCACATATTAGTTTAGAGCTGTTCTGTCTTGTAAACGCTGCTTGATCTGATGCAGATTTCTCTCCTGATTCAGACCTGAACACTTTTTCAATGGAGGAAGCGTTATTATGGACTCATATTTTAGTTAAAAACATTTTAATACTTAATACATAATTTTAATACTTCATCAAATACTTAATACATAATTTTAATACTTCATCAAACTAAATGGAAATTAAATGATATATATATATATATAGAATTTATAAATGTGTATGTATATATATATATATATATGTATATATATGTTTGTATATATATATGTGTGTATGTATGTGTGTGTGTGGTTGTACATACTCATATATGTAGTTGTTTTTTGGTGTTAGTGTTATGTTAGAATCATTATTATACTCATACCTTTTGTTCTTTAATATTTTGAATTGTTTTTAGCTTTATTTTTAGTTTTTCATTTAAATGTTAAGTTTAGAAATTTTGTTGTATGCATTTGTCATTTTTATTTAATTTCTTTATTTTTAAAATGTGTATATATAGTATTTATAAAGTTTTAGCTTTTAGTTTTGGATCTGTTTTAGTTGTTTTAACACTATAATTGATTGCTTCTGTTGTCCTCATTTGTAAGTCACTTTGGATAAAAGCGTCTGCTAAATGATTAAATAAATAAATAAAAACGTGTTAATCGTGGATTTGTTTTTTACAAACACGCACAATAGAAGAATATTCTGAGAAGGTCACCTTTAACGTTTCACTTCAAAATAACACACATTTTGTGCCGTACAGATCTAAATCGGTGTACCAGCAAGCCGTGTAGATTTAGATGTAACCATAATAAGAAGCATCCCTAAAATTAGTATGCGACTGTGAGTCTGCAGTATCTCCTTGTTTACTTGCACGATATGCTTAGATGAAGCATAATGATGTGCCATTGCAACAGCAAACAATTCAGTAATCGTCAACCTCGCAGCGGGGAGATTGCGAAGGTCATAATAGATTGTGACAGTTCATTACTTATTATTACCACCAGGATTAATACACCGAGTGCCGGCCGGCCCGCTTTGCCCCCGAGCCTCCAGACAATACATTATTTGCTTGATATTTGTTGGAAAATGGGTCACAAAAAAGATGAGGCCCACACTTTCCCAGAGAGGAGCTTTATGGTGAGGCGTAATGAAGGCATATTTCTGTTGGTTCTTTACACAGAGGCTCAGCCCTGAGACAGACGCGTAAGTGTCCACACCGGCTGAATCTAGGCCTTTTGCTTTTTAATTGGGATTCAGCGCTGCAGAAAATTGACGGTGGGTATCTGACAGTGTGGGACTGATGACTTGCTGTTCATCTCTTGAGGAGGATAAATTATTCATACTGAGAGAAGAGGACAAACAAACAGAATGTGAAAAATAAAGAAATAAAAATGAAGGGATTTTGCTTGAGCTTCATTTCTTTCAGAAGAGTAATATTGATGTAGCTAGTGTGCACCTGTAATGATGAGTCAACGGAGTGGAGATCCATTTGCAGCTTTAATCAAAGTTAACACAGTCGTACAGGCAATGGTCGGTAACGGTAACAGGGATATCAGAGGAGAGACAAGGGCAGAGTATCAAGGCAGGCAAGAGGGTCAAAAGGCAGGCAGATAACAATCCAAAACGAGAGAAACAGTCCAGGGTCAAAACACAATAATCCAACAGAGAAAGATGAGAACGCTCAGAAATGTCAGCCGGGGCAATACAAGACTTCGCAAAGAGTGTGTGAATGAGAGCTGCTTAAGTAGGGGAGATAATGGGGAACACCTGTGCAGGTGATTAGTCCAGGTACGGGGTGTTATGGGAAATGGAGTTCAAGAAAGTCAATACTCAGGTGATGGCGACCTCTGGTGACGATCAGGGGGAACCACAGAGGCCGGATTTGTTACAGAGCCCCCACCCTGCGAGCGGCTCCTGACGTGAGAAGGCAAACGACGCCGGGGTCTTCCACGAGGACGGAGGGCTGGTTTGTCCGGATGAGTCCTGTGAAAGTCAGTGGTAAGAGATGGGTCAAGAATGTCCTTGGCATCGACCCAGGACCTTTCCTCCGGTCCATACCCCTCCCAGTCGACGAGATATTGTAGAACTCCTCCCCGGCGCCGAGAGTCAAGGATCTCCTGAACCTGATATGCCTCCTCACCATCGATGATGAGGGGAGGGGGACCCTGGTTCCGGGCCTCATCTAGGTCGTCCGCCCTTCTCGGAGCACCAGCGGCCTTGAGCAGGGAGACATGAAAGGTGGGTGAGATACGATATTGAGGTGGTAAAGCTAAACGATAAGAAACAGGAGTTATCTGTTTAATGACTTTGAATGGACCCACGTACCTGGGACTTAGTTTACGGCAGGGTAGTCGGAGCCGAAGATCCCGAGTGGAGAGCCAAACCCATGATCCCGGAACATACTCAGGGTTTGGACGTCGGCGACGATCGGCT
Source organism: Schizothorax lantsangensis (assembly GCA_027422415.1). Lineage (NCBI taxonomy): Eukaryota > Metazoa > Chordata > Actinopteri > Cypriniformes > Cyprinidae > Schizothorax > Schizothorax lantsangensis. The sequence goes on along the minus strand of CM049863.1, from coordinate 1,717,010 downwards.
TGTTCCTTCTGTCTTCTGACAGCATGTTGGAGATGAGTATGGGCCTCGTTCCAGGTAATTTCACTCCTTCTTAGCCAATCATTGACTGCAGGTAGTTCTGAGGGTTCCCCGGACCAGGGAAAGAGAGGTGGTTGGAATCCAAGTACGCACTTGAAAGGTGTGAGTCCGGTAGATGGTTTGCGAAGAGAATTTTGTGCATATTCTGCCCAGAAGAGATATCTACTCCAATCAGCCTGATTGCGGTGACAGTAGGATCTTAGGAAACGAGTGATCTCTTGATTAAGACGTTCAGTTTGTCCATTAGATTCAGGGTGATAGCCAGAGGTAAGACTGATGTTGATATTGAGGAAGTTGAAGAAGGCTGTCCATACACGAGAGGTGAATTGGGGACCCCTGTCAGAGACAATATCATCTGGAAGGCCATAGAAACGGAATACATAATTGCATAAAACCTCTGCGGTTTCAAAGGCTGTGGGTAGTTTGGGTAAGGGTATGAGACGACAGGACTTGGAGAAGCGATCAATGACAGTGAGAATGGTGGTATTGCCTTTGGAGTTGGGAAGGTCAGTGATAAAGTCTATGGCAATGTGGGACCAGGGTCTCTGAGGAATGGGTAATGGTTGTAGCAAACCTGCAGGCATCTGTTTTGAGGATTTGGTAGTGTTGCAGGTTACACAATTCTTAACGAATGCAATGACGTCAGTGCGAAGTGTGGACCACCAGAACTTATTTAAGAGAAGTTGGATAGATGCAGTTATTCCTGGATGCCCGGAACTGGGAAGACCATGAACTTGTTGAATGACTCGGGTTCTCAAGGAAGGAGGTACGAATGTCCTATTGGGTGGACATTCAGCAGGTACGGGATCTGTGCCCTGCGTCTCCACTATCTCAGTCATGACATCCCACTGCACAGGAGCCACAATGAGAGTGGTAGGTAAGATGGGTTCAGGTGAAAGAGGTTGAAGTGTTGACTCGAATTGGCGAGAGAGTGCATCTGCTTTGGTGTTCTTGGAACCAGGACGATAAGTTACTGTGAACTGGAACCGTGTGAAGAAAAGAGCCCACCTAGCCTGTCTGTGATTGAGCCTCTTAGCGCTGCGGAGATATTCAAGGTTGCGATGGTCAGTGAGAACTGAGAAGGGAAATTTGGACCCCTCAAGCCAGTGTCGCCACTCCTCAAAAGCTGCCTTCATTGCTAGGAGTTCACGGTTTCCCACATCATAGTTCTGTTCAGCTTGATTTAGTTTGCGTGAGAAATAGGCACAGGGGAAAAGCTTGGGTGGACTGCCATGACGTTGTGAAAGAACTGCCCCCACACCTGTGCTGGAGGCATCTATCTCCAGCACAAACTCAAGTTCAGGGTCAGGGTGATGCAGTATGGGTGCAGTGGAGAAACGTTCCTTGAGGTGGCAGAATGCTTGGTCAGCTGCTGGTGACCAGAATAAGCAATTTCCCCTCCTCTTAGTCATTGACGTTAAAGGGGCTGCGATGGAGCTGAAGTCTCTGATGAAACGTCTGTAAAAATTAGCAAAGCCGAGGAATCTCTGCATCTCCTTGACAGTCATAGGTTTGGGACAGTTCAATACAGCTTGCACTTTATGGTCATCCATTGCCACTCCTTCAGGGCTGACTACATATCCCAGGAACGTGGTAGAAGTCTGGTGAAACTCACATTTCTCTGCTTTAGCATATAACTGGTGAGAGATTAAGCGTTGTAAAACAGCTCGGACATGGCTAATGTGGGTCTCTAGGGAGTCAGAGTAGACGAGGATGTCATCCATGTAGACGATGACCCATCTATTAAGCATGTCACGGAACACATCATTTATGAATGCTTGAAAGACAGAAGGACTGTTGACAAGCCCGAACGGCATAACCCGGTACTCATAGTGCCCAGACGTGGTAGAGAAGGCCGTCTTCCACTCATCCCCTTCTCTGATGCGAATCAAATTGTAAGCGTTGCGCAGATCGAGCTTAGTGAAACATTTGGCTGAACGGAGCTGTTCAAGAGCTGGAGGAACCAGAGGTAGAGGGTACCGGAATTTAACGGTTATGTCATTTAACCCTCTATAGTCAATACAAGGCCGAAGAGTCCCATCTCTCTTCTTGACAAAGAAGAATCCAGCAGAGGCAGGAGACGTGGATGGAACAATGAAGCCTTTAGCTAGTTCCTCCTCTATGTAGGTTTTCATGGACTCAGTTTCTGGTTGAGAGAGAGGAAAGATTCGACCCTTGGGAGGTGTGGTGCCTGGGAGTAGCTCGATGGCACAGTCGCTGGACCGATGTGGGGGAAGTTGAGTAGCTTTGGCCTTGCTGAATGCTTCAGCTAGATCAGCATAGTCAGAAAGGATGTCGGTGGGGTGCAAGGGATCCATTTTGACTGTGGCTGCTTCAATTAACGATGGTTCCAAAGTCTGAAGACACTGAGTGAAACACTTTGTTGACCAGTGAGTGATTTGACCCTTCGTCCATGAGATCTGGGGTTCGTGTAGTTGAAGCCAGGGGAGTCCAAGAACAACTGGATTGTTGGGAGCTTGTATGAAGAAACGAATGATTTCTGAATGCAGGACGCCGGTGGTTAGGCAGATGTCACTGGTGGTGTGCTGGACCTGACCAGCGCCCAGAGGCTTCCCATCTAGCGCTGCCACTGCCAAGGGAGATTTACAGGGTATGAGAGGCAGGTCATACATCTTGGCAAAGTCAGCATCAATAAAATTCCCTGCAGCTCCAGAATCAATTAAAGCCATTGTCTCTATCACACAATCACCAACGGCTAGTTTAACTGGCACCTTGACACATTTTGATGAATGAAATGACTGACTCACCGCAGAGGAAGCATGCTGCTTGGGTCTGGTGGGACAGGTGACTTTCACATGACCGGCTTGGCCACAGTAGAGACAAAGGTTTTGACGATACCGACGATCTCTTTCCTCAGGGGAGATGCGTGCGTGTCCCACCTGCATGGCCTCTTGCTCGGGGACAACTGGAGGGCTTGGTGAACGGAAAGTAGAACCCCTGCTGGGTCTCCTAGAGCGAATCATATTGTCGATGCGAATGGCAAGATCAATTAGTTGATCCAAAGTTTTTCCCTCGTCTCGACAAGCAAGTATAGTCTGTAACTCTGAGCTCAGTCCCCTGCGAAAATGCAGCTTTAAAGGGTCATCAGGCCATCCAGTTTGTGCAGCCAGTGTGCGAAAAGCCAGAGCAAACTCCGCTGCTGTATTTCTCCCTTGTTTCAATGTGAGAATCTGTTCACCTGCTCCATCTCCTCCCTCAGGGAGATCAAAAACCGCTCGAAAGCGCTGCAAAAAACTTTCAAACGAGGTGAAGGCTGGACGATTGAAATTCCACACTGCAGTAACCCAGTCTAATGCTTTACCAGTCAAGAGAGAGCATAAAAAAGCAATACGACTTTCTTCAGTGGGATATAACGCAGGTTGTTGTGAGACAAACAAGGAGCATTGTAGCAAAAAACCCTTACATTTAGCTGGGGTGCCGTCGAATTTCTCCGGGTAAGCTAAACGGGGACTGGCCATGGAGTGACTCAGAGGCGGTGCTTGAGGGGCTGGATCCACTGGCGGCGGTGAGGGAGCAGACTCAGATGGAGATAGCCGAAATGCTTGTAAAGTCGTTACCAACTCCTCCGTGAGAGATGTGAGGCGTGCTAGCTGTTGTTGATGAGCGGCCAGCATGTTGGCCTGGGCAGAGACTTCAGTAGAGAGTCTGTAGACTGCTGCTGGATCGAGTTCGGGCGAAGTCTTCTGTAATGATGAGTCAACGGAGTGGAGATCCATTTGCAGCTTTAATCAAAGTTAACACAGTCGTACAGGCAATGGTCGGTAACGGTAACAGGGATATCAGAGGAGAGACAAGGGCAGAGTATCAAGGCAGGCAAGAGGGTCAAAAGGCAGGCAGATAACAATCCAAAACGAGAGAAACAGTCCAGGGTCAAAACACAATAATCCAACAGAGAAAGATGAGAACGCTCAGAAATGTCAGCCGGGGCAATACAAGACTTCGCAAAGAGTGTGTGAATGAGAGCTGCTTAAGTAGGGGAGATAATGGGGAACACCTGTGCAGGTGATTAGTCCAGGTACGGGGTGTTATGGGAAATGGAGTTCAAGAAAGTCAATACTCAGGTGATGGCGACCTCTGGTGACGATCAGGGGGAACCACAGAGGCCGGATTTGTTACAGCACCGGAGTAGTGTATACTCTGTACTATACTAGCATGCAGATCTGAAAATCAGCAAATCACTCGCTTCATTCCTGAATAAATCAACCATTTTGAATGAATCAGGTGAATTAGTTAATTAGTGACTCACTCGTTAAGACAATGACCTGCCGCTCAGAGGTTTCATATGTAAAGTAGTTGTATATTAATTATATTTTATATTTAAAACATTATTAAAATGATTTATGCAACTGTAACTGCAGTGTAAATGCATTCATGGCATCTCTGAGCTGCATTAAAAGTCTGTGAAATGCATCTAAATGCCACTTATAGAATGTACATATAGATTTTGGATTTGATATTTATTTAATTTCATTGGTAACAGCCCCAGTGTCTTATTATTGCAATTGCATTTATTGAGCAAATATCTGAATTTAATCTAAAGATGATGCATACATTTAACAGGGATAGAAAACTTGCTCTTATAAAGGTTCAAATGTCCATGGAAATCAATTTAGGAAATATGATCCTTTAATGGAAATGGTAATTTTCGGTCACACTACAGGTCTTTGCACACACTTCTTTCTTGTCCAAAATTTTTGCACGTTAAAAAATAGATACGACCTCATGTAGATACGACCCATACAAATATTCGGATCAGGTTCGATTTTCTGTGTTTACACACCTGCAGCAAGCGTTTTGATAGGAAAGGATGACGAATACGACAAAAAAAATATGAATATGAATATGAAAATATCGGACTCAGTGTTCAGGGACCTTACCACCCTTTTTTCTTCTCTCCAACAGATATTGTGGATTTATACTATAATGACTGGATTCTGTTGCTGAAAAAATGGTAAAACTGACCTCATCTGTAAACTATCAACATGTTTATTGCTAGTTAATGGAATATTCAAACATCTGATTAACTTAATAATTTGTACAAGATGGTGAAATCATAAGAATTTGCACAAGTTGAGTCATTCAGTACAGTTCTGCACCTATAGCAAAACCTAACCATTATTATAACAAGAAAAATGAAAGTTTTAAGTTTTCATGCAGTCCAAGTTATATAATATCATATGATTTGCCATCTTATTGTGAGTGATATTATTTTTAAACATTCCTCCAGTCTTTTTTTTTTTTCAGCATTGAAATGAGATATAAGAGTTTTGCATTTTTTCCAACTCTTTTACTACAATTTTCTCCTCAAATGTAGTTGTAAACCCTGATTCTTGTAATTTGGTAATTTTTAGAGCAAAAGCTTTGGAACAAATTTAGTTGATTTGTATTTGCAAATGAACTATTACTCAAAGTTATTTATTCATTTTTTCCTAATCACTTTTCATCATAGCTTTCATAACTATATTACTGTGCATTTGCATAAATTGTTTGGTCTGCCATTTTTCAGCAATATTTTGCAGGTAAAAAAGTCCACTGTTCATAATCAATAGTTCAGTGATTTATGACACATACCTCACAAGTCTTCTCACAACATTCACAATCATGTAGATTCATATTGAAATGACTGGATTTCATCCATGAAAAAAAGCCAAACAATGATAAATGTGACCACATCTTTAAATGATCAACATGTTTATAACTAGTTATTGGATTAATTAAAAATATAGTTAACCCAATAGTTTGTACAAAATGGTGAATAAAAATATAAGGAAATCAGTATTATTTATTTTAAAATGCCAATCATGTAAAATACTGTATGAATAATTAAATAATATTTGTAAATAAATGAATTTAGATTTTTTCTTTTTTTGGAATTATTTGAATAATTGAATGAATTACAGAGAAATAATAAATAAATGCAATAGTTTAGCAAAAAACTCCAAACCCTCATGTGAAATTCTCAAGCTTGTGGATTTTGTCCATGAAAATTTGCTGAACAATGATAAATGTGAATGAATCTGTAAACTGACAACAACTGTTTAACTGTCAGCCGATAATTACAGTAGCTTTAAAGGGGTAATATGATGTGATTTCTTGTTTTCCTTTTCTTTAGTGTGTTATGTATCTGTTTGTGCATGTATAAGATCTGCAGAGTTACAAAGCTCAAAGTCTCCCACAAAAGGATTTATTCTATCTAAAAGAGAAAGCTGATCCAGACCGGGCTAAAACCCCTCATTAAAACACGCCCCACATGTCTACGTCACGATGTGGAAATATTTGCGTAACCGCCCAAATGTGTACGCAAAGAAAGAAGGCGTGGTTTCAGTAACGCAGTAGTGTTGATGCAGCCGTGTCAGGGAGACGCTGTGTGTTTCTATGCGAAAGCAAAAGCACTTTATTTGGCCTTCAGAAAGAAGATGCAATTAGGAATCATTGGTTAAGATTTGTTTACAACAGAACAGCACAACCCAGATGTTCAAATTTTGTGTGTGTGTGTGTGTATGTGTGTGAGAGAGAGAGAGACAGGGTCACAGGGTTTTAACTGACGGTAAAACTAAGCACATTATTAACTGTCTTTATATTTACTTTTGAAAACTGAAGCTCGCAATTATGGTAAAGGGTGTTACATTTCCGATGCGTCCTTGTGATGTTCGGCCAATCACAATGCACTGTGCCAGTTAGCCAATCAGAGCAGACTGTGCTTGTTGGAAGGAGGGGCTTTGTAGAAAACGAGTTTGAGAGAGGCGGGGCATAGAGGACCTACAATAATGTACAGTATTTGAAAAATAATGTGTTTTTTGAACATTAAAGCATGTCAACATATTCTGTTACACCAAACACACAAAATAATGATCTTTAAAAAGCATCATATGACCCCTTTAAACATATTGACAGCTTATTGCTAGTTAATAACTACACGTCCAGTTAACCCAATCATTTGTACAATGTGGCAAAATCCTATACAAAAATCATCAGTACCCTAGGTTTTAGTACCTATTGCCAAACATAATCACTATTAAAACAGGGGGAAACAAAATTACAATTGTCACTAGATCCAAGCAACAAAATATACAATTTTACCACAATCATTTTTGGCCACAGTAATGGAAAATCTTCAATACTTGTGTTTCTGGCCTCAACACCTTTAAAATTACACATGTGCTTCTTCTAAATTGATAGTCAGTGGGGTCCAAAGCAACATCGGACCCCACTGATTTACATTGTATGGATAGAAAAACCCCTAACGTGATATACAACACATTAGGAAGCATGATCAAAGTCTATATGGACAGTAATGACCAAATGGAGCCCCTGCAAGCATGAACTGGAGCTGGATTTGCTCTCATGGCATATATGACTATATCCAAATGGACAACCGAAACTTCAAGGCCTCAGTCTACATCTATGGTAAGTCTATGATTGCGTGTTGGAGAGCCTGCAGCATCTCTGTCAGAGCTGTTTAGTCAGAATACATTATCACCATGGTAACTGTATGGTAATCTTGTTTGCCTCTGTGGTATCGCAGCGGTACCTGTGAGGTCGCTCCGGTGTGATGCTATAATAACAGCGTGATTGCGCTGTGGTGGAGCTGGAACCTGCTAACAGCAGATTTAAGAAGCTAGACAAACACTTGCATGCCAGATTCAAACCCAGTACCTTTGTTTACAAACATATGACAAGCCCAACGTTTATCTGTTTGTCTGCCCAAAGGAACTGAGCTTGAGGAGGTTATTATCTCCTGAATACAACTTCAAGTCATTCATAATAATAACAATAGTAATATCCCTCGTGTGAAGACCGAAGAGTATAAAGACCATCGACTCTAACACCGGCAATGGATATAAGTATCACTTTTTATTTCTCCTCTTTTCTACGACTTGTTTCACTTCTGTTTCAGTTTTTATAACCATATCTTACTATGTGTAAGTAAGTTGTTGTTTTTTTAGCATGTGTGTTTGGCTCAGGATTACTGATAAACTAATGTAGTTTGATTTTTATTTATCTATTTTAATTTTAGTTAAAGTTGGAGTAATGTTTGTCATTTTATTAGTTTTTTATTATATCTGTATAGGTTTTTTATTACGTTTTAGTTTTTTTTTTATTTGAGTTATTTTAGTACTTCAACAAACTAAATGGAAATTAAATAATATATATTAGGGCTGTCAACTTTAACGCGTTAACGCATGTGATTAATCTAAAAATTTTAACGCGTTACTATTTTTTTAACGCAAATTAATCGTTTGATAAGGTTTGACCGCAACTTCTTGCCGTCATCGCAGCGCGGAAGGTTATCTTGCCTGCGTCCCAATGTGCACGCTATCCATCCTAAATTCTATGTGATATTTGTAATTTTCAATACTATTTAGGGCAGATAGGGTGTATAGAATGCACATTGGGACGCCGGGCTAGACAAAAGTGAAGCGAACGCGGAGAGAGAGAGCGAGTGTGTCCGAGAGAGAAAGAGAGAGAGAGAGAGAGAGAGAGAGAGAGAGAGAGAGAGAGAGAGACAGTGAGACAGTGCGCGAGAGATATGTATGGGCTACTCATATCATATGTGATAAAGGTACAGCGAACTATTATTGCCAGGGTCGCGGTTTTCCACATAATTGGGCTATTTTGAAAATACAGTCGTGGGACAAATTACAGAGCCGTGTGTTGCGTTTTTTTTGGGCTACTTTTATAATGTACCGCGGCCGCCCAAAGTGTATGTGTATGTGTACACATGTGATCACAAAAGGAAGTTATTACAAACACTCCTTGGTGGTTTAAAGTGAGTTCTGAGTAAAAGTGTAGGCCTACTATTAATCTCATAAATTGTCTTATGGAGCATGATGCTAATATTAGCTCTAATGCACCTGCAGAGCAGGTCCAATTCTTCTTCATAATGCATTTTGTCATAATACTTCACGTAAGGTCGCAAGAAAATGTTTTGTTATATTTATTTAGAAATATTTTTGATAATAGTTGGGTAAATGTATCCTGGGATTGAAGTGATGTGGCTTGGTAAAGTTATTGCCAGTGGCTGATAATGGCTGAATAAAAAATAAAAAAAAGAATAATAATAAGGATAATGTCTCATACCTGGCGGAAGTGTGAAAGGTTCTGTTTCCTTAAACTAGTTTGTCATGCATTTCTTTTTCAACACATTTACAGGTAAATCCTAGTATTTTAAATTTGTGATTAATCATGATTAATCACAGTCCATGACTGTGATTAACGCGATTCAATTTTTTAATCGATTGACAGCACTAGTATGTATATATATATATGTGTGTGTGGTTGTACATACACATACACTCACTGGCCACTTTATTAGGTACACCTGTTCAATTGCTTGGTAACACAAATTGCTAATCAGCCAATCACATGGCAGCAACTCAATGCATTTAGGCATCTAGATGTGGTGAAGACGACTTGCTGAAGTTCAAACTGAGCATCAGAATGGGGAAGAAAGGGGATTTAAGTGACTTTGAGTGTGGAATGGTTGTTGGTGCCGGATGGGCTGGTCTGAGTATTTCAAAAACTGCTGATCTACTGGGATTTTCACGCACAACCATCTCTAGGGTTTACAGAGAATGGCCCGAAAAAGAGAAAATATCCAGCGAGCGGCAGTTGTGTGGACGAAAATGCCTTGTTGATGTCAGAGGTCAGAGGAGAATGGGCAGACTGGTTAGAGATGATAGAAAGGCAACAGTAACTCAAATAACCACTCGTTACAACCAAGGTATGCAGAATACCATCTCTGAATGCACAACACGTCCAACCCTGAAGCAGATGGGCTACAGCAGCAGAAGACCACACCGGGTGCCGCTCCTGTCAGCTAAGAACGGGAAACAGAGGCTATAATTCACACAGGCTCACCAAAATTGGACAATAGAAGATTGGAAAAACGTTGCCTGGTCTGAAGAGTCTCGATTTCTGCTGCGACATTCAGATGGTAGGGTCAGAATTTGGCGTAAAGAACATGAAAGCATGGATCTTGTCTCAACGGTTCAGGCTGGCGGTGGTGGTGTAATGGTGTGGGGGATATTTTCTTGGCACACTTTGGGCCCCTTAGTACTAATTGAGCATCGTTTAAACACCACAGCCTACCTGAGTATTGTTGCTGACCATGTCCATCCCTTTATGACTACAGTGTACCCATCATCTGATGGCTACTTCCAGCAGGATAATGCACCATGTCACAAAGCTCAAATCATCTCAGACTGGTTTCTTGAACATGACAATGAGTTCACTTTACTCAAATGGCCTCCACAGTCACCAGATCTCAATCCAATAGAACACCTTTGGGATGTGGTGGGACGGGAGATTCGCATCATGGATGTGCAGCCGACAAATCTGCAGCAACTGCGTGATGTTATCATGTCAATATGGACCAAAATCTCTGAGGAATGTTTCCAACACCTTCTTGAATCTATGCCACGAAGAATTAAGGCAGTTCTGAAGGCAAAAGGGGGTCCAACCCGGTACTAGCAAGGTGTACCTAATAAAGTGGCCAGTGAGTGTATATGTAGTTGTTTTTTGGTGTTAGTGTTATGTTAGAATCATTATTATACTCTTATACCTTATGTTCTTTAATATTTTGAATTGTTTTTTGCTTTATTTTTTTGTTTTCATTTAATGTTAAGTTTTGAAATTTTGTTGTATGCATTTGTCTTTTTTTTTTTTTTTTTTTTTAAATGTGTATATAGTATTTATAAAGCTTTAGCTTTTAGTTTTGGATCTGTTTTAGATGTTTTAACACTATAATTGATTGCTTCTGTTGTCCTCATTTGTAAGTCACTTTGGATAAAAATGTCTGCTACATGACTAAATAATAATAATAACTCATCCAAACATGTTATATACATATGAGATTGTTCAAATATACATAACATGAACTCAATGGCATCTGCACAAAAATGATGCAAATAAACAAGTAAACTAAGTTACATGGTTTTAAATTACACTTACAAATTATTACATCATTTGTGAAATTGTGCATAAATAAGACATTTAGCATTTAAATTAATACAAACAAAGTTTGAATATTTGGTTTAATTTTTTAACTCTTAAAAAGTGAACAAAAATGTTTGTAGACTAAAATTAGGTGCCAGTCAAAGTAAAACTGACTAAAATAAATGACAAAAAAAGTATTATTTGTATTTATGTATTATTTAAAAATACATACATACATATATACATACATGCACATTCTAATCACTCTTGATCTAGTCTAAAATACATTGCAACAAAATTAATGAAACTTTGCCTCCAGTTTGTGAAAGGTTAGTGAAGGAGGCTCTGAAGCAGGCTAGTTTTCATATCTTCTCATACATATAATGGCAAAGTGAGAAATGGCCATTTAGTATTCTGCTATCTGTTGACTATCATGAAATGCCCATGTCATTCCACATTATGCTAATTTGCGTTATAACCGCGATTAATCACGTACAATCAGCGCAGGTACAGGGACAACAGAGACTCAGTAATGAAGCACTTTCCTTAGGGCCCTTTGCTCAATGAAACGATGACACATGGCAACTGCAGCAAATCAGTCAAAGGATTCATTATGCTGCTAACAGCTCTTATTCATCGCTGAGGAGCCTTTGTGCTCTCTTAACCAGACGTGTCAAAATAATACGCAGACCCCTCCCAATCTTTCTCAATGACACTTAGAATATGAATTATGACTGCAGCAACAAAGCACTTTGGGGGATATTGCAAGAGACCACCGTAAATTACACAGTGTTGCTGGGGCAACATAAAAACAACTTACAACAAACTAACAAACAACTTAAGATCAATTTACAACCTTAAAAACAACAACTTAAAATCAATTTACAACCTAAAAAACAACTTAAAATCAACATACAATCTTAAAAACAACAACTTAAAATCAACATACAACCTTAAAAAAACAACTTAAAATCAATTTACAACCTAAAAAACAACAACTTAAAATCAATTTACAACCTAAAAAACAACTTAAAATCAACATACAACCTTAACAAAACAACTTAAAATCAACATACAACCTAAAAAACAACTTAAAATCAACATACAACCTTAAAAAAACAACTTAAAATCAACATACAACCTTAAAAAAACAACTTACAACCTTAAAAAACAACTTAAAATCAACATACAACCTTAAAAAAACAACTTAAAATCAACATTCAACCTAAAAACAACTTAAAATCAACATACAACCTAAAAAACACTTAAAATCAACATTCAACCTAAAAAACAACTTAAAATCAACATACAACCTAAAAAACAACTTAAAATCAACATACAACCTTAAAAAAACAACTTAAAATCAACATACAACCTAAAAAAATAATAACTTAAAATCAACATACAACCTAAAACAAACAACTTAAAATCAACATACAACCTAAAAAATAACTTAAAATCAACATACAACCTAAAACAAACAACTTAAAATCAACATACAACCTAAAAAATAACTTAAAATCAACATACAACCTAAAAAAAAATAACAAACAACTACAACCTAAAATCAACATACAACCTAAAAAATAACTTAAAATCAACCTACAACCTTAAAAAAAAAAACTTAAAATCAACCTACAACCTTAAAAAAAACTTAAAATCAACATACAACCTTAAAAAAATAACTTAAAATCAACGTACAACCTAAAAAAAAAATAACTTAAAATCAACGTACAACCTAAAAAAAACAACTTAAAATCAACATACAACCTAAAAAATAACTTAAAATCAACATACAACCTAAAAAAAACAACTTAAAATCAACATACAACCTAAAAAATAACTTAAAATCAACATACAACCTAAAAAATAACTTAAAATCAACATACAACCTAAAGAATAACTTAAAATCAACCTACAACCTTAAAAAATAACTTAAAATCAACATACAACCTAAAACAAACAACTTAAAATCAACATACAACCTAAAAAATAACTTAAAATCAACCTACAACCTTAAAAAAAACTTAAAATCAACCTATACTTAAAATCCCTTAAAAAAAACTTAAAATCAACATACAAACAAAAAAAAATCAACAAAAAAAAAAAACTTAAAATCAACTTACAACCTTTAAAAAAAAAAAAAACTATTAAAAATCAACCTACAACCTAAAAACAGTTTAAAATCAAACTTCGACCTAAATAAAAACAAGTTAAAATCTACAACTTCATATCAACCTATAAACAAATTGACAAAAAAACAATCTAAATTCAACCTAGGCTACGACCTAAAACAACAAACAAACCAACTTAAAATCAATCTACAACCTACAAAAATAATCTAAAATCAACCTACAAAACAACCTACAAAATAATTTAAAATGAACAACCTAAAGAAATGATTTAAAATAAAAAATAATAATAATAAAATAAATAAAAAAGTTGCTGTTTTCTTTGCACGTCAGCGTTTCAAATGAGTGAAACTCTTTCTTGCATGTATTGTAAAACTGTCTGAATCTTGTAACTAAAAATATATATTCTCTGTTGATTTATAATAATGCTGCCTGCCAATTTCTGCCATCTATCAAACTCCTTTCATAATGTGAGCAAGAGAAATGTTCGTGTCAAGAGAGAATTCATTAGAACGAGCAGATCTTACCTCATTTACTCTAAAGTTTTCTAGTTTGATGGATTGGAAAATGCCTTTTTTCCCTTTGCTTTTCAAATCTCTCATAAGCTTTATTTATGCTCTTCATTTAAGCTTTAATTTGAAGCACTTGTCATTCTGATTATGGCATGAAAGGAACAAACAGTTTTTAAATCAATTACAAAGAATCGCAAACTAAATATGTTGTGAAAATGTGGTTGTTTTGATGTATTTTTTTTGTTAATTAAAAGAACGTAATGTGTTAATTTCCATTTAATTGCCTGAGAAATTACAAAAACATTATTTTCCATTACCTACCCAAAGATCAAAACATAATTATGTTTGAATGCCCATGTTTTTATCTTTTCAACATCATAATTTACTTGAAGTTCACTTCTGGTCTGAGAAAAACTAACGTGCCAAGCATTATTGATTGATCGATTGATTGATTGATTGATTGATTTATCAATCGATCTATTTATATATATATATATTTTTATTGTTTTCTTGTTATGACAACTTAATTTTCTTGTGATCTCAACATAAAGTTGCTTTTATTTTATTTATTTATTTTTATACATATAACCAATCACTGTATGCTAAACATTTTGTGTAATTAACATATTTAAATATTCTAAACTTTAAACAGTGTTTTCAGACGGATGCAGAAAAGCTTTTTAGAGCCTCTTGGACTCAACCCACTTTATTTTCCTCATCCGTTTGAAATAAAATATTAAATTATTCGTCTGTGAATTTTAATGGTTGTGTAGCACAGCTTCTGATTGAAACACACTTATGATTTGATGACATCAGAACTGCTTTATTTATTCAGAAACAGAAGTAACGTAATGATATTTGATTATTTGGTTAGTCTACAGTTAGTGCTGCTGTCAGATTACATGTCGGACAACTCCTGTTATGTTGAGATCATGAGAAAATTAAGTCATGATAATAAGAAAACACATTCTGTTATGTTGAGATCACAATAAATGATCGTTTCTTATGTCGAGATCACAATAGATGATCGTTTCTTATGTTGAGATCACAATAGATGATCGTTTCTTATGTTGAGATCACAATAGATGATGGTTTCTTATGTCGAGATCACAATAGATGATTGTTTCTTATGTCGAGATCACAATAGATGATCGTTTCTTATGTCGAGATCAAAATAAATGATCGTTTCTTATGTCGAGATCACAATAGATGATCGTTTCTTATGTCGAGATCACAATAGATGATCGTTTCTTATGTTGAGATCACAATAGATGATCGTTTCTTATGTCGAGATCACAATAGATGATCGTTTCTTATGTCGAGATCACAATAGATGATCGTTTCTTATGTCGAGATCACAATAGATGATCGTTTCTTATGTCGAGATCACAATAGATGATCGTTTCTTATGTCGAGATCACAATAGATGATCGTTTCTTATGTCGAGATCATAATATATGATCGTTTCTTATGTCGAGATCACAATAAATGATCGTTTCTTATGTCGAGATCACAATAGATGATCGTTTCTTATGTCGAGATCACAATAAATGATCGTTTCTTATGTCGAGATCACAATAGATGATCGTTTCTTATGTCGAGATCACAATAAATGATCGTTTCTTATGTCGAGATCACAATAGATGATCGTTTCTTATGTTGAGATCACAATAGATGATCGTTTCTTATGTCGAGATCACAATAGATGATCGTTTCTTATGTTGAGATCACAATAGATGATCGTTTCTTATGTCGAGATCACAATAGATGATCGTTTCTTATGTTGAGATCACAATAGATGATCGTTTCTTATGTCGAGATCACAATAAATGATCGTTTCTTATGTCGAGATCACAATAGATGATCGTTTCTTATGTCGAGATCACAATAGATGATCGTTTCTTATGTCGAGATCACAATAGATGATCGTTTCTTATGTCGAGATCACAATAAATGATCGTTTCTTATGTCGAGATCACAATAGATGATCGTTTCTTATGTCGAGATCACAATAGATGATCGTTTCTTATGTTGAGATCACAATAAATGATCGTTTCTTATGTTGAGATCACAATAGATGATCGTTTCTTATGTTGAGATCACAATAGATGATCGTTTCTTATGTCGAGATCACAATAGATGATCGTTTCTTATGTCGAGATCACAATAAATGATCGTTTCTTATGTTGAGATCACAATAGATGATCGTTTCTTATGTCGAGCACTTGTCATTCTGATTATGGCATGAAAGGAACAAACAGTTTTTAAATCAATTACAAAGAATCGCAAACTAAATATGTTGTGAAAATGTGGTTGTTTTGATGTATTTTTTTTGTTAATTAAAAGAACGTAACGTGTTAATTTCCATTTAATTGCCTGAGAAATTACAAAAACATTATTTTCCATTACCTACCCAAAGATCAAAACATAATTATGTTTGAATGCCCATGTTTTTATCTTTTCAACATCATAATTTACTTGAAGTTCACTTCTGGTCTGAGAAAAACTAACGTGCCAAGCATTATTGATTGATTGATTGATCGATTGATTGATTGATTGATTTATCAATCGATCTATTTATATATATATTTTTTTATTGTTTTCTTGTTATGACAACTTAATTTTCTTGTGATCTCAACATAAAGTTGCTTTTATTTTATTTATTTATTTTTATACATATAACCAATCACTGTATGCTAAACATTTTGTGTAATTAACATATTTAAATGACCTAAACTTTAAACAGTGTTTTCAGACGGATGCAGATAACGATTTTAAAAGCTTTTTAGAGCCTCTTGGATTCAACCCACTTTATTTTCCTCATCCGTTTGGAATAAAATATTAAATTATTCGTCTGTGAATTTTAATGGTTGTGTAGCACAGCTTCTGATTGAAATAGACTTATGATTTGATGACATCAGAACTGCTTTATTTATTCAGAAACAGAAGTAACGTAATGATATTTGATTATTTGGTTAGTCTACAGTTAGTGCTGCTGTCAGATTACATGTCGGACAACTTCTGTTATGTTAAGATCATGAGAAAATTAAGTCATGATAATAAGAAAACACATTTTGTTATGTTGAGATCACAATAAATGATCGTTTCTTATGTCGAGATCACAATAAATGATCGTTTCTTATGTTGAGATCACAATAAATGATCGTTGAGATCACAATAGATGATCGTTTCTTATGTCGAGATCACAATAGATGATCGTTTCTTATGTCGAGATCACAATAAATGATCGTTTCTTATGTCGAGATCACAATAAATGATCGTTTCTTATGTTGAGATCACAATAGATGATCGTTTCTTATGTCGAGATCACAATAGATGATCGTTTCTTATGTTGAGATCACAATAAATGATCGTTTCTTATGTTGAGATCACAATAGATGATCGTTTCTTATGTTGAGATCACAATAAATGATCGTTTCTTATGTTGAGATCACAATAAATGATCGTTTCTTACGTTGAGATCACAATAAATGATCGTTTCTTATGTTGAGATCACAATAGATGATCGTTTCTTATGTCGAGATCACAATAAATGATCGTTTCTTACGTTGAGATCACAATAGATGATCGTTTCTTATGTTGAGATCACAATAGATGATCGTTTCTTATGTCGAGATCACAATAGATGATCGTTTCTTATGTTGAGATCACAATAAATGATCGTTTCTTATGTCGAGATCACAATAGATGATCGTTTCTTATGTTGAGATCACAATAGATGATCGTTTCTTATGTCGAGATCACAATAGATGATCGTTTCTTATGTCGAGATCACAATAGATGATCGTTTCTTATGTCGAGATCACAATAGATGATCGTTTCTTATGTCGAGATCACAATAGATGATCGTTTCTTATGTCGAGATCACAATAAATGATCGTTTCTTATGTCGAGATCACAATAGATGATCGTTTCTTATGTCGAGATCACAATAGATGATCGTTTCTTATGTTGAGATCACAATAAATGATCGTTTCTTATGTCGAGATCACAATAAATGATCGTTTCTTATGTTGAGATCACAATAGATGATCGTTTCTTATGTCGAGATCACAATAGATGATCGTTTCTTATGTTGAGATCACAATAGATGATCGTTTCTTATGTCGAGATCACAATAGATGATCGTTTCTTATGTTGAGATCACAATAAATGATCGTTTCTTATGTTGAGATCACAATAGATGATCGTTTCTTATGTCGAGATCACAATAGATGATCGTTTCTTATGCTGAGATCACAATAGATGATCGTTTCTTATGTTGAGATCACAATAGATGATCGTTTCTTATGTCGAGATCACAATAAATGATCGTTTCTTATGTCGAGATCACAATAGATGATCGTTTCTTATGTCGAGATCACAATAAATGATCGTTTCTTATGTCGAGATCACAATAGATGATCGTTTCTTATGTCGAGATCACAATAGATGATCGTTTCTTATGTCGAGATCACAATAAATGATCGTTTCTTATGTTGAGATCACAATAAATGATCGTTTCTTATGTTGAGATCACAATAGATGATCGTTTCTTATGTCGAGATCACAATAGATGATCGTTTCTTATGTTGAGATCACAATAAATGATAGTTTCTTATGTCGAGATCACAATAAATGATCATTTCTTATGTTGAGATCACAATAAATGATCATTTCTTATGTTGAGATCACAATAAATGATCATTTCTTATGTTGAGATCACAATAAATGATAGTTTCTTATGTCGAGATCACAATAGATGATCGTTTCTTATGTCGAGATCACAATAAATGATCATTTCTTATGTTGAGATCACAATAGATGATCGTTTCTTATGTCGAGATCACAAGAAAAACAAAATAAAGAATCATAATAATTCACGACCTGTTATGGCTTCTATACTGGAAAGTGTTTATAAAAAAAACAACAACAACGTATTTGTTCATATACATGAAAACGTACATTTCATATGTTAAAAATGAACAGAGACTTGTTAAATACTTGTTAAATTGTAGATATTTGTAGAATTCGAGCTAGTCGTCTGGACTCCAGCTGTTTGGTGGGCGATCTGCACTTTGTGAGTCAAAACAGCTTTTTTTATTATTTTTTTTTTTTAGCAATTTATTGAAAATATTACAAAAAGTGAATGTCTTTTTTCAACCGCTCAAGCTTTTTCTTCTGTCCTTTCTTTCTGTTGTTGCCATGACCTATTGCTCTGTTTCTGCTTGAAAGGCTTTCTGTGAACCAGAATATCATCATAAAAGATTATTTTTCTCTCTTTTTAGCTTCTTAAAGATGATAACAAAATATCAGACTTGGGTATTCCTGCATGCATTAAACTGAGTAAGAGATATGGAGATCTTTACGGGTAGCTTGTGTATCAAATATAAGATATTTGATTTGATTTCACCCAAATATAAAGAAGTAATTATGTCACAGGGACTTTATTAGGTACACGATAAAACAAAACACTACTGTTGAACATGTTGAGGTCAATGCTGTATTTATTTAATCAAAATACAGTTTTTCAAAGAAAACTGTTAAACTGTAATTTATTTCTGTGATCAAAGCTGTATTTTCAGCATCATTACTGCAGTCTTCAGTGTCACATGATCTTCAGAAATCATAAAAATATGCTGATTTGCTGCTCAAGAAACATTTCTGATTATTATCAATGTTGAAAACAGTCGTGCTGCACAATATTTTTGTGGAAACCGTGATACATTTCAAAATTTTCAACAGCATTTATTTGAAAAATAAACTGCCACTTTTGATCAATTTATTAAAGTATATATATATATATAATAAAATCTTACTGACCTCAAACTTTTGAAAAGTAGTGTATAATAAAAGCACATACTAACATATCATCAATGCCATAATATTCAGCAGTAAACATGCACTAGAGTCACTTTGTCACAGTTTCCATCACTTTCTGTCTCCAGGAGGAGAAAACTCTACACACGAGTTAATTGTAGTTGATTGTTGCTCCAGTTGTTCCTGCTCTTCTTCTGAAAGGAGGTCTGAGGATCAGAAGACAGCTCAACACAGCGGGTTCATGTTCACCGGTCACATCCTTGCCCCCCCCCTCCCCTCTCTTACCCCACACACCACTGAACTCTGACCCCACCACCACCACCACCAACACACACACTCACACTCACACTCACACACACTGTGACAAGCACTGGTCACTTTGTACAGCACTGGACTGACCTCATTCAACTACCTCTTCCAACAGTCTGAATAAAAAAGACTGCTCTTTGTCACTTTAAATAGAATAGTCTTGATAAGCTCTTTGCACTACACCACTTATATTCTGCACTGTTAGTTTGTTTGTTTATCTCACTGGTTTGCACTATCTACCATGTGCCTTATGTCACTTTATCCATTTTTTATATTATTATTATTTTTTTATTTATTTTTATTTTATGTTTTATTTTTTTTCTACATGTCCTTATTTGTATATTTTTAATAGTTGCATTCTTGTGTACATATATATATATATATATATATATATATATTTGATTTGTACTTATCTGTATTCTTGCGTTCTACTGTTAGTGTTATCTGTATGCACCAGGGAGTAAGAGAGTAACGCAATTTCAGTTCTCTGTATGCATGTACGGTACATGTGGCAGAATTGACAATAAAGCTGACTTTGACTTTGACTTTGATCTACCGTGGGCCGCTGACCAATGAGCTGATTCTGCTGTTGACTCTGAAGGCACGGTAGATCTGCTCACATTAAGATGAGCCGAGAGAGAGAGAGCATGATTCATAACACGGTCAATTAGAGCAGCTCTCGTCATATTACAGCTCTTCTCCTCCTCGATCTCCTCCTCCTGCAGCTCTTCTCAGTTCACACCTGAGTTTTCTCTTTCTTACTCTTGCTCTTCAGGATCCTCATTATTCGTTTGCTCTTGGCTTTCATAAATCACCACATGTAGGGATAGCGCAATTATGATAGTTTTGAGTACTATTGAGAATATTGTATTTCCTGTGCATAATTAACCCTGCAGATATATATGGAAGATTGATTCTGCCACAGAAAATCAATCGATCGGTCAATCAATCAATCAATCAATTAATCAATCGAAGGTAACTGTAATTTTATCTCACAATTAAAGGTGACATATCATGAAAATATGAGTTCTCATTCATACACAAGTTTACGTTAAAAAAACACATGAGTTACAAAAACAGTGGGTTATGTCTGTGAAGGTAAGCAGCTGGGAAATAAATCACATGTTTATATTAGATCTGTGTGGCAGCAGTGTAATATACAGTAAATAAATCACTAAATGCACTGCTCTGTTGTCTCCTCTGAGACTCTAAACAGTGTTCAGTGCTCGTCTGTGCAGACAAACACACAACAGTTAGCATGCTTTACTCAATCTTTAACCGTGGTATTAGAACTGCTACACCGTTGTGCTTGTGAAATCAAAATGACGGCGCCGTGGGTGGAAACTTACAGATTAAGGGGCGGTAATATTATAATGAGATCCCTTTGCAACATCACTAGGGAAGCGAAATCAGACACGCTTGTTTTTTTCAGACGCGTGCAGAAAAAGGCTTACTAAAACAAAGTTACTGGGTTAATCTTTTTAAAGTTTCCTTGGTTGGTAGATGCACCGGGGACCTGATTATAACACTTAAAACATGGAAAACTTAGTTTAGTACTCACATGCTGTGACAGCCGCTTTCTGTGCGTGTGTGCTCAGAAAACCCTATATCAGAAGTTTAAACTAATATGGTTTAACATGCATGATTTCAGCGCGATAAAAATCGTTTAAAATCGCGTTTTTAGCAGGTACGAGCTGTAATGACACAGTTCTATTCTGGAAAATGCAGCTCATTTGCATTTAAAGAGACAGGAACGAAAACAGCCAGTTTCTGCTTCCACTCAAAATAGGCATTTTCAAAATGATTTAATAAATGATATGTGGGGTATTTTGTGCTGAAACTTCACAGATACATTCTGGGGAAACCTGACACTTATATTACATATTGTAAAAAGGGGCATAATATGTCTCCTTTAATTAATGTCATAATTTGCACTTTGTGTCTTGCAGTTCTGAGGAAAATAGTCAGAATTGCCAGATATAAACTCAGAATTGTGAAATATAAGCACAGAATGGCAAGATATAATCAGAATTTAAAAAAATATAAGCATAGAATTGCAAGACACAAACTCATGCTGAATTGTTTACATCTTGTAATTCTATTTTTTTCTGCCACAGAATGAATGAATGAGAAATTGTGACTTTTTTATCTCACAGTTTGGATTTTTTTTCTCCAGAATAGTGTGAAAAGTGCAAAGTTACTTACTGTTAGTAGAATGTCTAAAGTGGACTATCGAAATAAAGTGTTACCGTTGTTTCTTTTCTACTTGAAAGCAAGATCCTTGTGTCAAGTGTTTTGAGAATATACTGTAATTATTAGTACAAATGTAGTTAGTTTGTATGAAGTGGTCAGATGGCAGTGTTAACTGTGCTGAAAGCTGAAAGCACTGACCTTAATTTGCAGAAATGTGTTAGACTGGCTGAGAAAAACAGTATTTATGTATTTATGGGATTCATATTTTGCCTTTACACACACACACACACACACACTCACTCTCACACACACACACACACACTCACTCTCACACACACACACACACACACACACACACACACACTGTATATATAAAACATTTTGAGATGCATTGCCAAATCGATTTCAGATTGTGATTGAGTGCCCTATAACACACTTTTCTGTGGTTCATTGGCAGTCAAAAGACAAGACTCTCTGCTTCCTTTGAAAAATCATTTGGATTATATTTCGCTCTATGTAAGTTGGCAAAATTGCTCAGTTGGAGTGACACTGTGCTTAAATCCATGAGCGTATTAGCTCACGCTGGTGGCAGGAATCTCATTGTATTAAAGCATTACATTAACTGCTCTTCCACTGGAGTCGTGGCTCATGCAGAAGCACACCGATGAGGTCCCTGCATTATTCTGCAGTGTGTATAATAAAAGTCTTGATATAATTGCATAATAACATCTGTACTTAGGCTAAGCTAACCGACTTTCTCATCTGAGCTGATTAGCAGTCTAACAGCGCCTGTCAAAATATCAAAATGATGTAGATCAAGTCAAAAAAGGCAGTAAATGCTGCATTTCCTAGAAGCATCTTTAGCTAACTATGGCTGCAGATTCCATTGAATTCTATTGGTAATGACAGAACTTGCACACAGTTGCTTTTAGGAAACATACCCTAGTATGACGCTTCAGTTTTAACAATAAAAAAGTGAGATTTAAGTAACCAACCATTTAATTGCTTCAATCTGTAAAGGCCAACATTAATATTTTTTTCAGTAAATTCACTGATCTTCATCAGACCTGCACTAGAACAATATAAAACTGGTGTGTGGCTACTTTACAGAAACATCTGCTGGAAAGATGTCATTTCTTGTAGGACAGTAACAGTAAATGGGAAATATTCCTGGATCAATTTTTCCCATCTTCTCCTCAGCATAAACTCACAATAAACTAACAACACCAATTTATTTCAGGCTAAAAAACAAACAAACAAACAAAAAAACTCCGTAAATCTGTGCAATGTTCTTCTTTGGAACACAAAAGGAGACATGAAATAGTACAAAGTTGCTCTTTTCCATGCAGTTGCAAAGTAAACTAAAAATAAAACTTTCAAGCTTCAAAAATGACTCATAAAAGCAGTCCATATGACTCATTCCAAGTCTTCTATTCGCTATAGCTTTGTGTGACGAGCAGACCGATTAAGTAAGATTAAGTAAGTAAGTTAAAGCTAATCTTGGCCTCCAGTGCGATATTAACCGCCGAGACCGGATCATTAAGCCAGCGAGCTGAACTCCAGAACCGGATCAGTGTGGTTTTGTGAACTGACTCAAGTGATTCATTGAAAAGACCCCAGTCAGATTTCATCATTTCTCTCATGAACGTGATGAAGGAGAGCTGGGGCGAATGCCAAGATTGTTCCTCACACAGAGATGTCACTCTTGGGATACAGCACACGAGTCAAGGAGACTTCAGCTGTGATAGTTTTATTGACAGACCAAGTCCCTCACTTTCATTATATTATGAAAAAGATTTTCTGCAAAAACTTCACCTTTTGTGCTCCACAGAAGAACTATTCATGCAGGTCAGGAACAACATGAGAATAAACAATGGCCGATTTTTCATTCATATTTCACCTATAGTCCTTTACTCATAAAGCTCTGCTGCACATGTGCACAACACGTTTAAAGCTTGTGTGCTCACCGAGATCAAATCATTTCTCCCTCCACGTTCCTGTCAGTTCTTCATTGTCCTGTTCAATGAAAAGAAAGACCATTAACAAAAGCTTTTTTTTCTCTGTGCCTCTGTTTACAAACACCTCTATGGTAATGCTGTAAACACTTATGAAGCAAGGCGTTTAAGGGAATAAAGAAAAAAAATACATAAATAAAAAGAACAGTAGAAGAAATAGAGTTTATTGTGATCACTTTGAAACTTAACCTACCCCTAAAATATATATTTTAAAACATGCACATATTCAGTTCTTAATCATAAGCCTGACATGCCAAAAATGTCTCTGTTAATGCTATCATAAAACAGTTGTCAAATATTACATGTATAGTACTTATATCTTCTATTGAAGCTTGTTTCTACCAAAACAGAACAAAACAAGTTTATTCTGTTTCAAAAAAATAAAAAAATACAAATAAAAATTGCAAGATGTAAACCTACAATTCTTAGAAAATCTGAATTGTGAGATATAAACATGGGATTCTGAGTTTATGTCTCACAATTCTGAGTTTATATCTTGCAATTCTGACTTTTTAGCAAGAAAATGCTATTCAAAACTGTGAAATTTGACAAAAAATTGTCAAGGATGATATTATAATTTTGCTTTTGGCCGTTTAACATTTGTATTGTAAAACAGTTGTCAAATATTAATCATAGCTACTTAGGTATATCTTACCTCTATAGAGGCTTGTTTCCGCCACGGGATAAAAAATAAATAAAAAGGTAATTGCAACTTTATATTTCACAACTCAAGTACAGAAACGGGCAGAAACATAGGGTCCCAAATAAGCAGAGCTGATGATAATCAGACGTTAAATACATTTTGAGGTGTTAAATAATGTTACAAATACCAGTAAACAGTCTACCGCAAACATTAGTAAATCACCTTGCATGGTTCATTTAAATACTCTCCTGCTATAAATATTGCATCTGAAAGAGAAACTCCTACAAATGCATTAAGATCAGCTGCAGAAGTTATGGTGTCCACACCTTTTTCATTGATAATGTTTCTCTGTGTGTCTTCAGTAAAACCTGACAGCAGTTTTAACAGCCAAACGAGAGTTTGCACTGGTGCAAATCTGGCCCTAGTGTTTATAAATATGAGGCCTGAAATATTTATTTACATGCACAGCAAAAGCATATAAAGTTTTATAGTCAAGTTTTTGAGTTCTTCCACAAATTAAACTGCTATGGAAATGTTCTTAACCAAATCAGTGTGATTCACCATTCACACTCTTTATGTGACAGACATACTGAAGTAAAACTGGCTTTCTATCGATCAGATGAAATGCCTCACTCTGAATATTTTTGTATTGATAATATACACTGGTGGCAAAAATGATCACAACACTAGTATTATCAGCAGCTAAAAATGGTTTTAAGTCAGTTATTTCTATCTTTTGCTGTAGTGTGTCAGAAGAAAACATTTCCAAACATTAATTTAGCCATTAATTGTAATAATCCAGTGAGATGTTTGAGATGTGATCTGATCATCATCAGTCTGTCTGGAGTCACATGAAGAAACAGAACAAACTGAGACTAAATCCAGAAGAACTGTGTCTCAAGACGCTTCAAGAAACCTCCTGCAAAGCTACAGAACTGTTAAAAGCTTTAGGCACTTGTGTAAAAATGCTGTAAAATGAGGATGCTGTCATAAATAGATTTTCTTTATCAATTAACTTATATTAGCTACAATTAAATCAACATTTGCTGTGAGCATGCTTTGTGTTTAAGCAGGTTTTGCACTTGAGCAGAGTTTCTCAGGAGCTTTGCTGATAGCTTTCTTGAAGCGTCTTAGAGACGTTGCCACAGTTCTTCTGGATTTTACAGCATCTTTTGCATATTTGTATCCTTTCCAAAAATGACTGTATGATTTTGAGATCCATCTTTAGGACAACTGAGGGACTCATACGCAGCTATTACAGAAGGTTCAAACACTCACTGATGCTCCAGAAGGAAAAAAGAGCCGGGGCGTGAAAACTTTTAGAATTTGAAGATCAGGGTAAATTTAACTTATTTTGTCTTCTGGGAAACATGAAAGTATCTTCTGTAGCTTCTGAATGCAGTACTAAATGAAAAAAAAAAAAAAAATATATATATATATATATATATAATATATATAAACTGTATATTTAGACAAAATAAGAAAAACGTCTTCATTCTTCAAAAAAATCTTCATTCTGTTCAGAAGTTTTCACCTCCAGAGTCTTAATGCATGGTGTTTATTCTGGAGCATCAGTGAGCATTTGAACTCTTTGTAACTTTTTGTAATAGTTGCGTATGAGCCCCTCGTTTGATCTCAAAATCATGCAGTCATTGTTGGAAAGGGTTCAAACACACAAAAGATTCTGGAAAACCAAAGAATGTGTTCAGGACAAACAAGGGACTTCTGAACTATCACCAAAAAAAAAAAAAAATTGGCATAATTTTTTTCTAATTGAAATGTTCTATGTATTTTAAATGTTGATATTTTAACAAAATTAAGTTTGTATTTTTACACTTTAAAGTGCTAATCATGCACCCCCTATACATTTACATTTAAAGAACATATACAGACATATTGTTCGCTTATTAATTAATTTGTTATAAGTCTTACATTTACCTTCATATAACTTACAGAAACCCTGTTGAGATGTCCATCAAATGTTCTAGTAACCCTCACGTATGAAACGTCAAACATATGGTTGTGAAAACGGATATCATTTCCGATAACAAAGTATTTGAAACGCTTCATATTTTCTGTAAAATATTCATTACATCGCTTTCATTTAGCATACACGGGGCAAAACAGACAAGCAAAGCAATTAAAGCAGCAACAGAAGCAGCTGCTGCTGCAAATCCAGCCGTCTGACTGCTAACCCGCGGCTCCCCCGAGAACAATTGATTTGTGCCGACCAGCGTAATGACACTCGATGTCAATCACTAGCGTTCTGCTGGCTAAATCCAATCCAGCCCCGGTTTCTGGGAAACAAACGTGGTCCTCTAACTTGATTTGTCAATGCACTGTAAGAGAGAGAGAGAGAGAGATCAGCATATCAGATGAAGCTACTGACGAAGAGCCCAAAAGATGGCAGATGTTTTTGATCCATAAACTCTCAAACGATGGAGAACAGCATCTCACTGGGATTAGCAAATGCAAACATAATGGGCCGCCTGAAATCTGTGTATTAACAAATGCTAATCACCCTGCTGTGTCCTGGCAATCGTCCTCAAACCCTCGTTTTAGTCGGTGTCTCTCATTGAGGAACCACCAGTACATGGTGAACGCTTCCCGGTTCATAATGACTCCTGCGCTGTCTGTACACGAGCGACGAGCGTCCAGACACCAGAAGATATATATAGTCAGAAGATCTCTGATGGAGACTTTAGTGTGTTTTCAGCTCGACAGATAACTAATGCCATACCGAGCAAATATAAACATATAAATCCCAGTCAGCAAAACACACAACTATAATTAAAAAGCAAAGAGAAGTGTATAGCAGCATATGCAGAAAAAGACTGCATTTGCATGAGTCAAAGGAAAGTAAATAGACTGTGAGAACAACGTGTGTCCCGTTAATTTTGCAGGTCTGCGGTCGACAGATGCAGTTTATTCTGACTCTATATACAGTGGAGGCCACAATTATTACAACACTAGTATTTTCAGCAGCTAAAAAATGGGTTTAAGTCAGTTATTTCTATCTTTTGCTGTAGTGTGTCAGTAGGAAATATCAGTTTACATTTCCAAACATTAATTTAGCCATTAATTGTAATAATTCAGTGGGATTTTTGTTTGCTCCACAGAGATCTGGGGCCTGTACCATGATGGTAGATGAACAAATTCAGAGTTACAGTATTAGGTTCGATTTGACAAAACCAAACCACTCCAATCCAGCTTTACTGGTACCATGATGCTGATCATCAGCTTTCTTTCTCAACTCAGGCTTTGCTCCTGAGTTTGTGGAGCACGTGCACGTGAATGTGTGACATCACTGGCCAACAGCCAATCACGAGCCTTGACTAAAGGTTATGCTAAAGGTTTAGAAATTGAAGAATATGATGAATTTAAAAGCATTTACAATGAAAATAGTACTTGTTCATGAAAGAGGACAAATAAAATAAATTGTCTTGCTTTATCAGTGCATTCACAAGTTAAAGTTAAGTTAGTTTATATAGTTAGAAATATACAGCGATAGACTCGAACATGTAAGGTCACAGTCATATTTAAAGCTTTATCTATTGATTCTACAGCTTATATTATATTCGATCTGTATATATTAACATTCATTTAAAATAAATGATTTATAATAACTGTTAAACTAAAATTGCTTGTGTTTAATGAATCAATAATAATATAAATCATATAGTTATATAAATCATATAAAATAACAAAATGTTTGGTTTTGGCCAGACAATTTTTTTTAGTACTAGTTTTTAGTACTAGTGACCTTTAATTTGGAGCAAGATAAACTGGTGGAGTGACTTTTTTTTGTATCAGACGTGTCACTTTGCTCACATCTGATTGGTCTAATTTCAGTTTGAGATCTCTAACCCAGAACATAACCCCGGAGCAGGTTAGCCATGGAGAGTAAGTTACTATAGCAACGAACACAGCTAAAAGCCAAGCCACATTCATGGTACCTAAAACCCAGGATTGGTGCAAACTAAACTGAAACTTACCTGGCTAACCAGCTAAACCGGCTTCATGGTACAGGCCCCTGATCTGATCATCATCAGTCTGTCTGGAATGACATGAAGAAACAGAACAAACTGAGACAGATTAAACCAAATAATTTGTGGGACCTGAATGAATTTTCTGAAGAACAGCAGCAGTTCAACTGTTCAGGACAAACAAGGGAACTCATGAACCACTATCACAAAACAAAACAGCTGTGGATCATTCAGGTAATAACACAGTATTAAGAATCAAGCATATGTAAACTTTTGTACGAGGTCATTTTTATAAATTCAACTATTATTTTCCCTTGTGTAAACGTCATTTATGTGCAATATCTTATTCAGGTCAGTATGAGATAAAAAAACAACATGCATTTTGTATGGTTCCTCCTATTTTGGTATAATAATTAACATTTTGCAGATACTGCAGAGCGTATGTAAAATTTTGACCATAACTGTATATCTTTACCTACAAGCTAAACTTCATTTCAGGGCTTATTAAAAACACATTTTTGATGGATGAACACACCAATGAGTTTAACTGTCAGTGAAGATGTTCTTGCAAATTATGATTCACTTAAGCACCCTAAACATGAAGGTGCTGAATACAGTTTGTGAAACAATTAACAGATACAAAGAACAAGATTAAAGTCTTGATTAAAGTTTCGATTTGAATGTAATTTGTAGAGAATGTTTCTTTTCAAAAACCCTCGAGTTTCAGTCTTTTTAAGAACCAACTGATTATTCACTGTTTGAACAAATGAGTGAAAACATGTATCACAGGTGCGAGAGTAAAAATCAGAAAGCAAAGTGTCCTTGGCTCGCCTGAATCATAGGAAATATGTAAACAGCTCCATTCATCATGATGGTCAGTGTCATAATTGCATCTGCCGTTTGCTGGTGACAGCGCTGATATTCACGAGTCCTTGAGTTACTGCGAGAAAGATCACGATAAAAGCACACAGACACAACAGCCGTACGAGAAACGATATAAGGCAAGAAAGCCCATATCATTGACCTGCTGCACCTTCCCTTCATAAACAATATCTGAGCCTCATCCAGGAGTGTTTCTGATGGGAACTGCAATGCAGTTTCTAAGAGTCAAATGAATGACAAACAAAGAGAAAAAGCCTGTTCTTTACCGTATGAGGAAATATATAGGCCAGAATAACAGGCAAAATGATGCACCTCCTTCACAATAACTTGAGGCCAAAGACTCGCATCACAATGTATCATTCCATGAAAGAGAATCCAATATTTATTGTACAAAACACTGGATTTAGTTAGCTTGCAGTCTTTATATACATATAAGGGTCTTATATACATTACATATACAGTCTTTATATACATATAAAGTTAATTTGATGCAATACCCATATGAAAAAAAATACTATAGTAATTTATAATAAATACTATAGTGTTTTTGAACCATACTATAGTAAAGTGCATTATACTGTATATATTAGTATTTACAACACTTTGTTAATGAATGCTACAGCGTACTGTAGAATTAACTGTAGTGAACTGATCAACTGTAATAAATACTGTAGTATACTTTACTTTTTACTACAGTAAACTGTAGTGCATTGTAGTATTATACACCCTATAGTTGTAGAAAACTTTATATTTGTTTTTATATTTAAACTTTATATATGTAATTTGTTTATATTACTATAGTTGTTATATTACCACAGCAACTATATAATTACCACAACAAATTAATTCAAGTACTTTACTATAGGTATGGTAAAAAAAATAAAAAAATACTATAGTATTTTTTTCATTATGGAAAAAATAATGTGTTAAGATATTAATGAATTTAATGCACCATTTCATCCAGAGCTGTTCATAATTTTACACTGTTGCAGTGTCTGATGAACATGATGCAGGATGATTGACTGCATGATGAGGCCTATTAGAATGCCGTTATATGAGCCTAAAATTCAAGATATGAGGGCAAAACCGCACCCTCTTATATTTATATCATGTGATATAGTTGTGCAACATCACACCAGCAAGAGTGCTGATTTTACCCAATATCTGCATCATTGCAAATGTCATATTGATGAATGCAACAGTCTATTAAACAAGACAGCATATTGTCTGTTTTGCTCAATTTCACAAATGAAAATAGCTACAAACTATTTACAATCAAAGCTATAAGTTTCGTTACTCAATGAATCCATGTTTTTGAAAGAATCGAGTGAGTGAATAATTCAATGACTCATTCAAAAAACAGTCGCTTGCCTCGTTTCTGAATGAATCAGTCATTAAACAAATCAAGTGAGTGAATAATTCAATGGCTCATTCATAATGTAAATTTACTATGTAAATATGTATGCATCATTTTTCTATACAGCTGTATATATAGAGTAAATAAGGCACAAATATGTACATAAATCTTCTGCTCCAGATTCATACACATTACTATTATTATTATTGTTAAGTCTTATTTAAATGTTCTGTTCTCATGTCAGATATGTATGTATATATGTATGGTATGTATGTATGCATGTATGTACCAAGAGCTTCTTAAAAACCACAACAAATTCCTTGTGTGTTTGCGCACACTTGGCGAATAAAGCTGATTCTGATTCTGATAAAGACAGACACTTTCTTCGTTTATGAAAGATTGAGTCGTTTAAACGACTGATCCCAATTCAAAGGCTGCATCCTTCGAAGACTGCATATGACGTGACGTGATGTGATATGATCACCCTTCCTATGCGGTCTTCGAAGGATGCAGCCTTTAAATTGGGATCAGTCATTTAAACGATGAAGCAGTATATAAAGTGGTTGAAATGTTGACTGATATCTTACCAAGATGCAATTTTATATAGTTTATACTCTTTATAATGTACATAAATGGACCACGGTGAACATGTTTAGACAGGCTTTGAACCTTGTTTTGTTTTTAGGCAGTTGAATATAACTTTTAAAGAAGTCCAGTACACAGCTAAAGTCACTTCATTTCTGAATAATCATTTATTTGAACAAATTGGTTGCATGAAAGATTCAGAAACTCACTCGTTAAGACTTGCCACTTGTCAATTAAGGCTTGCCACAACCTTCTGGCACTTTTAGTTTCATATTTAGGGCCATATTTACTAACAGCTTGTGCCAGCACAAACCATCTTTTGGCGTTAAAATTGTACTGTCAGTTTTTACTAAAGACGCGCAGTGAAGAATTAGCGCTGAAAAGGCGTGGACAGTTATTTTTGCGCCTGACCTTATTGAATATGCATTTGTAGGAGTTTCCCTTTCAGACGCAAAATTTATGGGAGGAGAGTATTCAAATGAATCACGCAATGCGTTTTACTAATGTTTGCGCTCGTAAAATGACTGGCATTTGCTGCATTATTTAACGCCATAAAAAGCATGTCTTAAACTATTTTGAGCTTGAAATGGCTGCAATTATTGTTGCTAGGAGGAGAGAACAGAGCGCGAGTGGTAGAAGGGAGAGGATGTTTTCCACATGCATTATTTTGAATGCCAGAAGAACACATTATCCGAACATATTGTTTGCCAAGACATGTTATTTTTAATTTACTTAAAATAAAAGACGACTTGGAGCCCTCAACTAAGAGTCAGACAATACCAGATCTATCAAAACTTCTAGCAAACCTTCATTTTTTGGCCTCCGGTTCTTTTCAACGTACTGTGGCTTCTTTATTTCTTTATTCTTTATTTGCGACTATGCTAATTTGCACTGCGCTTGGTATATTGCATTGGTCGATATGTAAATGAGATGTTGTGTCTGTGTTCTTTAATTTGCACATTGTTAGTAAATCACCCGCAGAAATGTCCCGTCCCATCGGTGCTGTTTTTGGAATTGTGCTCTCACGCTAATTTGGCCCGGTTTAGTAAAACTGGCCCTTTAGAGCAATATTTTCAAATTGAATATTTCTTTAAAAATAAATAAATAAACCCAATAATCTCATTGCATTATTTATGCAACTCTAATTGCAGTGTCAATGCATTCATGCCACCTCTGAACAGTCTGTGTAAATATACCTAAATGCCACTTTTTAGGTTTAAAAAGTGTAATAATTTCCCAACCCACTGATGTCTATGCAATGCTTTTCTTTTGTTATCAACAATTTTTTATTTTATTTTTTTCACACATAACACAACATAGCATCCAAAATATAACAAAACAAAACAACAGACACATACTCAACATCTCAAGGTCTAATCAAAAGGGAGGGAGAGAGGGAAGGACAACAAGAACACAAAAGTCACTCCTTTATATAAGCACATATATCCAATAAAAAACACTGCCAAGCCTCAATGGTCGAAGGCCTGGCCCCACCGACTCGCGCCGTTGTACATTCACATGACACTATTTGCAGGAGGCTACGGATCCAATATGTTTTTCTACACATGTGTGGTGTAAACCAGTTCTGTATTATTGTCTTCTTCACAGCTGTAAAACCAGCAAACAACATTCTCTTTTGCATTGAACTAATACAGAGACCAGAATCATCATTAAGAAGACACAAACTTGGGTTAACAGACCAATCAATTCTCAGTAATGATGACAAAATCAGGTTTACATGTGTCCATAGACTGATGACGACAGGACATTCCCAAAACATATGCAGAAAAGTGCCTGATGATGTAGTGTTACATATATGGCAGTTCAAATTTGACTGTAGTTTCATTTTAAATCTTTTGTAGGGAGTTATGTATGCTCTAACAATGCTTTTCTCATTTAAAACAACAATAGCTTTATCTTTTGGGAGTGTATTTTCTCAGCCTAAACTGATCCGTGATTAATTTGCCATTAAGTAATTGGGATATCATGTAATTAGATTTTAAAAAAAAGTTATATATTTTACATTTTACCACTGACAGTAATTTCAGATATCGGTTCATTGCTGTAAACCCATTCCTACAGATTAGTTTCATCAGGGTTTGTAGTCTTTCTGATTTTGTCTTGTGTTGTCACATCTCAATCATATTTAGCTGTATGGGTCAAATCAGCTCTGGTCTCGTTCTCATCACCAGGCAGCGCTGCTGTATAATCATCCTGACATGCCATCTGTCTGAACGTCACAACCATCTGCAGCACAATCAGTCCTGCCCCTCATTCCTCAATCCCATAACATTGTGTCACTAATAGCAAGTGTGCGGCTAATTAATGGAATTGCATGAGGGGAATAATCAACAGATGGCACCACGGGATAAAGGTGAGCTCTCTAAACCAGACTAATCTCACAGCCCAACCCAATTCTGGTGCTCTTTCAGATCAATGCTTCCTGACACAGAACGTTTTAGCTATCAACAGTGAGTCTCTCTACAGGAATTTACATTGAACAATGAAGATATGTGTGTTTGACTCAGGCCAATAAATACTGGCCAGTTTCTCCCAATAATCACATGCTTGCTTTTGGCTTTCACATCTACAGTCAAAAGTCATGTATTTAAAAAAAGAAAAAAAAAAGAAAGAAATATGGACAGATTTGTTTTTTATATTTTTATATTTTTTATATATTTTATTGGCACATTGCATTTTATTATGCACATGTATTTTCAAGTACTTACAAAGAAAAAGAAAAATATATATATATATTTTTGCTTAAGAGACATTGGACTCGAGGAAGCGTTTAAAGACTTGGATAAATGCATGTAACCAGGGTGCTATGCAAATCCACCTCAGTTTTTGTCAATATTCACTCAAAAATTGATATGCATACGCTCAGATCAACAGAGCCTACAATCAATCAGATCCAAAAAGAAATACAAACTGACAAAAATATAAAATTCAATATTTGGCAAAAAAATCACATAATGAGAAATGTAAAAGCTGTTTGTTGTAGACTAGTAATTTTTGACCGAGAACGAGAGGGAAAAAAAAATCCCCCAAAGGTATAAAAATTATAAATTTGTTTTTGAAAAAGTTGTTATATTCTGATTAAGGCCAGTACGTTTTAGTTCAATTTTGGTAACAACTAACTAGCATTTCCAGGAAAAAGAAAAGCCTCTCTGGGTCAAAATATCCAGAACATGACATGAGGGTAAAAAAACAAACACAGAATCAAATCATGATTTGAATCAAACTGAATCTGATGTTGCACAGTGTGACGGCACTTTAACTGAAAACCACACACAGTTTGACAAACATCAGTCATAAAGCACTGCGTGTGCCAGGTTAACTAGATTAAACCATCTTAATGACTAACCTCGACTAGTGGGGTTATGAATTTAAGTAGAACGACTTAATACCAAATAAAGAAAATACGTTTAAAGAAATAAATTTAAGGGAGCACAATACGTCAATATGGACTCTAAATTAATGTCTTGAGAACATGAAGTCTTGTATTAAAAACGTTCTACTAATATCCAATACTTTTAAATTACAGTCCTTGATTATGATTGGCTGAGCCTCACTTAAAGCCGTTGTACAATACTCTATGAACTCCAGGTTTAAACAGTTTAATAAATAGTTTAAATAAAATAGTTAAATAGTAAAATTACTGAAAGTAAAAATGAAATATTTTATATATTGATATATGATTAATAAAAAATGACAAAAGCACAATACAATTACTAAAAATTAAAACTAAAAAAATAGGGCTGTCAGTCCATTAAAATGTTTAATGAATTAATTACATGATGTGTCGATTAATTAATCGCAAAATAAAATTGACTGTGAAAATACCCACAGAAGTCTATTTTAAGCTATTTTTGTGTTAAATAAGAACATATCAAGTAGACATTACAATTTTTTTTTTTTTTTTTTTTTTTACACAAACATTTAGGCTACAACGGCCTAACATAAAGTATGGAACATAAAATAAGATAATGTGAGAAACATCTCAGTATATTACAGTGAAAGTCATTGGTAACTAAAACAGCTTTGTTACCTACAGTCTTCAAAATACCTTCATTTATGTTCCACAAAAGAAAGGTTTGAAATGATACGAGGGTGAGTAAATGATGACAGAATTAAAATTTCTTTGGTGAACTATCGATTTTATTTATTTATTTATTTATGAATGAAATTATACTCTAAATAAGAAATGAAATCTGCCAACAGGTGGCTGTAAATGTGTTTGAGTCATTCATTCACATGATTCGTTCAATATGCAGATTCATTCAGAAACGAATCACCGCTGTGTTGCTCGGAGACACCCAACAATTCTGCTGTGGGTAGTATTTTCATTGGCAATATTGAGCAAAACACCACATTGTGTTTAAAATATAACACTATATCAACTTCTTATTTACTGAACTGTTGCATAAAATCACATTTAAACTCGTGATATTCGGGACGAACAGCACTCGTGTAATACTGCTCTCAGTGTTTATATGATATTGCTTATCGTATGATATAAATATGAGACAACTCATACAGAGGCATTTTTTTCACCAATATATTGAATTTTAGGGCATTTATGAACTGCATTTATTTATATTTTTCAACAGTCAACTAAGTGAACTGTAAGATGACGGACAGGTCTGGGGGCGGGGCCACTGCGTTAACTGTTAAAATATTTAAATTGCGTTATTTTTCATAACTAAATAATTAAGTTAATGCATTAAATT
Source organism: Schizothorax lantsangensis (assembly GCA_027422415.1). NCBI lineage: Eukaryota > Metazoa > Chordata > Actinopteri > Cypriniformes > Cyprinidae > Schizothorax > Schizothorax lantsangensis. Next base: position 1,680,827 of record CM049863.1, on the reverse strand, counting down.
GACAGCTCTACTAAAAAATAAAAAAGGTTAAAGCTAAATAAAATGTGATTAAATTGTATGTTTTATTAGATACAAAACTAGCTAAGTATTTACACACCGCTAAATTCACAATAAATAAATAAACAAATAATAATAAATAAATAAAATATAAATATGATCACAATGATGATGACCTGGAAAAAAGTTCTAGATTAATATTTAGTTTTGGCCTAATTGATGGTAGAGGTATATGAATTAATATATTAATACAATTATAATTGACTATATATTAAATTGCCAATGGTGAATACAAATTAGTAAAAATAAATAAATACATAAATTATATATTACAATACTAGCTATCTAAGGTACATTGATTGCTTCATTGACAACAGCCATGAGCTACATTTCTGCACACATTGTCAGAACAGATATTCTGGACGTACAGAAGCGTCGCCTGAGGTGGTGTTTGACATACTGAGGTCAAACAATGACGACCCTCTTAAACCGGCCATAACTTTGGCAGAGATACAATAGACACATACGTGTGTGAGGTGTCTGGTGGCATTTAAAGTTCAAAGTCCCCATCACGAAGCATAGTTCTCCGTCTCTCACGCTCAAATGACATTTAAGAATTAATTGAAGCAGGGAGAATTGTTTTGGCACACGTGGAGCTCAAAATGACCTTATCCTTGAGTAAAGCTTCGGACGTATATATGTTAATAGAATATCAAAACCACAGGCTACACTGGGTCAAATGAATATCGACATCTTATTTAAAGGGATCCCTGGGTATTTGTATGGCTTAATATAACGTAAACGATGTCTCTTACTGAAATATGTAGTAGAAACCCATTAAAGATTTATGTTATTTTAAAAAATCACATTGTTTTATGCATATTTTGGACAATGGGGGGCACCATTATTCTCGGTGAGCTACTAGCGCTACCTGTTGCTATTTTTACCACAACACAACTCGGAAAATAAAATACTGATATGATGACCACAGCTACTGAAAGATCTTACAGGTGGTGATGGATATAAGTGTAGGTTTAACCCAAATGCTGTACCATCGATTTTTCCCCACAAGGAGTCTAAACGCCCCGGATATCCACGCTGAGAAACTCCTCTAGCGGCCGCGCGTCATGATTAGCATCGTCATGTTTACATCCTAACAGATAGCATCTAGTGCTTCTTGTCTCAGTCGTTTGTAAGCTCTTTCAGTATAGCTGTGGTCTACTAAAAGACTCAAAGGCATCAGGGCTAAAGTGGAGAGAATAAAGAAGCAGGTCTTTAGGAAGTTTTATTCGTCCGCAGGAATCTTTCCATTCTTTTCTCCTCTTCTTATCGCTAGGAAAGCAGTGAAGTCTTATATTGCTTCTCTTGTTGCCCTTCGACTGAAAATTACAACCAAAAGCCTCACAATGTGGTGTATCAGTATTTTATTTTCAGAGATGTGTTGCGGTAAAAAGCGCCAGTGAGTGCAACCATTTGACGTCATCGACACAGAATGTACGGTGCACATAAAATAATGGCGCCCCCATAGTCCAAAAACAACATTTTCATGGGTTTTCTACTACATATTTAAATAAGAGACATCATTTACGTTATATTAAGCTATACATGTCTTAATAACACAATGCAGATGAAAACAACACTAATAACAGCCTCTTGTTGCTTCGCTGGAAACAGAGACAAATAAAGGCATTTGTTTGCCCAAAATAAATCTGAGTCTTGCAGGAAAAGCAAGTCATGGTGATGTGACGTAAGGTGAGGATAACAGCATTGTCTGTGTAGATCTGACATGTACGTCCCTTTTTATGCTCCTGTACGATGCCTAAAGGTGTATCTACTCTTACAGCTGAAAGTTTTCACCTCTGTATCTGAAATACAGTGGATGAGATGTTCATTTCACATGCACTAGCTAAACCAATCAGCTCAGGGGTTGAGGCAGATTAGAGAGAGCGAGGCTGTGAATTCAGCATGAATTAGAAACAGGTGCATGGAGACTGATTAGCTACAGCAATGAGCCAAGGACGTAATGGCTTTTGTGCTTTTCTTTGTGGTGCGTAATAGCCCTTTAAATTAAGCCCAAAGTATACTTTTACACATGCGCTGGGTTAATGTAAATATCATCATCAGAATAGTATGTAGGTTTTTCTATCCGCACATACTCTATAGACAATGAGCCTATAGAGACTATTGAGCCTTCAATTTGTGTGCACTTGTTCCAGGCCGAGACGAAACAACAGCAGAAAATATGTCTGACTTGTGTGAGAGGATCGAGAGAAACCAGAAACTCTATGAGAATAAGGACATTTTATTGGTCATAACTTGTGGAGAGAAATAGCGCAGAATCTGGACAAGGATGAAACTTTCTAGTGCGCATGTGTCAAGCGCTGGTGTTCATGCATGATATCAAATATAGATTATCAAGTGTATACTTTAAAAGGTTATACAATTGTATACCTTGGAATTTAGCAGTTAAAGAGATGAGATATTTCAACGCTATCTCACGGCAATTCGTACATATTTTACGAGGTGGCTAATTCGTATGAATTCGTACGACCTCACTTGTACTATTTTGTACGATTTCTCTAAACCCCAGTGACGGGTAGGTTTAGGGGCGGGGTTAGGTGTAGGTCATTCGTACAAATTCATACGAATTGGCAACTTGTAAAATATGTACGATTTAGCAAAAATCGTATGAATTTGTACGAGTGAGGTCGTAGGAATTAACCACCTCGTAAAATATGTACGAATTGCCGTGAGATCAGGCTGATATTTCCAAATTCGCAGATTCAAACACTAGAATTGTACTCTTGAGCTGCTGGGTAAAAACAAACAAACAAACAAAAACCACATAAATAATAACATAAAATAATAATTATTTTTAAAAGCATTGATTTTTAATTAAAACAAAATTTAATTAATTAAATAACCTTTTTAGAATGTATATGTTTTTTATTTTTTAATACAGGTCATGTATACTGAGTTTTTCTTCAAGGAAAATTAACAGTTAAAAATATGATGACTCATCCTGCACTCATGGGCGTGTCCATTTTTAGTCCAATCAAATGCGGGCGAGAATCTCCCCCTCAACTGCCACTGGAAAAATATTAAAGCAGCAAAAGACATAATTTTTACTGGAACGGGACTGAAAATGTGGGATTTTGTGGGGAAGAGCAGGATGAAACATAGAAGTGCTGGACGGGAACGGGAAGCAGGGTCATAAATTAACAGAAGCTTGACCAAAATTAATAAAATCAAGATAAGAGGGTGAAAAATGCTTCTGAACAACTGAACTCAATCTATTATAGCTGTCACGATTATGTGAAATAATGAAATACGAAAATAAATAAAGTGATTATAGCATTAGGTTTACATCTGCTCACATTCACAACTTATTGATTCTCTTACAAATTAAGAAAAGGATAAAATATGAATATAAAGTAAACACTGTGGTGCACTCAGTAGTCAGATAAACATGCACTGGGCAAATATAAACAAGATTATGAATATGATATACGACACAGAGGCCAACAATTGAACAACTAAGAAGATATCACAGCTAAATTCAACAAAGTTTGCAAGGTTTGCTAAATATTGGCCTCATATATCAATATATTGTCCTTGGTCGAACATGACTAAACAGACCAAAAGTTAAGTTGTCATTCACTGGAAAGCCCTTGCTCTCTTTGCTCATTTCCAGCTCAATTCTTGAGGGTTCATGAAAGAATCAGCAATGCTTTTTGTGTTTGCATTTATGCTACAACTATGCACCATCAGTCAACGTTTGGCTGTTTATTTGATTGGTTGATTCACTGTATTTGCACAAAGCCAGCGGAGTAAATGACGTCTAAAGCGAGGAGAGATTTCTGCGTGTGGGAACTGGGACGAGGCTAAGTGTATTATGCTGTTATGTGTGCTGTCAGAAGATCAGAAGCGCGGAGAAACACGGTGTGTGCGGTGAAGGCCAAAAAAAGTTGTAAACTGACTCCAGCACGGTTATAACGGCACAATGCACAACGCACACCGGAGTCTGTAGTTTAGTGAGAATCTCGCTTTAAATTCACACAACAGGATCATGGATCTGCAGTCACACAGCGATATTTGTTTGCAAAACTGTAGCACAGCGCGATCAGACAGAACGTCTGAAGAATGCTGCATGGGTATAAATATTTTAGTAGAGCTCTGGGATAAAACACATCACCATTTACATCACAACGAGACATCTGCATCACACGGAGGACAAACAAGACGGCAAAAGAAGGAATGTTTATTCAGATTTCACAGTAAACTTATGTAATATGCTCTGAACATCATGTTTGGAATTACAGTAAAAGGCAAATTTGTCTTTTTCACTAACCACCCACATCTATCTTAACCAGGCACAAAACAGTTAATCAAGTCATCGTTAATATTTTTGACACTAACATGGCTCTTTTCTATATAAGTTGGGCTCATTGTTATAAAAGGCTATTTCTATCTCACGGTAAAAACACAAATATGCGACTTTGCATCTCATTATTACCAGCCATTTCTTGCAGTTGTGACCATTTCTAATTTTAAACTTCTCACAATTACAGAAACAGGCCATACATTAAAAACCGCTCCATATTCACTACTCAGTAATATTTTCATTCCACGATCATGTCACGCTTTTACCTCTCGACAAGAAAACAAGCAGCAACAATCATTTTGTTGAAAAGAGATGCATTTAAACAAACAAATGAATAAATGAATAGTAATTTTAATGGTACAAGACTGTAAAAATGCTACAGTAAAAACAGTATGTTACCTTACTGTATATGGTGAAAAACCGTAATAAATCAATATGAAATTTCACAGTAAAATACTGATAAATGTAGTTTTTGGAAGTGAAAAAAGTCATCTTATAATTTACATTCCCAGAATTCCCTGCTTAACATCACATTTGATGTTTTTTTTATTTATTTTTTTATAAATATGATTTTTTTTGTTACATTTGTTGGGCATAAGCTGCTTGTGATGAGCTTGTGATCATTGGACTTTCTCCTCATCATCTGGGTTTTTTATTGTTTTCAGTATATTATAAAGGTATATTTTTTAGTACCAAGTTAGGTTGGTATTTTAACATTATATCAGTCAATGAAATATACTTCTTTTAATGTAAATTCAAGTTAAATCTGTAAAACCTAAAATGTTGCTACCATATGTTTTACGGTAAAGTTCTGGCACCCCTAACAACCCTAACATTAACAGCTGACACTTTTTTTCACCGTAAGTTTAAGTTATTTTATTATTATTTTTCTACAGTGTAATTTTACAGTGAAATATTGTACTTTTATAAAATGTTGTTTTTAGAAGAAAAAAGTGCTTTTTCATTGCAATTTTGTTTCCGCTATAGTTTTGTTCTCTCTTCCTACTTTGTTTTTATTATCAGTTATGTACATTAGGGTATTATGTTACATCTTATGTTGTTAAATTAAAAAATATTGCATTATATTAGTGTCAGGTGTGTTTTCATGACGGTGGTTTGTGTGTGAATGACACTGTGTGCACCTTCTATATTAGTATTTACCCCAAATTCTCTTATAAATAAATAAATAAACTACTCGTGAGCTTTGATTCATCATGTGGCTTCTAATGGTTCTCATATTATAAAGGCTCAAAACAGAATTTAATACTTCGGTAGATTGATATTATATCCGTTAATTAAATATACATTTACTGTAAATTCAAGTTGAATTTGTCAAACCTAAGATGTCACTGTATTTTTTTAGGTAAAGTTCTGGGAACCACAGCTGGCAGTATTTTACTGTAAATTTCACAGATTTTAAAAATGTATTTGGTTTTGATTTATTCCTTTTTTTACAGTGTATACAATATTTCTTTTGATCTCAGCTGAAGTTATTTATCAAACAATGATCAAATAAATGAAGAAGAGCATAGAGAGAGAGAGAGAGAGAGAGAGACATAGAGAGAGAGAGAGAGATAGAGCAAGAGAGAGAGAGAGAGACACACACACACACAGAGAGACAGAGAGAGAGAGAGACACACAGAGAGAGAGAGAGAGAGAGAGAGAGACACACACACAGAGAGAGAGAAAGAGACACACACACACACACACACAGAGAGAGAGAGAGAGAGACACACACACACACACACCGAGAGAGAGAGAGAGAGAGAGAGAGAGCTGTGATGCCGTACAATCCCTGCAAAGTAAAAGCAGAAACTGAACAAATAAAACACAGACGTGATGAAAAGAGAAGAGAGAATCTGAAAGAGCCAGTGAACACTGTATACTCCTGCAGAGAAACAACATAAAGAGCGTTTTCAGAGCCACAAGTGTCCACGTCTGATGGCCGAGCGACGCTGAGCCGAATCGATCCATGCCTTCGAAGAACAACGAGCAGCTCCTCGTCTCCAGAAGAAAACCAACTGTGTCTGATGAAAAATGAATATGTGATTAACAGCCTGAAAAATGGCTATAACTGCTCCTAAACCTGCGTGCATTGTGTAAAACACACCCAATCACAAGAGATTCATTTCTTTAAAACATACAGTAGGTACAGCAATTAATTTGAGATGATTGTTCGGAGAGAACAAAAGGAAAACCAATTTATTTTTGATTTACAAGTCATATTGATTTCAGTCCGCATGAGCAGCCCGCCTCAATATAATGTCACAACTGCTCAAAATTAATTATCCTCTCTGGGATTTAACATTCAGCAGTGATTCTTTCATGTTGAACATCTTAAATGCAATCACATGAAATGTATTGAAAGACATGAGGCCTGATCCTCGTTTGTGGTCATGAGATCCGGTGGGACGGGAGCATAAAGCACCTAATAACTTTATATGAGTCTGGTTTAATAACAGGCTTGATAGACTTGCAGCAAATGTAATGGAGGGGATGGAGCTTTGCTTAATTAGATATTGTGTCTGCTGTGATTAAAAGCAATGGGACGTCATCATTATTTATCATGAGTGTTGCTGGTTTGCTCAAGCTTGTTACTGAATCAAAAAGTGAGTGATGTAACATCAAAATATGTTTAATACGGCTAATAACAAGAAGTAAATAAGTGTGAATAGAAAAGAATAGCTAAAATACTAGTTTATGTTTGGGTTCAATACGTGTTTTTTTTTTTTATGAAGTTAGTACTTTTATACAGCAAGGACTCAAACATTCAATTGATCAAAAGTGACATTAAAGACATTTATAATGTTACAAAATATTTATATTTCAAATAAATGCTGTTCTTTTGAACTTTCTATTCATCTGTGAATCCTGAAAAATAAAAAAATATGACAGTTTCCACAAAAATATTGTGCAGCACAACTGTTTTCAACATTGATAATAATCAGAAATGTTTCTTGAGCAGCAAATCAGCATATTATTATGATTTCTGAAGATCATGTGACACTGAAGACTGGAGTAATGATGCTGAAAATACAGCTTTGATCACAGAAATAAATTACAGTTTAACATATATTCACATAGAAAACAGCTATTTTACATTTGAATAATATTTCACAATATTGCTGTTTTACTATATATATATCTTTTTATTTTATAAATGCAGCATTTACAAGTTCTAAAAAAATCATATTTTGTATGGTAGTATATTACATTGAATTGTTTAAGGGGCAACACTTAACTTGAAGGGGTGTGCATAAGACTGACATGACACCTTCATAATCAAGACATGACACGTCATGAATATGAAGGAGGTTTTATGCATGTTTATGACAACCTTCATTAAGTGTCATTTGCTCAGTTATGTCATTTTTAATGCAAAGATGACATTATTTGACCTAACCCTACCCCTAACCCTACCCTACCCTACCCTTACCCCTAGCCCATAACAAAGACATCTCAAACAATGTCATCTTTGCATTAAAAATTACATAACTGAGCGAATAACACTTAATGACAGTTGTCATAAACATGCTTAAAAAACATATGTCATGTCATGATTATGAAGGTGTCATGTCAGTCTTATGCACACCCCTTCAAGTAAAGTGTAACCGTTTAAGGTATCAAATATATAAACATGTTTTGTGAGTAGTTTGTATTGCAGCTGAGTTTCTGGTAGTTCTCAGCACTGCTCACGATACAGAGCTGCTGTCAGAAACATGGCACAGCGGGTGGTGTGTGTGCTCTGACACCATACACGACTGTGCTTACGTGAGCAATCTCTACTCTCCTGTGAAATTAAAGGAGAAACACTCATAAATATGACTAGATTTTCACATTTTCTCAAGAAACATATGTGTGGTGCTTGTGTTTATTAAATGATGTTGGGGTGTTGTGGGTGTCAGGAGCTGCAATGCTGCTGCTAAACTGGTTTGAGTGGTTTTAGTGCAGCGCTATGTATTTCCCCCCAGCAATTAACATCAAAACTTAATTATTACAACCTACGGGTTATAAAACCACAAACAAATAAATATAATAAAATAAAAACTTGCAATCGCAACTTTATTTCTGTGATTCTGTAATTCTTTTTTTTTCAGAATTACAAGTTTATATGTCAGAATTGTGAGACATAAACTCAGAGAATATGTCAGAATTGTGAGACATAAACTCAGAGAATATGTCAGAATTGTGAGATATAAACTCAGAGAAAATGTCAGAATTATGAGACATAAACTCAGAGAATATGTCAGAATTGTGAGATATAAACTCAGAGAAAATGTCAGAATTATGAGACATAAACTCAGAGAAAATGTCAGAATTATGAGACATAAACTCAGAGAATATGTCAGAATTGTGAGACATAAACTCAGAGAAAATGTCAGAATTATGAGACATAAACTCAGAGAATATGTCAGAATTGTGAGACATAAACTCAGAGAATATGTCAGAATTGTGAGACATAAACTCAGAGAAAATGTCAGAATTATGAGACATAAACTCAGAGAATATGTCAGAATTGTGAGATATAAACTCAGAGAAAATGTCAGAATTATGAGACATAAACTCAGAGAAAATGTCAGAATTATGAGACATAAACTCAGAGAATATGTCAGAATTATGAGACATAAACTCAGAGAAAATGTCAGAATTGTGAGACATAAACTCAGAGAAAATGTCAGAATTGTGAGACATAAACTCAGAGAATATGTCAGAATTGTGAGATATAAACTCAGAGAAAATATCAGAATTGTGAGATATAAACTCAGAGAAAATGTCAGAATTGTGAGACATAAACTCAGAGAATATGTCAGAATTGTGAGATATAAACTCAGAGAATATGTCTCTCAGAGAAAATGTCAGAATTGAGACATAAACTCAGAGAAAATGTCAGAATTGTGAGACATAAACTCAGAGAATATGTCAGAATTGTGAGACATAAACTCAGAGAAAATGTCAGAATTATGAGACATAAACTCAGAGAAAATGTCAGAATTATGAGACATAAACTCAGAGAAAATATCAGAATTGTGAGATATAAACTCAGAGAATATGTCAGAATTATGAGATATAAACTCAGAGAAAATGTCAGAATTGTGAGATATAAACTCAGAGAAAATGTCAGAATTGTGAGATATAAACTCAGAGAATATGTCAGAATTATGAGATATAAACTCAGAGAAAATGTCAGAATTGTGAGATATAAACTCAGAGAATATGTCAGAATTGTGAGATATAAACTCAGAGAAAATGTCAGAATTGTGAGACATAAACTCAGAGAAAATGTCAGAATTATGAGATATACTCACAATTGTGGGATAAAAACTGCGACAAAAAAGTCAAAATTGTGAGATATATATAAACTCGCAATTGCAACAAGTCGCAATCTCACAAGTGTGAGTAATAAACTCAAAATTAGACTTTTCTTCTCAGAATTATGAGTTCATATCTCGCAGTTCTGATTTTTTTTGTGGGACAAAAAATGCAAGAAAAAAATCTGAATTGTGATCTATAAACAATTATGCGAAAAAGTCAGAATTGTGGGATATACTCTCACAATTGCAACTTAGTATCTAATCATTTGTCAGTTTATATCTTACAATTCAACTTTTTTAAGAATTGCAAGTTTATATCTCAGAATTGTGAGACAGTCACAGCTACGTTTTTATGTATATATGTATAAAAAACAGTGGATTTATGGTCACTGATGAATAAATCAATCAAACAAACAAAAAACACTGCATTTATGGTCACTGATGAACTAACGTTGTTTATGTATATATGTATAAAATAAAATAAAATCAATCAAACAAACAAAAAACAGTGGCTTTATGGTCACTGATGAACTAATGATGAAGAGTGGACCTGTAGAAAAGGGGGTTGGATTATAGCAGTTGTGTTGTGTTAGGAGCCCTAAAGTGACTTCTCTCAGTGCTCTAATATAAACACGGGTCCAAGCGATCATTTCTTTTTTTTTTTTTCCCAGATGGGCTCATAACGAGACGCGTGTTTTTGGGCATTCTTCACCTGGCGGTGGACAGACGGCTCTCAGGGTCTTCACAAGAAGCACTTGTCTTCGTTAAGTGGTCTGCGTTATCCACTAGACAAATGATGCTCTTCCAGCCTGAGGGCATTTATCCTGCCCTGAGAGAGAGCCGTCAGCTCACGCTCCTGCCCTCTGTTCATTAAACAGCTGCTGCTTTATGACAGCGACGATCAGGTTAATCTGTGTCAAACACGCTCCTGCTTTAGCACTAAACCACAGGACCGGGTGAATGAGATCTGCACATTAGACTGTGAGGAAGAGTGAACACACAGTGACTTTAGCTCTGCTGATAGACTAATAGACTCATGTTCTGCTCAGTATGTGGAGCCTGATATTAAGTAATATTACAAGTCAACATAAAACACATTTGCATTCCCTTTATAGCACCTATATATGACCGTTAAAATGAAAAGCGTGTCTTTTATTATAAATAAATGAAAATACATGTCTGATTAAAACAATTCAATTCACAGTTTATGATAAGAAAAGCCTGAATGGAGTAATGTATTAAACAATTTCTTTTATCATGCCAATTTAATAGAGCAAAATGTTTGAATGCTATTCATACTCATTTCAAAAGTATTTGAGGGCATACAAAGAAAAGCCAAAAAAAAATAAAAATAAAAATCTGATACTACAAAGTTACACTAAACTTCAATAAAGTTTACACTAATAAAATATTAAAGAAATGGTCCATGCATTTTTTGCTTACACTGATAAAATATTAAAGAAATGGTCCATGCATTTTTGTTCAATCGTATGTGTTATGCAATCATTATAGCTCATTTGTGATGAATGCTAAATCAGACTGACAGCAGTCCTCACCAAAATGTGCTGATAAAGCCTCGATGATCTCACGCCTCTGGTGTGAATGGAGTTTTATCTTCACAAAAACACCAATAACTCGAACTTACAATGAATGCATTTCATATTTTATCTCTTTCGCGGATCCTTATCATCTTCTCTGAAGTTTGCAAACCCTTCACGCATGCGTAACCTATAGGTCAACAGTATATTGCAAGCCTTTTTCACTTGACTTGCATCACTTTACCTCTGTACTGTTACATATTGTGCACGAAACAGGATATTCAGCGAGGTAATAATGTAACCTATGACTTTTATCCATCAGGAATTGAAGTGCATCTCATAATATCCAGGATCCAGATCTGAGTTTGCAGTGACATGCTGAGGACTGCTCTCAGAAAAAACACCTTTCAGAAGGGCTTTTGACCAGGTAAGTTGTTGTTAACTGTCAATAAGATTGATTAACCAAAAACAAGTAGCTTATGTCAATACTTGGAAATCTGTCGACATTAAAGCTACAGTGTTTTTTTTTTTTAAATTCAGAATTAACAAAATGCATCATAAAGCATGATAACTCATTGCATTTGTATTTTAGGCGTATCTGCTTGCCTGTATATAGTATTATTTATTAATACAGTGTATACTGAATTTGGTTGTCTAATATCCATGCATTAAGACACATTACACATTTTCTTTACAGTCTCTTTCTATAGGAAAACGTGCAGTTTAGCGTGTTGTGCTCGTATTATGGGTTCACCTGTTTGCCTGTGTTTAGTGTTCATCATCCATAAGTGTATACTGAATTTGGTCTGTTTTAGTACATGAGCACTTAGTACAAACCTGGCAAAATATAACTGGTGGTTAGAAGAGGCCTTTTTAATGCCCTAGTTTATAAAAGCCTGCTTCCGTCACGGAAAGTTTCAGGGATTTCAGATTTTCCTGCCTTTTTGCAACCCTATCTATCTATCTATCTATCTATCTATCTATCTATCTATCTATCTATGTTGTCTGTCTGTATATATATATATATATATATATATATACAGTATATATAGGCTATATATATGTGTATATGTATACACACACACACACATATATACACAGATAGATGGATGGATGGATGGATAGATAGATATGCAGCCTATGCAATGTCAGCTGAAATGGTAGATAGTTTCAGAGCCTAAGCAATTTACTACGTTTTGATGAAATATTACAATGACACATTTTATGATAATATGCACTGATGAATCATGCACAGTAAGACATGTAATAAGAAAGTAAATCAGTTCAATTGATCAAGTCCTAACTTCTTTTGTGTCTCTGTGTGAAGTTACCCATTAATGAAAATGTTCATGAACAACCATTAACATCATATGATGAAAATGAGCCTGCCGTTAATTATAGTAGCTGCTAAATTCAGCACATTGAAGACATTTATGAAAGCCTGCTGTTAACATTGTTAGTGTCTTTTGTGCATTGTAAAAAAGGCAAAGCTTACTTTGAATGAACTAAAACATCAAACATACACTCTAAAAAAATGGTGCTATATAGCACTAAAAGTGGTTCTTTGGCTCGTAATCATAGGGGAAACACTTTTGGTTCTGTATAGCACCAAATCTTGGTGCTTCAGTGGTTCTTCAGCGGTTCTTTGGCATGACTGAGGGGCTATATTGTTCCTGTGGCTCAGTGGTAGAGCATTGCGTTAACAGCGCAAAAGGTCAATTCCCAGGGAACACACATACTGACAAAAAATGTATAGCCTGAATGCTCTGTAAGTCGCTTTGGATAAAAGCATCTGCTAAATGCATAAATGTTCTTTGGCATGACTGAGGGGCTATATAGCACCGCTAATATACAGAACCTGTTAAGCTCCTGTATGGCTCTTCAGCTTTGGCATGACCTATATAGCACCGCTACCATATACAGAACCTGTTAAGCTCCTGTATGGTTCTTCAGCGGTTCTTCAGTGGTTCTTCAGGTTCTTTGGCATGACTGATGGGCTATATAGCACCGCTATCATATACAGAACCTGTTAAGCTCCTGTATGGTTCTTCAGCGGTTATTTGGGGTGATTAAGATGCTTTATAGCACCACTGCCATACAAAGAACCTTATAAGCCCCTTTAAAGGTTCTTTACAAGCCAAAGAACCACTGTTGGTGCTGTTTAGCACCATTTTTGTTGAAGAAATACAATGCAACATGGCACCTCTTATGGTTCTACATAGCACCATTTGACAAAGGTGCTGTATAGCACCAAAAGTGGTTCCCCTATGATTACGAGCCAAGAAGCACTTTCAGTGCTATATAGCACCATTTTTTTTGAGTGTACAGACACGTAACGTGTTGGAGGGGATAAAGGTAAAGGAAATAGATGTGTGGATGTCTGAGTCACGTGTAATCGAGGCACCAACACATATCTATGACAGCACGGCGTCTGTGGAGTGTCTTGTTTTTCTTCACTTCTTCTCCAGTTTCAAGGTTAGCAGTCTTTTGACAGGGCGGCCGTGTAAACATGTTTTATATGTGGCCTTGTAAACTGAACTCAAGTGGCATTCAAGTGTTATACACAATGAGAAAATGAACCGAACCGGGCCTCGTTCTGTCACAGCGCTGAGAAATTATCAAGGACATATTTTAATTGAATATTCCGGCTCCACGGGAAATGTTGAGTTTCAACTTTAAGATAAAATCAGATGCAATCGTACTTATTTTTCTGTGAAACAAGTATGCAGTCTTTTACATAATTATAGAGCTATATGTTATGTAAAACTAGGTCTGGCATGTGTGTGCGAGTGTCTTTCTGGATGGGGGAGTTGATGAAAGGCCCACTTTGCAGATTATCCACAGTACAAAAAGCAAAAAAAAGAGGCTACTTATCTTTTCAGTTAGATTTCAATTTATGAAAGGCTTAACCTCGCTGCCAGATATGCCATGCCTTTCATCAAGTCTGCCTCTATTTGCTTGAGTTTATCTGTCGCCAGACATCCACAGTGTGACAGAAATACATTTTACAACTGTAACTCCATCCGAGCTAAATCCACCCCGAGCAACGCCGAGCTCCAAATGACGGGCGGATAGTCAAAGTTTCGCATTAGTCAAAGTGTGTTTGCGTTTCGTAAATGTCTTTTAAGTGCTGTGGGGAAATGCACGTGGTCCTCAAAAGATTTTAGACTGCCCCCCTCAGCATATTTCTGCATATTTTCCTGCATAATCTCCAACGGCTGGACATCATACATCTAGTAAACCCTTTTGTGTTTGCTACAAATATTTGCACAAGTCTGCCAACAGAGAACGGATTTGCATGGCTTCCCAAAAGTATGCGGTGGATCCGTCATATCTGTCATAACTGCAGGATATCTGGATATATTTTTACACAGACTCGTTGCTGAAATCAGTACTTTATCATTTCACAAAAGCCTTTAAAGTGATAGTTCGCACAAATGACAATTTTGTTATCGTTTTTAACCTCACGTTGTTCCAAATCTGTATGACACAGAGATATGTTTTTAAGAATTAGAATCAATTTGATTATGATTTTAATTCAGTTATGATTCCTTTGGGTATATTTCAGTTTTAAGTTATACAGGAGAGGGTTTCAGACTGATTCAAACCAGTATCTCTTTATTTTGAGTTATTAGTTTAAAGATATGGTCTATAAGAGTCTAAGTTTTGGGAATCAGCCCACATTTATTCAATTCACTGTTCAAATTCAATTCACTGTTTATCAATCCTTAATTGATTCCCATTTTCGATTCCAATAAGGTGTTAAAAAATTAAGTCAAACATATTTATTCTGTGTCTATTTGCAAAAATTATTTTGCAGCTGAATACCATGAACAAAAATCAGCATCCTAACTTATATGAGGAACTTTTGACTATGCCTTTAACAAAAATACCAACTAGACTAGAATAGATTTCAAACATTATTAAAATAATTAAACAGTTAGAGATAAAATAAGAACAAATAAATGAATTAGCAATAGCACAAAATATCATTAATAGCACAGAGGGCAGAAGGAATATTAGACTGCTGTCACTTTAAGACCTAATGCACGGATCCCATATACTGATACACATGTGCTGTCTCAACTGTTTATGCTCACTTAAGACAAAACCGACTGTGTTTACAAGGATATTTTGACAGAAGTTAATGTGTCATTGTCTGTTCAAGCACAAGAAGATGCAAAAGAGATTCAGTATTTGCACAATGTATAAAATCATTAAAATGCACACACAGGAATCGATTGTCAAGTCAAGTTACATTTATTTATAAAGCGCTTTTAAGAAAACAGAGTGTGTTAAAGCAGCTTTACAGTATTCAATAGGAAAATAGTAGTGTGTAATAATACAAAAAAATACAAATACAACATAATAACCCGATAAGCAAAATTGAAATGCAGGTGTCTTATGAAATCCACAGTTCTTGGAAATGTGTAACCAGTTCTCAATACTGGTTTTGTGTTCAGGCTGTGAGAACAACTCTTTGAAAGATGTTTCTTGCCATTATTTTGCAGTATGTTATTTTAAAATCTTTGTATTGCATCACATTCAATACAAACTGCAAACTTGCATTCACATATATTTGGTTAAAATGATTTATTTAGCTGTGGCGCTAAACAACAGGGGAGCATTGCTTTGCAGGACAACTCTGATACAGGGAATCATCTAACGTGAAAAGATGAATCAGAATTCAAGAGATGGTAACATTGAGTGCATAAGAAAGAAGCGGGAAGCTTTTTGGATTTTTTATTTGAAAAGTTTGTTTCCAAAAGGTATGAATGAGGATTTTTCCCTTAAATAGTTTCTATGATGGTGGTTTTATGTGTGTTTCTGCAGTGTATGTTTTCTAATACGTGTTGATCTGATGTGAATCTGCTCTGATTGGGTAATTACTTTCTGTGGATAGTTAATTCCTATTAATTAGTGTGATGACTTGAGTTAAACTTGTCAGCTGTTGCTAATTTGTAAATGTGCAATCCTATATGGAGATGTGCTTTTTAAATGCTTGTATAGAATGTGTGTATAATACCCTGAGGAAGGCTCTTAGTCCGAAACGCGTTGGTACTGTTATAATAAATATCTCCTTATCACAAGTAGTGCTGGAATTTTTTCCCACATTCCTGAATTTAGTTGTTCTCATGCACCTTGTGAGTGGTAAAGTTGCTCCAGACTCTACCCTATAATCATCTAACGTGAGACAGTCTGGAAAATATTAGTTTTAATAATTAACAAAATGCAAGGAATAAAATAAAATATTGATCTTGGAATCAATATTGGGATCATTCAGATTGTAAAATTTTAACCAATCCTGCTGGAGCTCAGAATAGAGAAAGTCGTACCAGTCTGGGATGACATGAAGTGTAAATATTGACAAAAGTTAAATTTTTGGATGAGATATTCATTGAAGCTGCAATGCCCTCTTTATAGAATGAAAGGTAAAGAGTCGGTCTGTGCAGAAATGGAATATTTTTAATGCGACAGAGCAAAAGGCCTCTTCTTTTGAAAAACAGAACAATGAATATATTCTGGGCCGTCTAGGACTCTTAGAGCCACATTCAGACAGTGAGATGAGAAGAGAACCGGAGGATAAGGGAAGAAGAGGGTGCTCGTATAACCATATACCTCTCACTCACCTCAACTCACAAAAACAATTTCCCTCGCTCCCTTTCTTTACACAGAGAACACACTCATCCCCATCCTTTTCATTTAATTTTGCTCTTGAGGGCCCGGCGTCTCCGGGCCTCGTGGAAACCTGCTCTTCACGGCGCGGGCCGCTCTCTCCGTGACTCCGTCTACAGCGGGGTGTCTGCTCTGCGCCTGACCTTTTCAAATATTACACATACCATATGAGATTCACTCCATCCGGAATAAAACATTTGGGCGAGATTCCATAACTTGGCAATGACTTTAGGAAGTGTGTAGAATTCCAAGTGTCTGCTGAGTCTCCAGACAATTCTGTCTCCTTTCCTGCAGGAGATTTTTAAAGGGCTTATCCACTATTTTGACATTTAGTGTTGTGGTATACAGGGTATAGTGGTCTTCATTTTTTTATATGACCAAGGGGAACCACAACAGCTGCTTATGTCTATAGATGTTCAGCATGTTTTGTAGAAATGGACTGGTAATTGTTTTATCAACATTTTTGACTGATATTTTGCACTTTTCTACTAAACTGTAAAATGTTGTTACTGTTACTTAAACAAATGAATAAATCTTGTGAGAATTAAGTGAAGAGCATCGAACCAGTTTATGCTGCAATTTTGTTATTTATGTTCTTTGATGCTTATGATAATTGTTAGACTTGTAAACCTAGCTGCTCATATTTTGTGAGGCTCATGAATATTCCAGTAATATGAATGCTATATGCAGGCAGCACTTGTAACACAATCCACTTTTATTATCAACATTAGTCCACCCTGAAATCAGCACTTGATGAAATGATGTAGATGAGTTTGTTTCTTCATCAGGTTTGTAGAAATGCATCACTGCATCAGTGTCTCAGCAATGGATGCTCTGCAGTGAATGGGTGCCGTCAGAATGAGAGTCTGATAAAAACATCACAATAATCCACACCACTCCAGTCCATCAGTTAACATCTGGAGAAGACAAAAGCTGAAACAAATCCATCATCAAGACGTTTTTAACTAAAATACAAGTCCATAATCCATAATAACTTCCTCCAGTGAAAAGTGCATCTGCCTGTTGTCTCTCACATCAAAATCCAGCCACATCTTTGTTTAGAGCTGTTTTGGACTGTTTTGTCTTGTAAACGCTGCTTGATCTGATGCAGATTTCTCTCCTGATTCAGACCAGACTTTTTCACTGGATGATGCGTTATTATGGATTATGGACTCGTATTTTAGTTAAAAACATCTTAATGCTGGATTAGTTTCAGCTTTTGTCTTCTCCAGATGTTAACTGATGGACTGGAGTGGTGTGGATTACTTGTGATGTTTTTATCAGCTGTTTGGACTCTCATTCTGACGGCACCCATTCACTGCAGAGCATCCATTGCTGAGACACTGATGCAGTGATGCATTTCTACAAATCCTGATGAAGAAACAAACTCATCTATATCTTGAATGGCCTGAGCATTTTTCATTTTCAGTACAGTTTCGTGAATAAATGTATTTATTTTGTATGGCCAAGCTTGTTGTTGTTGTTGTTGTTGTTATAACTGACAGCATGTCACAGATGACATCAATAGCGATTAAGTTGTACTTACCCATATTCATTAAAAGCTCATTGCGTTGAAGTCAGTACTCACATTTTCTGACCACAACCAAACTGAAATGTGTAGCTCTTATTCTCTGAAAAATAACCTCACTCCCCAATCAATATAGAGGCTTTAGAGACTCATCCAGGGTTTATTTGTCCCTAACGCCTCTTATATTTGTGTCTCTCTCTGCAACACTTGTGTTATTTGGCAGAATCACTGTTTGGATATGACCAATGGTATTTACACAGCTCAAATTCACACAGGATCATAAATAAATGTGTTAATTTTGCGGCCCTGCTGTTTGCGGTGATAAATTACCTGCCTACGAAATGTTGTCAACAGATGGCAAAAATCACTCAAGCACATTACACCGTTCTATGGGGATATGTAATGTAATGTTCTCCCCTCATTACAATGCTGACTAATGTGCTGTTTTTTCTAGGTTGTTTACAGAGCAGTTTCTGTCTCATTTCAATGGGTTTATACTGACACAACCTGTGTCCAATCATTGGAGCAGTTCAGATGCATAATGAATGTTGAACCTTTTTCTTTGTTTTACATTTTATAATTTTTTTTTTATAAAACTTTGCCATACTAAATGTAAAATTAAAGCATGCAGTTACTTTCATTACTGTTATAATAGTTTTTAACTTTGTCATACTGAATGTAAAATTAGTACATGTATTCTTGTTTGTATATATATATAATTGCAAATAACCTTTGCATTCAATTTTTTAAAGTAAACATCTCACAACGTAATGGGATAATTCCCCCAAAAATGAAAATTGTCATCATTTATTTACCCTCCAACCCTATTTTCTGAGGGATTCTGGTAACTAAACAGTTGACGGTAGCCATTGATTTCCATTGTATTTTATTTATTCCATATTTTGGAAGTCAGTGGCTACCATCTACTGTTTGGTTACCAACATTCATATCTTATTTTGTGTTCAGCAGTGGAAAGACATTTAAAGGTAATTAAATGATGACATAATTTTTGTTTTGGTGTGTACTATCCATTTAAAATGATCTTTCTGATCTCTTTACTGTAATTGGTGTTCCATGGTTGCGTATTTTTAAGATAACTCTTGATGATTCAAAAATGTTGAGAAACGGTTACCTTCTAGCCCATTATTTTGTAATGTTATTCCCAAATGAATGGCCCACTTCCTGTGTGAAACACACACACACACACACACACACACACACACACACAAATCCATCAATGGCATTGTAACATCATGCAAAATGCTGTGAATTTGATTAAATGTGATTGATTGAAGCAGCCAAAGGTAATGCCTCCCTATGAATTACAATGACCAGACAAGCTGTCAGTTGGCATCAAGACTTTTCTGTTGCATCTTCATTTTTTCCAACACTTTGACTCAAAATGCCTTGACACACACTAACATTATTCAGTCGTGTCAGACTGACTCAAAGCGACAGCTCACAGCATGTGGAGCAAAAAGAACAACAGAAAACCAGCCTTAGCCACCGTTGTCCACCTGCTTTCCTCGTTCTCCCTCTTCTTTGTGTACATCATTTTCTGCTTGAAATGTAATTTCTAGCCTCTTTCACTGCATTCAGTCCATATATTAGCGCTGTATATTGACAGTTGTCTGGGTGATGGCATGATGTGAAGTAATCACGCCAAAGAACTGAAGAATGATATACCTGCTGTCCAAATGTGTCTCTTGACACCTGTAGCCCCAATTGTGTCGACAAAACAACAATTACCGTTTCTCATCATCATTCCTCATGTCTTTCTATCTATTGTATGTCAGGATGTCTTTCATTGTCCACATGCTGTTTGAATTCAGTTATAGATAAATAGATATTTCATTCTCTCATACACACATTTATTGTAGTATTGTGTGTCTGTAGATTCTGAAACAAATTGCTCAATAATAGCCAATACTCAGAAGCAGGGCTGCACGAGGATTCGTATTTTAAACATGATCATAATTTCTGCTTTTCTCAGTTTATTATACAGTACATAATGGTCTGCAATATTTGCCCGCTGGTTATTTCTCCTGAATGCATTTCATTTTCATTTGCTGTTTGCATTATCTTGTGTTGGTAACAAGCCTCCACAAGCTTTCGTGGTTGCCAGATGTCAACAGTTTAAATCCCCCAATCATAACCTTTTTTACTTAAACCTATACATTTTCTGTCCAGAGGTTTACTTAATCTTTCTGAACTGGCAACTATGAATACATTACAGAAAAAGCCCTGATGAGCTGAAAACACTGGCAAACATGCAAGTTGGAGTTTAATGATCTCTACTGAGATTTTCTACTCAATAATACAATTTACTAAATAATACAGCCAGTCTGTTTTCTTCCATGTGGTCGTTTGCAGGACCTACATCTGTGAGAAAACCATGCGATTTAACGTTTTCTTAATTTGTGCTTCGTGTAAGAGTGCATAAATGCAGGAGAAATTAAACACGACATTAAGCGTGATTATATTTCTTGATTAACCGTTCGTCCATGCAGCCCTACTCAAAAGTCTCCCTGCGTATCCAGTGTGTGGTCTGTTATCTGTGATGTATGACCGCGGGTCGCTCTGGTTTAATCTGGTGTGTAATGATCATTGTAAATCCACAGCAGTGCAGCACCTGGATCAATGCAGCTGATGCATATCTCCTGCTCGAGCTCTCAGCTTCTCTGCTTCAAAACTCAAAACAGAGCCTGAAACATTTTGTTTAGAATTAAATATTTTTGACTTGCTAGCAATAGCTTTGGGATGCACATAGGGCTGTGCAATTAGTCAAAATCGTAATAAAATCACGATGTGAGTGTGTAGTTTTTCTAGCCTGATGGCCCAGAAGCATTCACACAACTTTAAACCATGCAATTTAATACTCGCACACAGAAAGTTGCCTCTCTCATAGGGTGTGAACAGCTAATTGAGTTCTTTTGCATGTTTCAGCACTTTTTGTGTTCTCGTCTTAAGTGAACAAGAAAAGATGAGAAAGAAAATGCAAATGCATCCGTATATTGGATTGGTGCATCAGGTCTTAAAGTGACAGCAGCCTAATAAACCTGTTGCTGTCTTTCATTAATGTTAATCAAATAACATAAGACATAAAAGAAAATCACTAAGTGCTCTTGACTGAATAACTTCTGTAACTTTAAGGACTGATCTGTATTTATACAGTGAAGACTATCCAGTGTTATTTTACATTTCATTATTCAACTTCTATACCTGAATACTACTGTTAGACATACATGAAACACTTGTTTTGTTCAGGTTTTAATGTATAATATTTGCTGTGCTCATATCTTTTTTATTTATGGTATATGGTAAATACCCAGTTATGTGTTGTAAATAGATGTATGAGTATATATCAGTAAGATATGATGTTAGGGCTATTTTTCGGGATACTTTTTGGTCCTGCCAGCTCCAGTAATGATGCTGTTAAGATGAGCTTAATAACAAGCAATCCATGTGCTGGTTTGGGAATAGCAGCTACTTCATTATAAAATAACACTTCAGCTTTAGTTAAAATGATCTTAAGAGCGTGATTTGCAATGCTAGCTGGAAAACTCAGCCCTTTTGGGTTTGCAGTTGCTATTTAATTGTATAACCTTATGTTTTCAAAGATACAGTGGGTACGGAAAGTATTCAGACCCCCTTAAATTTTTCACTCTTTGTTATATTGCAGCCATTTGCTAAAATCATTTAAGTTAATTTTTTTTCCTCATTAATGTACACACAGCACCCCATATTGAAGAAAAACACAGAATTGTTGACATTTTTGCAGATTTATTAAAAAAGAAAAACTGAATACACATGGTCCTAATATTCAGACCCTTTGCTGTGACACTCATATATTTAACTCAGGTGCTGTCCATTTCTTCTGATCATCCTTGAGATGGTTCTAACCTCATTTGAGTCCAGCTGTTTTGATTATACTGATTGGACTTGATAGGAAAGCACACACCTGTCTAATAAGACCTACAGCTCACAGTGCATGTCAGAGCAAATGAAATCATAGGTCAAAGGAACTGCCTGAAGAGCTCAAAAAATTGTGGCAAGGCACAGATCTGGCAAGGTTACAAAAAAAATTCTGCTGCACTTAAGGTTCTAAGAGCACAGTGGCCTCCAAATCCTTAAATGAAGACGTTTGGGACACCAGAACCCTTCCAGACTGGCCGTCCGGCCAAACTGAGCTATCGGGGAGAAGAGCCTTGGTGAAAGGTAAAGAAGAACCCAAGTCACTTGGCTGAGCTCAGAGATGCTTCGGGAGATGGGAGAAAGTTGTAGAAAGTCAACCATCACTGCAGCCCTCCACCAGTCGGGGCTTTATGGCAATGGCCCGACGGAAGCCTCTCCTCAGTGCAAGACACATGAAAGCCCGCATGGAGTTTGCTAAAAAACACCTGAAGGATTTCTGGTCTGATGAGACCAAGAAGAACTTTTTGGCCTTAATTCAAGCGGATTTTGGAGAAAACCAGGCACTGCTCATCACCTTCCAATCAGTCCCAACAGTGAAGCATGGTGGTGGCAGCATCAGCTGTGGGGGTGTTTTTCAGCTGCAGGGACAGGACGACTGGTGCAATCGAGGGAAAGATGAATGCGGCCAAGTAAGGGATATCCTGGACGAAAACCTTCTCCAGAGTGCTCAGACCTCAACTGGCAGAAGGTTTACCTTCCAACAAGACAATACCCTAAGCACAAGCTAAAATAACGAAGGAGTGGCTCACAACAACTCCGTGATGTTCTTGAATGGCCCAGCCAGAGCCCTGATTAAACCCAATTGAGCATTTGGAAACCTAAAAATGGCTGTCCACCAACGTTTACCATCCAACCTGCAGAACTGGAGAGGATCTGCAAGGAGGAATGGCAGAGGATCCCCAAATAAACTTGTTGCATCTTTCCCAAAAAGACTCATGGCTTTAAATCAAAAGGGTGCTTCTACTAAATACTGAGCAAAGGGTGAATTTAGGACCATGTGATATTTCAGTTTTTCTTTTTTAATAAATCTGCAAAAATGTCAAAATTCTGTGTTTTTCTGTCAATATGGGGTGCTGTGTGTACATTAATGAGGAAAAAAAATGAACTTAAATGTTTTACAAATGGCTGCAATATAACAAAGAGGAAACATTTAAGGGGGTCGTACTTTCCGTACCCACTGTAATTATGAGACTAATTAATGCTAAAAGTATTAGGGAATACCAAATACAGAGAGGAGTTGAAAATCCTGTTCTCATACATAATTATTTTGAGGAAAATATGCTTCAAAAACAAGGTGCATCATTAAACTGTAATCGAATCAGTTCCAACTCTTGATGTGAAACAAGTCATTTTCAGAACTGCAGGTTTAAATGGTGCGTTAAAGGTTTAACGAATCCCACGGATTTTCTTCCTTTCTGATTGAATCAGGAGATTGTCTGTATAACTAAAAGTTGAAACTGGCTGTTGCTAACACAAATCTTCTGTGATATAACATTCTATTTAAAATGTGATGCTGGCAATATTAGAAGTGTTTAATCAATAAAGTGTTCCCCCTTCAAACCCAACATGTTGTACTAGGGTCGTTGGTCAAAACTGCTGTCCAACAACCAAAAAACACATTTAAAAAGCATTTAAATATTCAAATCTTAGATGTTTACTAAGATCCTTCTATTATCCATTGAAACCCACAATAATATTTAAAATATTAGTAAGCTTAATATATATAAAATTATCTATTGGTTACTTTCAATTGGGAGATGACTGTCCCGAACCCTAACCACTAAATTTTAACTTATTGTTGCTGTATATTATCAATATATATATCATATTTTGCTTGTAAATTATGAAACTTTATGTAAAAAAAAATGTATCCCACATTTTTCATGTCACTACCGAAACAGTGTATGTTTTAGTCCATTGGCTGAGACTGATTTTAACTACACTTATAGATTTATGATCAGGAAATATTCCTGTGTCCCCCTCTCTAATAGCTACGAGGTGTGAGTAGATAGGTTCCATCATTTTGAGGTAAATGTGTTCAAAAGTCTGTGTGTACCTTTAAGGAACGTCACTACCAGACACCTTTTTTTTCTGCAATTAAGCACACTTTTTTGGGAGTTATTCCATAACATTTAGTTTTTATATGTGTACCACTGTTCAGAACTGTGCTAGATAGCCATGTGCTGATTAGCATTTCTGAGGTAGACTCAAAAGTATCTAAAATTGTCACTACTGAAACATTTGGTGGAGTTTCAGTAGTGATATTATTTTTTTTTTGTGTGTGTTATCCCATAAAATGGTCACTACTGAAATAGTCACGACCAAAATATATCATCATTGTTTCGGTAGTGACAAAAGGGAACACATAATCCTCATATTTGGGGGGAAATAAACAAAAATTTAGTACAGCTATGCAACATATTTTGTATTTTAGTATGTTTTAGTAGTGTTTTAGTATGTCAACAAATAAAGTATACTGAATTATCAACTATCATGTTATGATAGTTTTTGGTTCAATGTATATTCAAACTAATGAATCCTTAACTTTGAAATCAGTATGATCAACGTTTTGCTTTTTACGAAGAAAAAAAATAATGGATTCAAAATACAACAAATCTCATAAATTACACTTGAAATGTTGTTAAAAATGTAATTGTTATTGATTTACCTCTGATTTTTTTTATATAAAATAGCCAAATAAATAAATAAATATATTTACAATATAGATGTAAGCAAAATCTTAATAGATCAATGTAACCCTTCTAATTAAATAATTATTACTGTGTTTCGGTGGTGACACGTTTGGGGAGAGGACAAATATTCCAAAACTTTCTGAAAATACAATATGAGTATTAACTGCACAATTACTAGAAATGTGTACCTTGGATATTATACAATTTGCATACATACTTATTATTATTTATTTTTATTTTTTCCAAGACGTTTCCAACTCTGATTTTGGACCTGTTCTGTAGAATGGCCCACTAACAAAGGATTTATTAATGCAAGTGAAACCACTTACATAATATTAACCCTAACACTAACTCCAGCGTTATTGCAATTTTTTTATGTATTTTCTTTGGTTAATGATTTGTTGTTAGCTTGTGTAATTCGAGGAAACAGTTATTGAAGTTAATGCACATTAATGGCAGACCATATTGACAGTATACAAATGTTCCTGATTTATTTTTAATTAAAATGTTTGCATTGCATTGCATTTGCTTATTTGATTAGTATAATCGTTTTGAATGCATACAATTAAATTAATATTAAATTAATACATTGCACAAAATACATTATATATTGATGCAGATACAGATTCAAATCTGCTTGATCAAATCAAATCCAGCTTCAAATGATAAAATTAGAGTCTATTATTACTGATAAAAGTGATGGTTTGGTACGTGCCTCGGGTTTAAGTCACGGTTTGGTATGTTTTTGGTATAGCAAGGGGGAAAAACTGAACATAAAATTGCTTATAGTGAACAATTTGTCCCTCTCTTTTTAATAATTATAACATTTTTTTAAGCACAGAAAAACCCATACCATAGGGAGCATCAAAACAGCATTTATTGTTTGAATTTCCTGATAAAATGGACAGAATCCGACAGATGGGACTTTCAAAATAACTTCCACACATGCACTGGTTAAAACCATCTTTCATGTACCCTTATACCCCTAGTTATGTTTGTGCATTTAAACATAATAAATAAAAAATAGCTTGATGTCTATGGTCAGCAGCTAATAGTGAAAGCAAGGCTTCCTCTTCCCTCTCTGAGTCTCCTTCTCTGTCTCTCTCTCTCTCTCTCTCTCAAACAAAAACACTCTAACCCACACAGGCACAGAAGCACTCGGGGAAAGACAAATCAATGCTGGGAGAGAGCGCTTTGAGACAGTTCCTCTAAAAACAGTGAGGTTAATCTGCGCGTGCCAGACTTTCTGTGCGATGCATCACCTCGCGCTAATGATCTTAAGAGTTCTGGGAGGATGTTTGCCATATGTATTGTCAAGAAGCAATTTCCGTACCTCTCTAAGGGGAGATCATCTCTGCTGTAAACCAATGTTCAATTGTATTAACTCCGCTGGATAAAGGGCACAAACAACAATAGCTCAAGAAAAGGGGATTTTTGTTCCAGTTCAGAACCCCGTGAACCATGATGCTCCTGCCAGACGGATATGCTTTGTGCGTCAAGACTCAATCTAAAAGCAATATAGCATATCCTTGTGTTTTCTAAACTCCAAATTAATGTGCAACAGAACAACACTTTAGTGAAGTTAACCGGGTGATGACATAACACTCGGTCAGGTCACGTGGTTATCGATTCGGTGACTGCAGACTGTGTTTAACTGGTGTGGTGTTTTCTCCTTTTCCCCCCAAATATCTGCAAGATGCAATGCCTTCCAGGTACTCCGTTATGCCGCTGAGCTCGTATTTTATTAGCAAAAGTCTGCTCACTCATTCTAATGTAGCTGCTGTAGTGAACAGATTATTATAGGGCATTCCAGGACCAAATTTATGGCGGGGATCCTCTCCGACTGAGACCACAGGGAAAGGCAACCCAGGCTCATTGGAAATATGTGTCTCTACATACATTTCTGCAACACCATAATTATGTACCTTGCAGCACGTTTCGCGGCAGTTTCAAAGTAAAATGTCCAGAGAGTGGCGCTAAAACACACGTTTAATACGTGACCGTGACACGTTTTTATTACGTTGGTACAGGCACGTATTGCAGTGTTTTCATTATGCTGCTTGAGGTACGTTTTGCCACCATTCATAATTCAAATATCCGGTGAGTGTCGCTAAAGATTAAGCTCTATGAAGTTGGAAGTATCCCCTGCACCAAACCCAAACCTAAACCTACCCGAAAGTGTTAAAAAATGCAAAAGTAATATAAAAACGTATTCGCTGATGCAGCATGCTATTTTAACTTCCTTATGCAGATTTGAGCTGTTTTGTTGAACTGTAGTTTGACGGGATTCGTACCGGAGCTCTTCATCACCTAAGTGCAACGCTGTATCGCGTGAGCTACCGAGTAAACTTACTGAGTTAGTAAACTCATACATATGAATCTGTATATGTGACGACAACGTATCGGTCAAAAGTATCGGTTTTCAAATCGTGCAGGATGTTAAAATTGTTTTGAAGTCATAACATACCATTCTGCAAGTAACTGTGAGAAAATAATCAAAACTGTTCCTGTAAGTCATACTTCATGTGAAAAGGAATAAAAGTGGTCAGAGTTTTACTGCCTCTAAGTGTTCATTTCAACTGGAAACTGCAGTGAATCGTACATATAGGTACGTTTTTTTCAGTTTTGCAGAAATGTATGTAGAGACACGTATTTCCAATGAGCCTAGGTTGGGGAAAGGTTTGACACATTTCGATTTGAGCTATAGGTGGACTAAAGCAAACACATGTCCAACACCATCAAATAAGGCAAAGATGTCATTTTTAGACATCAAACATATTTATTCTGTCTTTTTGCAAAAACATTGAAGCTGAATACTGTGAAATAAAATCGGCAGCCTACAGAACACACACGAGAAACTTTTGTCAGATTTCAAACATTATTAAGGACAAGTAAACAGTCAGTGCTAAAATAAGAACAAATAAACAAATTAGCAATAGCACACATGCAACTGAACAAAGTTCCGGTACAGAAATTGAAATCAAATGTAAAGTAACACTGCATATGTAACAAACGGTCCACTGAAGGCGAGTTTAAGAACCCAAGTGCAGCTTTATTCCAAAAGTAATCCAAAATACAAACATAATCCAAACAGAGACTCGACTTGGTATGAACAGACTTGGTTCATAGACAGCAGGTTACAACATAAATACTCGACAAAGGACAAAGGCAACATGAGGGCTATTTATAGGCGCGTTCGACTTTAAGCGGCGCCTGCACAGAATGATCACCGTATGACATCAAAGTACCGCGAGAGCGATAAGAGAGCAGACGGATCCTATGCTTTTGAATGGCTCTTGCGGTACTTTGATGTCATACACTGACCATTCTGTGCAGCGCCGCTTAAAGTCGAACGCGCCTAATATCACACAATACAGGTCACATGACAAGAACCAACCAATGAGAGACAGGACACATGACTAAGACAACCAATGAGAACATGACACATGAACCAAAGAACCAATAGTAGGACAACAAGAGGGCAAGGGATTCACATGACTAGACAGGAACCTTGACAAGGCAAAATATCAAAATAAAAGACAAGAAAACATGAACATGAAACAAAACCCAAAAACCCACATTACAGCATAGTTTTCTTTTTTATAAGTATAGATTAATCCTTATTAAAGTTATAAGTTATTCAGTCGAGATCAGTGAGTCATTTTTTTTGTCTTTTGTTCTTTGATAAATGTATCAATGGCACAGACAGCAGCACAAATATTAGGCTGCTGTCACTTTAAGACCTAATGCACGGATCCAATATACTGATACACATCCACTTTCTTTCTGAACTGTTTAAGTTCACTTAGGACCGACTGTGTTTACGAGGATATTTTGACAGAATTTTGTGTATATTTGTCCGTTCATGTTTAAGAAGATGCAAAAAAGAACTCAAATCAGTATTCAGTCACTATACGAGAGGCGGCTTTCTATGTCAAGTCAAGTCACTATTATTTGTATAGTGTGTCAAAGCAGTGTCAAATTGTGTCAAAGCAGCTTTACATCAGCTTGATATAAAGCTGGGTGGCTTTACATCAGCTTTACAGTATTTAGACGGGGAAATAGTGTGTCGAAATAGTGTCATTCTCCTCTGGCCAGACAAAATCAGCAGTTTAAATCTAGGCTGCAGCAGAGTCAGATTGTGTAAAGGACTCTTCTGGTTCCTGTGGTCTTGTCCAGATGGCCATCTAGGAGACAGGGTCTTCACTGGGGATCAGTCTCTGGGGCTCATCTAGTTGTCCTGGTCTCCGCTGACGTTCAGGGCTGTAGAGGTCATCTCTAGGTGCTGATCCACCATCTGATCTGGATACAGTCTGGATCTGGGTGGCTACGGTGACCTCGGAATAAGAAAGAAACAGACTAATATTAGCGAAGATGCCACTCTTCTAACGATGTAACAAGTACATTGGGTGTTTTGGGAAGTGTTCCCGGTTCCGGCTGACCTAATTAATGCAGCCTAACAATCCCTTAACAGATTTGAATTATAGAAATGCAATAGTGTATTATGTGTAAGCCAGGTTAAAGAAATGGGTCTTTAATCTAGATTTAAACTGACAGAGTGTGTCTGCTTCCCGAACAGTGTTAGGCAGATTGTTTCAGAGTATTATCAAATGGCCAGAGTTTTGAGATCGCAGCGGACGTGAAGGACTATAGTGTGATAAAAGCTCACTCAAATACTGAGGTGCCAAACCATTCAGGACCTTATAGGTAATTAGCAAGATCTTAAAATGTATATGATATTTAATAGGGAGCCAGTGCAGTGTTGACAGAACCGGGCTAATGTGGTCATACTTCCTGGTTCTAGTAAGAACTCTAGCTGCTGCATTTTGAACCAGCTGGAGTTTGTTTATTAAACGCGCAAAGCAACCACCCAATAAAGCATTACAATAATCTAGCCTCGAGGTCATAAACGCATGAATTAATGTTTCTGCATTTGACATTGAGAGCATAGGTCGTAATTTAGATATATTTTTAAGATGGAAAAATGCAGTTTTACAAATGCTAGAAACATGTTTTTCGAAGGAAAGATTGCTATCAAAAAGTACGCCTAGGTTCCTAACTGATGACGAAGAATTGACAGACCAGCCATCAAGTGTTAGACAGTGATCTAGGTTATTACATGCAAAAGTTTTTGGTCCAATAATTAACACCTCTGTTTCCTCAGAATTTAGCAGTAAGAAATTGCTAGTCATCCAGTTTTTGATATCAACTATACATTCCGTTAGTTTTGCAAATTGGTATGTTTCATCGGGTCGCGAAGAAATATAGAGCTGAGTATCATCAGCATAACAGTGAAAGCTAACACCGTGTTTCCTAATGATATCTCCCAAGGGTAACATGTAAAGTGTGAAAAGTAAGAGGCCTAGTACTGAGCCTTGAGGTACTCCATTCTGCACTTGTGATTGTTATGATACTTCTTCATTTACTGCCACGAATTGATGGCGGTCAGATAAGTATGATTTGAACCATGCCAGTGCACGTCCTCTAATGCCAACATCATTTTCTAGTCTATTTAAAAGAATGTTGTGGTCAATAGTGTCAAACACGGTGCTAAGATCCAGTAGCACTAATAGAGAGATGCAACCACGATCAGATGATAAGAGCAGGTCTTTTGTAACTCTATTGAGAGCAATCTCAGTACTATGATATGGTCTAAAACCCGACTGAAAATCCTCACATATATTATTTTTCTCTACGAAGGAACATAGTTGTGATTATACTACCTTTTCTAATATCTTTGACAGAAAAGGGAGATTTGAGATCGGTCTGTAATTAATTAATTATTTGGGGTCAAGTTGTGTTTTTTTAATGAGAGGCTTAATAAGAGCCAGTTTGAAGGTTTTTGGGACATATCCTAATGACAATGATGAGTTATTTATTCAGAAGAGGATCTATTACTTCTGGAAGCACCTCTTTTAGGAGCTTAGATGGAACAGGGTCTAACATACAGGTTGTTGGTTTAGATGATTTAACAAGTTTATACAATTCTTCATTTCCAATAGAAGAGAATGAGTGGAATTGTTCCTCGGGGGATCTATAGCGTACTCTCTGATGCGATACTGTGGCCGACTGTGGCAGTTATGTGCAAGCTTTGGATGTGAAAACAGTGTATCGGTGCTAATGTGAGTTCTCTTTTGTGTCTTATTGCAGTTGAATGATTCAAAATCACATTAAAGTGTGCACACATAAACCGATAAGCAGATCGAAATGCATGTGTCTTATCAAATCTATGGTTCTTGGAAATTTGGAACTGGTTTTTGATGCCAAACCCTACTGACTAAGCATGTTGAATCTTTCTCGGGAAGTCTATGTGAGGGATTACTCTGACTGGCTGTTCAGTTTGGTGCACCAGTGCATGAGAAGAATTAAAAAAAGTGATGAAAGTGAGTAAACGATGAAGTCAAGAGTGCACACAGTGAGGACTCTTCTGATTTTCCATCATTTTACCTGAGGGTTCCAATAAGCAAACATACTCATAACGACAGAGCCATCTGGAATGAAGAAAGTGATTAACATGATTCATGTTGAACATGGTAAACAAGCTCTGTTTCTTTAGGGTTTCCACCTTTTTTCCGAACAAGTCTTATGTTTCAAATTATGGTTGGGAACTTCCACTCAAAATGACTGAAACAAATTATTTCAAATAACAAGGTTGCATGACAAATAATCCTTACGTCTGTTTGACTGCATGAGCTGTCCATTTTCAGTCACGCTCTATTTCTATCTGTCAGGAAAATAATGTAACACTTGGTATTGTAATGTGACATTGGTATCACAATATCTGTGACAAAATCTCTTTCCTTTCCGCTAGCTTTGTTTTGTTCCTCCTGATGATTTTCTTGTTTCTTTGCTGAAATAATATGAAAAAAGACAACAGATACTGCACAGTTGTTGTCCGCTCTTTTGTTTTTATCTCCAAATCCTCATCTCTTTCCAGGTTTTTCACACTGTGTTTTAAAATGTAATCGTCTCTTTCTTCTAATCCCTATCATCAGTGTTTCATGCTGGAATGTTTCTAAACCTGGAAAATGCAACATTTATCTGCCAAATGAGGGAAAGCACTTTAAAATATCCATCAGTGTTCCCGTTAATGACAGAATTTGATTAACACATCATTCTGGTATGTTATATAATATAGACTTACTGGACATATTATACAGTAATATATAACAAGTCCACAATATTGCCGCTGAACGACTCACTCATTTGATCTTTTGGGGTTATTAATGGTCTACTGATAGTGATTTAATACGTTTACACTTAAGTTTGCTTTTGATGTTCAATGGTTGAGGTGTGAGAACAATTTAACCTCGTTTTACCCAGTTTTTTTTGCTACTGATTATTTCTGCATTCTCAGAGTGAACCTTTAAACAAGGTTACTGGCAATCGCAGACTGTTTACATATTACACTTACAAGTCACTGCCATAATTCAAAGTCCAAGTTTAGTTTTCTCTTTTTTTAAATGACAAATGCATGCTGATTTAAACAGTTATTCCTTTCACACAGGTGCAGAACGTAATGCGATACTTTTTCTTTGACTGTAGTCTTTGTGGTGTGTTCAAGCGCAACTTTTTAGCCCAAATGGAGAAAACACTGCCGGCTTTTGTCATTGCTCTTTCTTTGATGTCGGTTTGGTGTGCCATGGGCATTAAAGGACAAGAAGACTCCTAGTACCAAGCCATTGGTCCCCATGCGGTTTTTGCCCTTTACCCGTCTTTATAACCAGTTCCCAAGGTTTAGGCCGAGAGCACCATAAAAAATTCCTCAAGACCTTTGGATGCAGCAGCAGTATCTGAAACAAAGAGAGGACACAAAGATCAATCCAAATCCATTCATAACTATGTTTGGAAACCTTAAAATTGATGTAAACTACAACACATCCATTTCATACTCATTCAGAGAAATAAGCATTCTCAGTGACAGCAATTTGTAGAGCAACATCTTCCAAAAATGCAGGCGTTAACGGACAAATACATGCATGCATGATTGGACTCAGAACATTGTGTTCAGGACATTGTCAAAAGTTTTCTGGTAGTTGTTTGGGAAGTGAGTATAGCATACATTTTAAAGACACTGATGTAACTGTGCTTTAGATTTATGCAAATGAGTTCCACAGGAGCCAATCACAGCACTGGGATGGAGAAGCTGCAATCTCTTCCTCATCAGAAAAAATAATTCAGCAAACACTTTGTTCTGAGTGTCTTCTAATAGTCTCAGGCCTGTAAGCTGAGAAACCTTAACCAATGCAACAAAGTTCTGAGTCTCCTGCCAATAAGAAAAAGTTACGTTCTCGTCCATCGAGTGAGACGGTAACAGACACACTATGTTTTCTGAGCCTCCAGCCTGTAAGGAGAAGAGACACTAACAGATACTCTACATTCAGTGTCCATGTCCGGTGAGACAACAACAGATGCAGCACATCACGAGTCTCCATCCCAGAGAGATGAAAGCAGATTGACCAAATTCCCAGAGAGGCAGAAACACATAGATACACATTTGCAACAAGGTTAAGCTCCGGTGAGCAAACCTTCACTTCAAGGTGCCTTCCTCTGTGTGTTTCAGACTGTTAGGGACCTTCAGCACCTACTTAATGCCTCATCTGCGTGTTACAGGACCCTTCGGTGCTCCAGCAGATCAGCGTCCCACAGCGCTTCGAGATCAAGGCTGCTGAGACAGATTCTCATTCCCCACTGCACTGTTACCCAACTCAATATCGCTTACCCAAACATTTTTATCAGTATGCATTGAGTATTGTCAGTATTACATTTTACAATTTGAATTAGATGCTGTATAGCTGATGTCTGTAAAAAAAAAAATGTGGAATAAGGCTCTTCACCTTATTAGTTTTAGAGAAACAACAGTTAATCCTTCTGTAATGTAACTGCAGTAGCAACATCCGACTTAATCACTTGCATTTTATTTCGTTATCATTCGTGGTGTTAATTTAGTAGTTGTTGGCTACTCTTGTTAACAATAACTCATAAATGCATTAGATTGGTACGCTGACAAACTCCCTCCCATTTACGCCATTTTTTAATCAACAATCCTCCTTGAATGTTTTTCACTGTTAAGGTGAAACTGCTTAGCTGGTTCCCCGGAATAAAAGGAGGAATGAGTCCTCTGACACTCTCACATTCATCTTAAGTGGCGTGCAACCAAAACCACTACATTAGTTTGGTGCCGCATGTGAGAACAACTACACTACATTCATAAAACTAATGACACATCACTTTCAGTATAGGCCTATATAGACAGGTCTGAGACATTGCATGACATCATGTCATTCATTCCTTCATTCATTCCTTCATTCATTTTTTTATGATGAAGATGACATTAGTATCATGCAGCAGATTATCTGGAATATGTGATTTGGTTGGACTGTATAAATTTGCATTTAATTTAATTTGGGTGTTTTTAAAGGGATAGTTCACCCAAAAATGGAAAATTACCCCATGATTTACTCACTGTCAAGTCATCCTAGGTGTATATGACTTTCTGCTTTCAGATGCATACAATTGGAGTTGTATTTAAAAATGTCTTCCATGCTTTAAAATGGCAGTAAATGGGTGGTGAGATTCAATAGTCCAATGGAAGTCCAATAAAAGTGCATCCATCCATCATAAAAAGTGCTCCACATGGCTATGGGGGTTAATAAAGGTCTCCTGAAGCGAATCAATGTGTTTGCGGTAAGAAAAAATATCCATATTTAAAACTTTATAAGCTGTAATCTCTAGCTTCCACTAATTTATGGCTAGTGATTATGGTTTACAAAGTTTTAAATATGGATATTTTTCTTACACAAACACATCAGTTCACTTCAGAAGCCCTTTATTAACCCACCGGAGCAGTGTGGAGCACTTTTAATGATGGATGGATGCACTTTCTTGGGCTTAAAAATTTCACCACCCATTCACTGCCATTATGAAGCTTGGAAGAGCCAGGATATTTTTTTTTAATATAACTCCAATTGTATTCATCTGAAATAAAGTAATATACACCTGGAATGGCTTGAGGATGAGTAAATCATGGGGTCATTTTCATTTTTGAGTGAACTATCCCTTTAAGACTGGATTTTTAGACAACCTTTTTTTTTCTTTCTTTATCTACGAGTCGCTTGGAGTAACTTTTCAGTAACCTTTCTCCGTGTTCCTGTGCCCAGACATCCCCGTTTATTTGTCAGCAAAACTTTTGACAGCTCCAAGGCTTTTGTGAAAACTACAGATCGTACTTTCACAGCGATATTAAACTTAAATGGGGAAAAATGACCCATTTTTTTTGGCAAAAAGCAGACACCACAGCTCTCTTTCTCTGTTTTCTCTAGGCATATAGCACCAGTTACTTTCTTTTTCCTCTCTCACTCTCCCTTTTTTCAATGAATTCTTACTAGTTTTATTAAAAGGCCATCTTACCAGCTGTGATTTACCTCTTTAATTATCAAAGGTTGATTGATTGCTTTGATTGATTGATTGATTGATTGATTGATAGATAGATTGATTGCTTGCTTTTGATTTATTGATTAAAAACAAGATTTCACCCTAAAATCTGAGGGAGCATGTGCCTCTTTTCTCTGAAAGGCCGTCTCTCTTATGTCAGATCTGCTGGTACCTGTACGGTCCTCACAGGGGGTCAGTTCTTCCTAATCAAGAGTCTGATTGTTCTCCAGAGTTTCTTGTCTCTACAGGGGAACTAGACTGAAAATAAAGCTTTACATCAACAAAGGATTGCCTCAAATAAAAACACGAATGGACTCCCAAACCAATATATTAGAGTTTAAAGAGGTTTCACTCCAGACTGCATGTAGAGACTTTTTGTTTTTATTTAACCTCAACCGATGAGTCCAGTTTACAATATTAATAGTATTTGTTCTTGTCTCAAACCATTTGAGCTCCCTCCCTGATTTTATCTATATAGCTGATGTAGTATATCTATTTTAATGAGGATGTGGGTTTGAATTGTATTATTTTTGTTAAACGGCTCGTGTACAGAATTAGTGCTGTGGTTGAATAACGGGTCAGATGTTCTGTTAAGGACTATAGGTTCGGGTTTACCAAAAGGACTGGTGCAGGACTGCAGATACATGAAGAACCAACACAAACCACATATTGCAGTTTTCTGAATGAGAGTGTTTTCCATCTTTGCATATGAATATAATGCATGATAAGAAAGCGCTGGACCATTGGATGCTCCTTAACGCACATCATTTAATGGCTGTGGTTGTGAATTATAATTTTGTCTAAAGAAATGTGAAGTGGACATATGATAATCCATCTATATTTTTCTAAATGAGCAAACATTTGGAATAAACGTTCTAGTAGATGTTGTTTTACCCGTCCAATGAGAAGCATACAGGTGCTTCTTACACTCATGTTTGAGTCTCATCATTAGATGATAAGAGGTATAAACATCAGATTAGATTTTGCATGTTTGATGTGTACTGACATGGATTATAAAAATTATATTGCTAGGACTTTGCTACTAATACACAGTTTCCAAATATGGACACTTGAAGCATAAATAAAAAAAAAAAATAAAAAAACCTGGCAACTTTTGTTGCATTGTATATGCTTTTTTTAATACATATATTTTATATTTTTTACCTTGTTTTTTTCATATTATATTTCATTTTGTGCCGCTTTTTAAAATGTGTTTCTTTGTAGACTTTGTTGTTTTACTCTTGTCTGAGACCCATATTAAATAAATAAATAATAAGTAGTAGTAGTAGTGGTAATGATAAATATAATGACATTTTTCCACTAATAAAGCCTCATTTTCTCTGTGTGATGTTTGGTCGCTGTATTAGAAAACTCTGGTGTTTTATTGTCTGTGTGAGTATCTTAAGGGAGATGCTGCATATGGCTTGAGACGAATGAAAGAAGTGGAGCATTAAACCAAACAAACAAAAAAAAAATGGAATAATGCTAATTGGACGCACAGCAGTATGTTTGCTTTTTGATTCTGTCCTTACTTTTCCCATCTATTTTATTTTTTATTAACTTTTTTTTTTTTTTTTCAGATACTTTTGATTCAGATTTTTGCTGTTATAGTATTTGTGTTGATATTTGGTGTGCTTGTGTGTTATATATTTTGGCATAAAAAACACAGCACATTAAATGGGAAACACATTAACAATGCATTAAAAAGGCAAACGTTTAACAGGCAACCGTGAAACTTCAGCGATGTGATTTCTAGAAGCTCAAACTCATATGTATACTGAACATGTCTTGTTCCAAACAGGCCGTGAATGTTATGGATTAGTTGAAGGTTCGATGCTGAAATTAAATCCATGATTTGACGTCCCTGCACTTCTTAATGATCATGTGGAGCTGCTGAGGAACTGTACTTCACGTCCTCAATCAATACTATGGACCTCCAGTGGGCAGTGAATATTTCCTTTATAGATTTCTCTGCCATGTCCTCAAAACAAATAATTGCACAAACAACATCTATTTACAGCAAGGTCTTCTGAGGTGGCCTGGGGGAGTTTACCTTGTTCAGGTAACCAGAGAAGAATGATATTCCTCTCCTTGATAACAGCAGCATATATAGAGTATCCCAGAGCGTTAACGATCGCAGTCTGATCTCATTAGTATTCGTAGCTGTTCGTACATGAAGTGTAGTTTTAGCACACATACTGTAATGGAAGAGGACTGGACACAACAGGTTAGTAAAAGTAAGATGTTTATTTGATAGCACAGAGAGTTCGGGTGAGGAATCCAGACAGTAATACGGTGAGTGGTAATGTTGTAGATTTGGATGAGAGATTGATCCTTGCACCTGATCGTTACAGGAACTGGAGAGGACATGAGAGGATGCACACACCTCAGTCTTCTGGAGCCTGGGAGGGACGAGGAGGGGACACAGGAGGTTAGTAGAGCAGGTAAGTATCCAATATAGGTATAGCAATACAGAGATTCCTCAACATATGAACAAGATCGGACAGTGAATGTGTCAGAGGTGTGTGCTTATATGCTGCTGGTAATGAAGTGCTTGATTGAAGACAGGTGTTCAGTATTCAGGTGATAGGGATCGTTGTGATTGGGTAGTGATGGAGCCTGGCTGATCCGTAACACATACATCTTCATGGAGAGACACTAATAAGTGCTACACTGATAGCATCTAAAACTGAAGAGTTTGATATATATGCAGAACTTTAGAGATTAATGTTTATGGATCCTTTGAGGTTCACAGAGAATCAAATTCATACAATTTGTTGCTTTTGTTGTAGTTATGATAACAATTTACAAAAAAGGTTAATTTGGTTAATAATTTTAAAACTATTAATTCTGCTTAATGTAATTGGTATTAACATTTTTGACATTTAAACATTTTGAGTATAATTAAGTAAATAAAAAAAATATATTATTTTGTTTTCTATTTTCTATATTTTAATTTTCTATTTATACATTAAGATTATTCTAGATTAATAAATTTTGTTAAGAATTGTTATTCATAAGGTTCATGATACCTAATGCATTAACTACATATTACTACACATTACTACAACAAATGCATTAACATTACAAAAATAAACAAATGCAATAACCATATAAATAATAAATGTTTAATGGCATTTCAATTAATAGATTTAACAAATTATTGAGCTTTAAAATCGACCTTATAAAGTGCAAATAACTTATTTCATTACTTCCATCTAAAATGTATTTTAGTGATGCACCTGCATTAAAATGTCTTATAACTGTAGCCAATTTTATCACATATAACCCACTAAACATTTTAATGGTTTTGCAAATAACAATGGCCAATTATAATATTTTATCTAAAAAAAAAAGAAAAATCATAAAAACTAAAAGCAAACATTTTAAACGTGCATTTAAGCATCAAAACATTTGTAATGCACAATATGGAAAAATTGGTTGATATTTTTGACGTTACATTTAATTAATTATTTTTGTTATTTATTTATTTTTTAATGATCACATTTCAAAGGTATATATATATATACATACCTGCTTCTATATATTAATATATACTTCACCTTCTATATATTAGTATATACTTCTGCTTCTATATCTTCTGCTTCTATATATTAGTATATACTTCTGCTTCTATATATTCTTCTTCTATATATTAGTATATACTTCTGCTTCTATATATTAGTATATACTTCACCTTCTATATATTAGTATATACTTCTGCTTCTATATATTAGTATATACTTCTGCTTCTACCTTCTATATATTAGTATATACTTCACCTTCTATATATTAGTATACTTCTGCTTCTATATATTAGTATATACTTCTGCTTCTATATCTTCTGCTTCTATATATTAGTATATACTTCTGCTTCTATATCTTCTGCTTCTATATATTAGTATATACTTCTGCTTCTATATATTAGTATATACTTCTGCTTCTATATATTAGTATATACTTCTGCTTCTATATCTTCTGCTTCTATATATTAGTATATACTTCTGCTTCTATATCTTCTGCTTCTATATATTAGTATATACTTCACCTTCTATATATTAGTATATACTTCTGCTTCTATATATTAGTATATACTTCTGCTTCTATATCTTCTGCTTCTATATATTAGTATATACTTCTGCTTCTATATCTTCTGCTTCTATATATTAGTATATACTTCTGCTTCTATATCTTCTGCTTCTATATATTAGTATATACTTCTGCTTCTATATATTAGTATATACTTCTGCTTCTATATATTAGTATATACTTCACCTTCTATATATTAGTATATACTTCTGCTTCTATATATTAGTATATACTTCTGCTTCTATATCTTCTGCTTCTATATATTAGTATATACTTCTGCTTCTATATCTTCTGCTTCTATATATTAGTATATACTTCTGCTTCTACTTCTTCTATATATTAGTATATACTTCTGCTTCTATATATTAGTATATACTTCTGCTTCTATATATTAGTATATACTTCACCTTCTATATATTAGTATATACTTCACCTTCTATATATTAGTATATACTTCTGCTATACTTCTGCTTCTATATATTAGTATATACTTCTGCTTCTTCTATATATTAGTATATACTTCACCTTCTATATATTAGTATATACTTCACCTTCTATATATTAGTATATACTTCTGCTTCTATATATTAGTATATACTTCTGCTTCTATATATTAGTATATACTTCACCTTCTATATATTAGTATATACTTCTGCTTCTATATATTAGTATATACTTCTGCTTCTATATATTAGTATATACTTCACCTTCTATATATTAGTATATACTTCACCTTCTATATATTAGTTCACCTTCTATATATTAGTATATACTTCTGCTTCTATATATTAGTATATACTTCTGCTTCTATATATTAGTATATACTTCTGCTTCTATATATTAGTATATACTTCTGCTTCTATATATTAGTATATACTTCTATATATTAGCTTCTATATATTAGTATATACTTCACCTTCTATATATTAGTATATACTTCACCTTCTATATATTAGTATATACTTCTTCTATATATTAGCTTCTATATATTAGTATATACTTCTGCTTCTATATATTAGTATATACTTCACCTTCTATATATTAGTATATACTTCTGCTTCTATATATTAGTATATACTTCTGCTTCTATATATTAGTATATACTTCACCTTCTATATATTAGTATATACTTCTTCTATATATTAGTATATACTTCACCTTCTATATATTAGTATATACTTCTTCTATATATTAGTATATACTTCTATATATTAGTATATACTTCACCTTCTATATATTAGTATATACTTCTGCTTCTATATATTAGTATATACTTCTGCTTCTATATATTAGTATATACTTCTTCTATATATTAGTATATACTTCTTCTATATATTAGTATATACTTCTTCTATATATTAGTATATACTTCTGCTTCTATATATTAGTATATACTTCACCTTCTATATATTAGTATATACTTCTGTATATATTAGTATATACTTCACCTTCTATATATTAGTATATACTTCACCTTCTATATATTAGTATATACTTCACCTTCTATATATTAGTATATACTTCTGCTTCTATATATTAGTATATACTTCTGCTTCTATATATTAGTATATACCTCTGCTTCTATATATTTGTATATACTTCACCTTCTATATATTAGTATATACTTCTGTTCTATATATTAGTTTACTTCTGTATATACTTCTGTTTTTCTGTATATTTTTTATATATTAGTATATACTTCACCTTCTATAATTAGTATATACTTCTGCTTCTATATATTAGTATATACTTCTGCTTCTAATATTAGTGTATACTTCTGCTTGTGGTGACAGTGATGAGCTCCCTTTCAAATTATTATTTAGTAAAAACTACAGAATTGTTTTTTTACAGTGTATGAATGTGAATGAGTAGTTTTAGTATTAGATCGCAGGTGATTTTGGTTTGGTTTGAATCAGTCAGTCACTATTCACTCACTGAAAGTGACTCATTTGGTGCACAGACAAACACATACAGAGTTTCTGCTGATGTTAAAAGAGCGCGGTGCTATATCGGCCGGAAATGAAGAATAAATCCGACACTTTCACACAATCATCTTCCAGATTGATTCATCATCCCTGCTGAGGGACACCCTTTAGATTGAAGAGAGAAACGTGCAGAAATGAGCTGTTCGGTCGGTGTCAGATTCAGAT
This sequence comes from Schizothorax lantsangensis, assembly GCA_027422415.1. Taxonomy (NCBI): domain Eukaryota; kingdom Metazoa; phylum Chordata; class Actinopteri; order Cypriniformes; family Cyprinidae; genus Schizothorax; species Schizothorax lantsangensis. The sequence continues at coordinate 1,639,051 of CM049863.1, read as the reverse complement.
TCCTCTCTCATGCTCTATCTTTCACTGCACTTTTAGGCCTGATGAGTAGAGCGAACACATCTTTAATTAGCCAGTCAGAGAATGGCCTTCAGTTAACAATATCTCCTATTAATTAAAATGTTAATTAGACAGAATCCCTGAAGCCAGAGTCGTTTTATAGGTCATACGCGGCTTCTGCGTTTGGACACTGTCAGGATTCAGACGCCGCAGGAACCCAAGCTTATACGTCTCTGCATACAAATATATCGTGATCTTAAATTTGTGAATTACCAGTTTTCTTGCCCTCACCAGCCTGGGATTGTCAGGGGGATCTCATTCATATTCATATACAATCATACAATCACATGAAAATGCAAACAGCTGTAGAACTTAAAAAATGTGTGAATGTAAACATAAACATAGTTATTGATAAATGAAATCCAGATACTGATTATACCAAATTTATATTTTAGAAATATTAACTAATTTGATTAGGCAACTGCTTTCGCATGGAAATTAATTGCTTATCTAAACGCAACACAAACCCCATCAAATAGGTGTCAGATTGTTTTTCTTTGAGTTTTAGGCACTGTGTACCTTTGTGCATCATTCATCTCATCTTCAATGCTTGCACCTCCTCCTTTCACATAACTTTACATCTATATTAGTTTTTTTTCAACTGCTTTCACACATTTTCAAAACTTTGCCTCTTTTTTTTTCAAAACTTTCCACACAAATCCAAAAATTTGCACATGCAAAATGCCTCACATCTCTTGCAAAATGAAGCATTCAAAATATCACAAACACATATCAAAAGCAAACATTTGCAAACACCTTTGCCATAATATTAATTCCTGTTAGATTGTTGTGTGTTGCATAGAGAACTGTGTGTTGTGTTTTGCAAAAAGTATTTTATGAAATTGAAAACCGAGTCAAAGGATGAGAATTAGTGGTTTTGCAGATTTGGTGTGTGCTTCTGCTGTTTAAGTGTCAGCTTTCAGCAACTGTGTGACAAGGAGAGATTTTGTGTGTAAGCAGTTGAAAATAACTATATTAATGCCACAAGTTTTAGAGAAAACGTGCTGACAGCAACTTTAGTTCCTGCAAATGGCTTTCTAAAAAGCAATAGGAAAAGTGAGTAACATAATGGACTGCACTGAGTGATAGCGAAGATTTTGCAAATTCAGTTTTCGCTGTTTTAACTGGTACACGATGACTGTATGATTCTGGAGAAATCTGAATGGCTGACCCAGTTATTGTACTTTAAATGAGTGGTTGCAGTTTTAACAGTCTGACTGGTGCTGAGCAAAATGTAGGTCAGAACTTATATTCATATAAAGATGTTTCATCAGCTAACAGAGCTACTTTTGAAGATTGTTAATGAGAATATTACTCTCAGAATTGTGTATTTACAGCATCTACCAGAGGGAGCTTTATACTGTATGAGTCAGTGAAGAAGGAAATGAATGAATGAATGAATGAATGAACGAACGAACGAATGAATGAATGAATGAATGAATGAACGAACAAACGAACGAACGAGTGAACGAATGAATGAATGAATAAGTGAACGAACGAACGAATGAATGAATGAATGAATGAACAAACACAAAATGAACGAATGAATGAATGAATAAATGAATGAACACAATAAAAAAATAATTGAACGAACGAGTGATGTGAATGAATGAATAAATGAACAGAGTGAATGAATGAATGAATGAACCCAAAAAAAAAAAAAAAATAAGTGAATGTTGAACGAACGAACGAACGAGTAAGAGTTGAGTAAGTGAACAAATATTAATAAATGAATGAACATTTTGAATATGAAAACGAACGAACGAACGAGTGAACAAATTAGAGAACGAACAAACAAACAAACAAACAAATATATAAATAAATACAGACGTTTTTATTGTTTAAGAGTTGAGTAAGTTATTACTTAGGAATAAGAAGTGTTATGTTAGTATCATTGATATACAATTTGAGCTTTTATTAATATTTTTATAATTGTATTTTTTATTTGAATATTTTTTTGTTTTTATTTTAAAGTTTTAGTAATTTTGTTGTCTTTATAATTTTTAGCATATATTTTTTATTTGACCTATTTGTTTTTATTAATTTACTATTTGATATTAATTAGTATTAATAAATTGTTTAATTAATATTAACTTACTAAACTAAATGTAAATATAAGTTGCCTTAGCAGCTAGCTGGAATTTTTTTTATTAACATTTATTTTATTTCAAGTAATTATTTTTTTGTTTAATTTGATGATTTTTGATTTTGATTTTGATGTTTTTGTTTTTTTTAATTTTAGTTTTAGTTAACTATAATAACCCTGAGAAGAATAACGTGTTGCTCCAAGAGTGCCACTTAAATATAAAATGACAGAATCCATTGTCAATTTATTTATTTAAAAATATGTTTAATTAACCAATTTTTCACAGTGATCTATATATAACAACAAAATGCATTATTATTTTAACGCAACATTTAAATTGCATTTTTCAAACACATTTGCGAGTTGCTTTTAATACTTTATTTGCCACATGCTTTTCTTGTCTTTGTGTTGTTGTTACATTTTAAATATGATAATAAATAAATGTATTTGTCAGTTTCAACAGTGATGTGTGCATTTGTTTGATTTATACATAGATCATTGACTATGGTACTCAAAGTATTCCACAGCAATAAGAGCAGGAATGTGTATTATTATTATTTTTTTTAAATTATTTATTTTTTTGGTCCTCATCAAAATGCCTCGACATGATGCTTGATAGATGGCAGGTTGTGTGGAGAAAACAAAGAAGATTTCAGTGCATTTCCAGTGTTTACTCTATAGTCTTATTCCTTAATATAGTTATAGAAATGGCTTTTTGTATGCTATAGTTATTTGAATCTGCAAAATGCTGTTAGCAATGATTTGACGGCTCAGAACTGGCACTTTAAGGAGTAGAGCTCATAAAATGTTATTTTGGTGTCATATTTATTGTGCTGGCAGAGATACAGGCATCGAGTCTGAAAGAATCCTCTCCCTAAATCCTCAGGATGACCTCTTTCTATTCTCTCCACAAGCACAAATATTCCCTCATTGTATCAAAACCGCTATATATCTCCCCTCGTAGAATCACACCCACTCGTGACTCGCAGCGCTCTCTCTTTCCCGGTGTTTGTGTCAGACATGGAGAACAACAGGCTGTGCATCTGGCTTCAAGCCATGCAAAACCTACAGCAAGGCCGCTTCTGTCTCATGTAAAGTGTTTTAAACATTACATTGTTCTTTTGATGTGTTTAGCGGTGGATGCTTAGCCGACGGGGGAAGTTTGTTTTAGTTGATCCACATTGATGTAGCTGTTCTTCCCCTTTCTGTGTTTTCCTACTAGTCTCCTTGTACAGACGAGAGCGCTCTCATCCAAGAGAGTAAAGCCACAGTTCATTAACGTGAAGGTTTTTATATTGTGCCATTAAAGCACCTTATATCAGCGTCAGCTCAAATTGATTGGCTTTAACGAGAACAAATAAAAAATGCAAAATGCGTCTCATTTGTAAGCAGGTGTAAGGAAAGAAGGTTTTACAATCAGATGTTTATTTATTATACTCGTATTATTCATTGAGTGAGTATTGCTGCTGCTGACGCAGAGGTCACTGGCTCAAATGACCCAAGGAACTGGACCGAGACTGAGATTACGATTCTGCAACATCGTTATACGTCCTTGACGAAGGTCGTTAACCCGACAGCTCCAGTCAGATCGTGTCTTCAGTGTTTCATGCTGCAGTACCTGCTCTCGTGGGGATAATGTGATTATGCATGTGTTTTTGCCAAAGGTGAAATGACCACTAGACTAAAAGTGCCTTGACTTTAATTTCCAGTGACACCAATCAGGAATAGAGGAGGTTATCGTGTAATAACAGCTTACCTTTCCTTTTCCTGCTTACATTTTACATGTGCAATTATGCATTTAGTAGATGCTGTTATCCAATGCAGCTTACAGCAATAAACCTATTATTTTTGTTGCATAGATGACTTGGAATATAATGCACATGTTGTATGGTAAAAAGCAACCTGTGAGTGAGTAGATGACAGATGAACTTTCACAATGCAAATATTATTTGTATTATACAGTACACAAATTGTTATAGATCTGGGTTTTCATGTACTGTAGCTCTACTGATAAAGCACTAAAACGCCAAGGAGAACAGAAAAATGATATAGTGTACCTTCACTGGACTGAAAAGTGCTTTAGATTTTGTAAGTGGCTTTAACGAAACCAATTTTGGTGTGACCACTTTTATCCTGCACTTCCAAAACATCACTCATGTTTCATAATTCTCAAGTCAGACTAAACATTAAATAAATGAATACATACATACATAACCCAGGATGCAGCTCCAAAATAAGCTTCAAAAATATTAAATCCTCATTGAGAACCCCATATCTATGGCAATGAAGCATATTGAGCTTTAAAAATGAACATACTGTATCAAAATAAGTTAAGAACCTGAACCTAAAATTATATTGAGATCTGTTATACTTCTTGAACTACAGGCACACAACGTTTGGGAAAATTATATATTTATGGCACAGTTGTTTTGATAGAGGGTAACAATATATTTTTCTAGTTTTAACATTATTTGTTCTTCAGACATTCCTCTTTAAATACAATAAATATCTCACGAATGCAAAGTGACCGTTTGGATTTTGACCACTGAAAATGTGCACAATTTATTCTGGAGCCATATTGAGATCCCAATATCTCTGGAAATGAACCATATAGGGCCTTAAAATTGAAGATACCAAAATAAATGTTTATTAAGAATTATAATCTAAAAGGATGTTAAGATGTCTTTAATGCCTCTTGAGTTACAGCCATGCAAACAAGTGCTTTTTTCCAATTTTTGAACTGTCACCACTGGCACATAAATCAACAAATATTGCTAAAGTCAACAGATTTTACTAATAGAGCTACTGATCTCTGTGTGACAATAACATGACAGTGCTGTCAGCTTTCTGAAGTCATTTTTACCCCCCTGTAATCTGGCTCCAAATCTCAGGTGAAAATTGTCATTTTGACCCCCTCTACAAAAATAGTGGATTACTCAGGAAATAATAATTCATGACATTTAATATTTTGGCGTTCTTCCTGATTTTTGTATTTCTTTCACTAGGAAGAAAGATTATCAAAATTATTTTTTTTTAGCCGAGGACCTTGAGTTGATATAAAATGACCTAATCTATTTTGCATTATTATCCAAGTCTTCTGAAGCCATACTGTAAATTTAAATAAATAAATATGCCAGGCACACCCTTATTTATGTATTTATTTACAGTGAATCTGCATCATGCAGTGCAGGTCACGTGTCTGTTAGCCACCTGTCATAAGCTCTCAGGATTTATATAAGACTCAAATACATTTCTGGCAGGGTCTTTAGTGTACTTTCTTCAAGCAGCTTTGCGTCGGATACCTGATAAAACAGCTCTAATATGAAATGTTGACCTGAATCTTCAGGCTGGCTTTATAGAGGCATCCAAACAAGTCTAATTTAAACTTTTTTCAAAGCATTGAGAGACATATTGACTTGCTTCCCAGTTTATTTTTCTTTTCACTGTTCTGTATTTGTTTTTTGAGGTGAATGAATAAAATTTGAGTGCTTTATACAGCGGCGTGTCGTATCTTTTCTCTCATACTCAATCAATCATCTGTTCTCTGATCAAACTCTTATTTATCAGGGTGTTCTTCAAACGTCAGATCCTTTAAAGCACATCTGCAGACGATACACAAGCGGCTCCTTTCAGCAATAAAATAAAACGGCTCTGGAAAATCGATGCACCACATACTCTAAATCACGCTGCACGTCTCATAAAAAATCTGTATCTAGACAGCCCGTGAAGATAGTTTATTAAAATTTGGCTCATTTTGTCTTATATTACAAACTTCAGCTTTGCTCAGCCATGACAGTTTTACATTTTAATCATGTCATGTATTTGAAAGAGTCCGGTAAACATTTAATTATGACTCCAACAAGATGGCAAAGAGGTGATCCATATATACACCATATATATCCATATCTGATCCCTCCGGATGATGACTTTCTGAAATACAGATCCTGGGAATGCAAGGATTGATCTCCGTATGCTTGTACAGTGGATTCATCACATGCAGAAATCAACACGTACGCATCCAAAACAACATCCAGAGATCCAAGAAGCGGCTCCATCTTCGCTTATTGTTTTGGGAACACAAAGAGTCTCTGTTTCGTCAAACGTAATCTCTGTTCTGTCAGATTCGGCTTTCCAAAATCCAGCCAATATCTCCAGAGGTTTGGCCAAAAGCGTCTCCCAAAGGATGGAAAGTCTTTCCCGTAGAGTTCTCCAAACAGATGGCAACACAAAAACCCATTTCTGTCCTTTCAATAAATCCATACACAAATACAATTTGTCCTTTCTGAGTAAAAAAGGAACGAATACGAAATGGAAATAAACCATGCGGCTTGTTTTAGTTTACAGTGACTTTTACACAAGCTGTACAAGGCATCAAATATATTCATCTGAATCCCATTCAAAACACTCGTCTACATAAACGTTATAATTAAATGAGTTTGTTTTTGAAGGATGACAACCCTACTGTATTTATAACCGCAGGTGTCCTGTGTTAAAATGCAGCTGATGGATTTAGTTTAGGTGTTTCGTCTATTTACAGCACACACAAATGCAGATCATCATCATCGTGTGCCCTATTTAAAGTGCCGTCTTAAAAACAAAGTTTAATGTAGATCAACCTACTCAAATCAACAAACCTACGCCGTACATTAACACTCTCAGATAGCAGCTGCTCTGAAAGTCACATGTGCCCATAAATCTATAGAGAATTTAGAGCTTCCAGCTGGTTTTATGATTAGTCTTCCAATTATGAAGAGTACAATTTGGCAAGAATCTTGCTGAGCAACTTTCTATTGCACGAGCCGTCTCATTATTCAAAGAAATATCATGGTGCATTTTTTGTTTCATGGCCTCGTTTAAGGATCAGGATCACTACAGCCGTCAAAGTACAAATAAACTTTGCTAAGTTTACATTACAGCGGTGTTACAAGCCAGAAACTTCTAAAGGAAACATCAATGTAACAACTTTTATCCTGCAACATTATAACAATTGTAACATTTTGTCATCATTTACTCATTACTTGATAGTTTTCTTCAACTTTACTTTTTTTATTTTCTTCTCTTTTTCTTTTTTAATTTGCATTTTCTGCCAAAATTGTCAAGATTTTTATTTTTATTTTTTCAGCTGCGGCTCAAAAAATTACTAAACTACCTTTAATGTCCAATAAAAGTAGCCAGTTCTATCCATGCACAATTTTTCAAATCATCTGAACTAAACTTTTTGTGTTATTTACATTTAGTCATTTGGCAGATTATTATTCACTGATAATCTGGCATAACATAACAAAAGTTTTTGGCTCAAGTATCATAACTTAATTAAATGCATAAATTAAATGCAATTGGCTGTTGTGTGTCTTGCGACCAATTTGCTACATTTACATTTAGTCATTTGGCAAATGCTTTTATCCAAAGCATACATGCCAAGCATTTTAAACAAAAAGTATATATAACTATACTAACACATTTTATAACATAAACATGGTGTAATTAACCATATTGTGTATTTTGCATCAAATATATAACAGAGGTTTTGACTAAAAAGCTCAATTATGTTATTGCAGGATAAAAATCGCTACATGAAGGTTTCCCTTACATGACAGTATTTTATGTTGGTTTTGTGTTTGTTGTTGAGAGACTCTCTTTCTTATGTTTTAATCCAAGCATAATCCCAACTGCCTCGAAAGATGAAATTGAGGAACAAACACAACACATGACTCCACCATGAGTGAGAAAATGAGTTTTCAGAAAGCCAGCGTAGATTTGGCATAATACATGGGGCTCTTATGTGTTTTGTAAACAGTACTGCAATGTGCCCATCTCAGCAGTCTTTGGTTAAATGATATAAAACACCTCAAGACATCAATACAAGAGCAGAATGTCAAACAGAATGAATTCCATCAACCGCAGCTTCAGATTCCTTTCAAAACCTTGACATTCCTTAAGGGACGTCTTGTTCTTGTTGATAACACTGTGTTGGTTAAATGTCACATTCGTATTTTCAACCACTACCATCGCTTTTTAAATACAGTGATAAGGGCATCATGAGGGAATATGAAATTCTGATGCTTTTTTCCCCAAGCTGTATCTTGGTTATTAATCTCAAAATGTTCAGTCTGACCCTGATTAACCAGAATAAGGTTTTCTTCACATCGCCTGCAGCAGAGGATGTTTTGGTGTCATATTGTGTTCAGTCACTTGTGATGTTAAATAATTAGGGTCAGTTTAGGTTTGGACCGAGGGACTTTTGCATAAGAATAAGCTAAATTGTTTAAAAATGCTGTCCTGCAATGCCGAATTGCTTTGGGGAAAATGTCACCCCCTTACTGACTTGCAATATGCAGTCAAAATAAGAGGACAAACACAAATATACACTATATTGCCAAAAATAGTGGGTCGCCCACTTCTAATGAACAGGTTTGGTAATTTCTATGAGTACAAATCTTAATGTTAAAGCATATAATGATATTCTAGGAAATTGTGTGCTTCTAATATTATAGCAACAGTTTGGACAGAACTCTTTTCTCTGTGTATAAGGCAAGGTTTATGAGTCAGTGTGGAAGAACTTGACTGGTCTGCATAAAACCAAATCCTAATCCCAGTTTAACACCTCTGGTGTGACTGTAAATGCAGACCTTGAGCCAAAAACTCATCACCAAACACCAATGACTTGTACATACACTATATGGACAAAAGTATTGGCACCCCCTTCTTTAGAACAGAAAAATGCACTTCCAAATCTGTGGCAACAACGATGGAAACATGATTCATGTATTTAAAAATTGTATTTCCATCTCTGTTCAACAGTTTTAGAAGTGTTTAAAATGACTGAACCTATATGTACAAGTCATTGGTGTTTGGTGATGAGTTTTTGTCTCAAGGTCTGCATTTACAGTCACACCAGAGGTGTTAAACTGGGATTAGGACTTGGTTTTATGCAGACCAGTCAAGTTCTTCCACACTGACTCAATCAATCATTTTCTTTTTGAACCTTGTCTTATACACAGAGACATTGTCATGTTAGAATAGAAAAGAGTCCAAACTGTTGCTATAATATTAGAAGCACACAATTTCCTAGAATATCATTATATGCTTTAACATTAAGATTTGTACTCATAGAAATTACTAAAGTAGTCAAACCTGTTCATTAGAAGGGGGTGACCCAATACTTTTGGCAATATAGTGTATATTATTATCTTTTAGTCAGAGCCGTTCCATTTTAAATTAACAAAAAAAGATGAGAGAGAAAACCAATTGTCAACGACTATTGATTTTGACAGCTTTAGTGGAAATCCATGATGCAACAACCACGGAAATAACAGCGGCTTCAAGAGGTGAAAAGCAATCATCTCCAGCACTTAAACATAGGTGAATCATACTCGAGATGTTTAGGAGGACACAATCACAGCATTCAATAGCACTGAAGGTCATGTAACACCTTTAGCGATGAGAAGGTTGAAAGCTCAGGACATTTATTTAGATCGATTCGTCTGACCCTCTACTCTCCAAAAAAAGTAAATAAGAGCCAAACAAACAACATCTTTTCAACTGCACTGAAACGATGCTCTGAAATGGCATTGAGTGTGTGATTTGATTCCAGCCATAGACTGCTATGCTCACAACACGACATGCAACGTGCGAACTTAATGTGATTCTCACGTGGCGAGTTTACAGCGTTACCTGACAGAACGGAGGGGCAAAAGAATACACTCACATTTATTATGCCAAAAAATAAAGCAACAAATAACAACCGTGATTTACCACACAGTCAAGCCGAGCTCAATTAGCGATCCAGACACAATATGCACTAAGCCGCGATGCAGTTATTTTCACTTCAAGGCTGTTTTTGCATGTGAATACACGACGAGTGAATGACAGCTGTTTCAGGGAATTTGAAATCAAATACTATATATATATACTGTATATCATATATTCATATTTTACACAAATATAGACTCTTCGCAACTTCAGAGCATGTATTAAATTCACAGCTGGAGATAAAAGGTCAACAAAAACCAACCCAAAAAAAATATATATATAAGAGGTGCAAGATCCCATACGAATCCGTGTCCGTTTGTTGGGTCTGGAGTTTGATTTGGAGCGTGAAGCACGTGTCCGCTATGACAGTCTCCTTCTCCTAGGCTTTAGAAAGGAAGGTGCTTCTGGTGATGATCGTTAGACTACGTTGGGTGCAGTGTTGAGGGTCGACTGTGCCGTCCGCTCTGGCCAAATAGCAGGCGATTTTCTCTTGGCTCTGAAATAAGAGTGATTCTGGGAAAAAGAGTCACTATAACCACGCTCCCCTCATGAGGCCGGTCGTGAGGAGGAGAATAGCGAGTCCATTACTCGTGGATATCCTTGTACCTGTGGGGAGAGAAGAGAGGACACTGAACGGAAAGGCAAAACAGAAGCACTTCATCGCAAATAGAAACTAAATGCACCCGACTTGATTATACATGACTAGCGTAAGAATGTTTCAAACTGACAGGTTTTTGCTTGTCATTTATTGCAAGTCACATTATATCGCAAAAGGAATTGCTTCAAGAAGGAATGATTGATGCAGATTTCATACAGCAAATACACTGTAATGCTTCAGGTCTTTCCATACATATGGTACATGAACACTCTAAAAAAATGGTGCTATATAGCACTAAAAGTGGTTCTTGGCTCGTAATCATACGGGAACCACTTTTGGTGCTATAAAGCACCTTTTTAAAGTCAAATGGTGCTATGTAGAACCATAATAGGTGCCATATTGCATTGTATTTCTTCAACAAAAATGGTGCTAAACAGCACCAACAGTGGTTCTTTGGCTTGTAAAAAACCTTTAAAGGGGCTTAACAGGTTCTTTGTACGGCAGTGGTGCTATATAGCACCTTAATCACCCCAAAGAACCGCTGAAGAACCATACAGGAGCTTAACAGGTTCTGTATATGGTAGCGGTACTATATAGTCCCTCAGTCATGCCAAAGAACCGCTGAAGAACCATACAGGAGCTTAACAGGTTCTGTATATGGTAGCGGTACTATATAGTCCCTCAGTCATGCCAAAGAACCGCTGAAGAACCATACAGGAGCTTAACAGGTTCTGTATATGGTAGCGGTGCTATATAGTCCCTCAGTCATGCCAAAGAACCACTGAATAACCATACAGGAGCTTAACAGGTTCTGTATATGGTAGCGGTACTATATAGTCCCTCAGTCATGCCAAAGAACCGCTGAAGAACCACTGAAGCACCAAGATTTGGAGCTATACAGCACCAAAAGTGGTTCCCCTATGATTACGAGCCAAAGAACCACTTTTAGTGCTATATAGCACCATTTTTTTTTAGAGTGTACAAGTTGTTCCACAATAATAAGTTGCATATATGTAAATAATGTAATTAACTAACTGCTGGCTTTCCGTCTAACTGTTTTTATGTCTAAAAGTTTTACACGCAAATTAAAAATAGCATAAACCTTTGCATGAATATTGAGAAACATGTTAAGCTAAGGTGTATTTTTTTGGAGTTTTGCATGAGACAAAATGTGTGTTAATTTGTTTTGCACAAATGGTGATGTTTTCAGTGTGGAAGAGGAGGAAACACTATTTATAGACAAACGAGGCGTTTCTTTAAAAGTTTTGAGCACAGGCAATTCCATGCATGAATTAAAATATGATGTGCATTTGTAATACTAATTAACTAATTGCTGGCTTTGCATTCACCTGTCTGTATGCAAATTTTTAATTTGCATGTAAGAAATCCTGAATGTAAATGCTTGATACAAAATTACAATTTGCATATTCCTCAATTTTAGCATAAAAGTTTATGGATTTTCTGGAGTTTTGCATAAGTCAAAATGCACATTTGTTTGTGTTGTCAACACACTAATTATAGAAAAGGGTTATAATATTTAACTAAAATTAAAACCATTTAAAAACAAATACTTGAAATAAAATAAATATTAACTGAAAAAGAATATATATTTCTTTAATTTGGTTTCTAAGGCAATGTTGCTCATTTTTATTTAGTTTAACTTGATTTTCTTAAATAATTAAAGCTAAAAATTAATTAAAAATTAAATAAAGCAAAACACGACTAAATTACTTTAAAGTTTTGAGCACATGCATAACTTACATCTAAATATAATATGCATTAGTTTTTAGCCTTTCATTTCAACTATTTTAATTCAAAGTTCCCATTTGTTTTTAAGAAATCCTGAATATAAACACTTGATATGCAAGTAAATTTGATGATATGCAAATAAATTTGCAATTTATTAATATTTGCATAAACGTTTAGGTGTTAAGCTGAAGTGGATTTTCTGGAGTGTGCATACATTTATTTTGCATCAACGATGATGTGTTTTGACCATTTTGGCAACATACTGAGTGTAGACCAAAGATCTATGAAGGTTTTGAGCATGTTTCCAGGTACATGGACCATTTTGGCCTCATTATGAGAGCTATTGTCTGCACAGCATTTAATAAGAGTGGGTATATTTCAAGAGTTCAGAGCCTTAAAGTGCCTTTAAGTGAAATGTTCTTCTAAAATTTGCATTTTTCTCAGGCTCCTATGTTTACGTTCAGTCATTTCACTTTAATGGCAATGAAAATAACCTATTTATTGCCATTAAAGTGAAATTACTGAACCTACACATAGGAGCCTGAGAATAATATAGAAAATTTAAAATGGCACTTAGAGGCTTTTGCATCTGAACTCTTCATTTACTTACATCTCTCCGCAAGCAACGAGGTCATTCAGACCCATGATGCACACATATGTGCAACTCTTATTAATATGTGTGACCCTGGATCACAAAACCAGTCATAAGGGTCAATTTTTAGAAATTGAGATTTATACGTCATGTGAAAGCTGAATAAATAATCTTTCCATTGATGTGTGGTTTGTTATGATAGGATAATATTTAGCTGTGATACAACTATTTGAAAATCTGGAATCTGAGTGTGCAAAAAAATCTAAATATAGAGAAAATCGCCTTTAAAGTTGTTCAAATGAAGTTCTTTGCAATGCATATTACTAATCAATAATTAAGTTTTGATATATTTACGGTAGGAAATTTACAAAATATCTTCATTGAACACGATCTTTACTGAATATCCTAATGATTTTTGGCATAAAAGACAAATCGATAATTTTGACCCATACAATGTATTTTTGGCTATTGCTACAAATATACCCGTCCTGCTTAAGACTGGTTTTGTGGTCCAGGGTCACACATTACTAATATTATTACTTTTTTAACACAAAGTGCAACCAAAACAACTCCCAGGTACCACAAAAGAGTCTGGTTTTATTGGTCTGTGTAAATAAAGAAGATGCTATCTACCTATTTACAGATGCCTCCTGCTAAAACCTCCCCATATAAATCAAGCCGAAAACTGCCATTACGCCATGAAAAGGGATTAATGTGGAGCCTTTCTAAAGGCTTGTCAGAGTATTTTTAAAACAACCTATGTGCTGACAGCTGTGTTACAGAGAAACACAACTACAGCTCTGCACTGGAAGGAAGTTAAGACACGGATAAAGCGTTAATTTAATAAAATGTTTTTTTAGTGGTGCAGGGATGTATGGGAAGGCTTTGATAAATGATGAATCTCTTCCACTTTCTCATCCCTATTGTTAGCAGGTTTGATCGTGTTCCATTTCTCGCACGGTGCTATAAATACGTCAGGATTTTTGAACCGCATTTCCTGTTGTTTTTCTCTCATATTTTTTTCCAGACCTCCTTTGAACAATGAAATTAGGTGCGATACAAGGTCTGAAGACTTCAAAGCAAATGCGATCTGATTCCTCTCTGAACTTATTGCACACCTGCATCGACTGCAGAAGAGAACGGGAGAAGCTCAAGGATGTACGCTGGCCATAAAACCCACGAAAACAAGGCAACAAAGAGGAAATGGGAAATGAAATATTCAGTAAATCACCGTGACATTTACGGGATTTTTCCGGCGGTGGGAGTGGAGCTCTGTATCAGAGACGAGACCAGGATCCTCCCATGAGCCTCTGCTCCTCTCTGCCAGATCTTATTTGGCCCGAGCCGAACGGGAACCTTCCTGAAACAAGCGATCGCATCGGCCCGAAGCGTCCCTCCCTTTGTCTGCTTGCAGGGAATAATTAATCATCCCTGCCGGTCCTCTTTACTCCGGGCCGAAATGCTCTGTCGATTATGCGTCGCATCTATACGTTCATTACCAGTCGCATCTGATTAGCTGTAAGGAAGAGTATGAGTCATGCTAGAATGTCAGCAGCTGTAATTACAGCTCACTCATGCTGCTGTAGTGAAGGTTCTCGAAGGTTAAAGAGCTCGGAGAACTTATGTTCAAGTAATACAACTCAGACGTAATTATAGTAAAGCTATACAGCATGTGCATACAATTAATCTGACCTCCGCTCATGCCGTACAAATGACATATTAGAAGAACCTCCGTGCAATCAAATTTAATCATCTTGATTTATTGATCAGAACCTTCTTTATTCTTTTTATATTTTCCAGCATCCTTTCAGTCTTGTTTTTCTTGTTAGCTCAAATGGTTTGTAAGATCTCTGCTGGTTTCGGAGAGTTCAGAATGTAAAAACGGGCTTTTATTCAAATCAGAAGTTGAGAGATGAATTGAATTGGCCACAGTGTGCGGGATTATGATTTAAAATGACAGGAAGATACATTTATTGATTTGCAATTCAAAGATATGTATCAAGGTTACTCAATTTCATCTGTCCAGGATGATTTAAGACACTTCTTGAATAATTTACACTAATTGTGCATACTGTATGTATTCCCGAAAATGCAGATTTAAATTTAAGGTTTGTATATATATATATATATATATATATATATATAGTGATGCAAAATGATTAATCGCGATTAATCACATCCACAATAAAAGTTTTTGTTTACATAATATATGTATGTGCACTGTGTATATTTATTATGTATATATAAATACAAACACATGCATGTATATATTTTGAAAATATTTACATCTATATACATTTATATTCTTATATTTAATATTATATATACATATATTTAATATATAAACATAACATATTTTTCTTAAATATATATATGCATGTGTTTGTATTTATATATACATAATTAATATACACAACACACATACATGTATTATGTAAACAAAAACTTTTATTTTGGATGCGATTAATCACGATTAATCATTTGACATCACTAATATATATATATAGTTATATATGGTATATAGTTAATTGTCTATAAGCACTTCAAACATTGATTATTAATACATGGGAGTACCTTATATATTGTGCCATATTTCACTTTTTATGAATTGCAAATAACAATAGTATTAAATATTACATTTGTATATATATATATATTTTTTTCATTTCTTATCTCTTTTAATTCTCCATCTCACTTCAAATCCAATTCAAATTCAGCAGCTGACTCTGGATTTAAATAGTACTCTTTCATCCTGTACATGGCTATTTGCATTGTTCATGTTTTAGACTTTATAACCAGGTTGAGTTTGTTAAATATTACCTGACATCACTGTAGGATATTAATACTTGACATCCACATATTCAAGATCTGGCCCAAATATTTGCCAGTGTTTTTACAAGATGTTTATTTATTTATTTTCCCATGTCACAAAGATGCACAAGTTGTTTGAGATTTTAAATCCACCACAATAATTCTAATAAGCTCTGTGTCAAATTAATATAAATCAGATTTTGCATGTTAATCTGCTGATTAACACGTCCATGTATTAAACACTGTGGCAAAGTTTGCTATAAAAAGAGGAATACATTTGATATTTTGAGGTCAGTATAATCTGGATGTAATACCATGATGTAAGAAATTATTAAATGACACAAATTATGCATATTTGTTTCCTAAAATGCATTTTTTTATACTAAGGCAAATTTTGCTTTCATGAGAGGAATATATTTGCTATTTTGAGCTCAATATAATACCTTCACTCTGCTATTTATTGCCTGCTGACAGTTTCTAAACTCAATTACTAGTTCTACAACAGTTCAAATAAAACCTATTAGCAACTCTATTACATATACATATATTTTCATTTGCAATAATATGGCATCTTTACTTTTAATCTAACTGGTTGCATTGTTTTCCCTCACGGTAAAACTCTCAAAGACATTTTTATATTGCAATGAAAGTGTACAAGTATTATAATTGCAACTGGCTGCGTTTGAATTCCAATTACATAAACGCTGAAGTAATTAAATGTAGCTTATTACACTTGCAGTGACTGGTCATAAATATCTTGCTCAAATATTCATTATTATGTGCATACTGTAAATGCAAATTTAAATACTATTAAAGTCGCTCAGCAAAAGGATGACTTTTTTTTTCAGTAGTGCATAATATTTAATACAGTGGTCAGAACAAAACCACCTTTGATTTCATACATCCAAAAATATGCAAAGAATGCTGCAGGGGTGTGAACTCCATGAATCGGTGCTCTTTGGATGATGGAGAATTTGATTTTACTCCTTTTTTGTAACTGATTTTTCTTATTTTTTGTAATTGATTGGATTGATTTTTGGATCTATGTTGTATTTTATGATATTACTTTGAGATTTATGTATTTTTTTTTTTTTTTATTCTTTCTACTGTTAATTTAAATAATACTACATTGAATTTATTGGTTATGATTATAATTATGAAAAATAATTCTGCATGTTGCTTTGATACCTAATCAAGTGACCATGTTATGTGACGAACTGATTGTTTAAATGGACTCATACTTATACTTATACTTTTTCAGGTTTAAAATCCCCTGAAAACTGCAATAATTATCATTCTATGGCATCACAGATGATTAATAATGAAATCTGATGCACTGAAGCTGTTTCTTAAAGGGGTCAACGGATGTTAAGGGTGTTAAAACAACACCCTTTTTACCCTGTCAACATCAGCTCTTTTAACAGCGACCCGTTTCGGTGCATGTTCCTTTAAATGCTAATGAGCTCCGCTGACCTCGCCCCTCTCTTCCGTGGAGCAACGAGCCATTCTCATGATACTGTTTACTTTAGCCGCAGAACTTGCTAACTAGCACCTTATTAGGAAAGACGATTTGCAAAGATTCATAAACGAGCCTCATACTCAGTTCTTCTGTAGGTGAAGCTGGATCACGAATGATTCACACGAACATAGATGCATTTAGGCAGATCAGGGGAGCATTCCCTTCAAAAACAAAGCTAATCCACTGCGTCTTCAGCGGCTCAGATGTCTGGAGTAAATGACCGACTGCTATGTTCATTATTACATCCAACAGCAAAACACCTCAATCGCTTAGAAGACACTCTGGTCTACATCTGCTCCGGCGGTGAAACAATGGAGGACTGATGACAGCTCACTCAGGGCGGAGCTAAGGTAAAACACCAGTGTCAATCAACAATCATGGGAGGGGCCTGTGTGATGTCACACATCTGAGATCGGCTTGATATGAGAAAAGGGAAATGATTTAATGAAAAAAAAAAAAACACTGGGTGGATCTTTATCATTGTTGAAACGCTACGACCGAACGTTAGAGACAGAAACAAGCGTGCAGAGACTCGTACCTGACCCTGTGCTGTGCTCCACTGCTTTGGAGTGTGAGGTCTGCGAGGTAGAAGTGGCCTGGGACCTCTGGTCAGAGCTCATGCCGTTGCTGTCCTGGCCGAGAGCCGAGCTGCTCTTGCGGGATTTCTTATCAGTCAGGTGCAGCGGAGAGCTCTTCTTAATGGCCCTGTTGCGCGGGCGGACGGTGGCGTTGACTTTAAGGTAGGCTTGAGCCTTGTACTCCTTCAGCTCTCCGTAGTTGGCGTCTGTGACGCGGCATTCGTACAGACCCTCTTCGTTCTTGCTCACCCGAGAGATCTGCAGCTTGTGGGAGATGTCATTGCCTTGGACCTTGACTGTCTGTGAAGAGAACCGAAGACAAATCCTCAGATGATCTCGCTGCGGTTGACCAACCGATAAAGCCTTTATTTGCTAGTGACTTTGCTTTAGAGGCCTTTCATAACAGCAGAAGGTGCCATCAAGTTATTTAACCCTATAAAGCCTACTGCATCATATCTGATGCACACAAGCCTGATCAAGCTTTGCTGTCGCACACAATCTTCTTCACACCTTCTGTCGTCTGATTAATAACTTAGAGGGTTTTTTTATCCCTTTTAGTGTAATTGTAGAAATGTCCAGCTTCAGCTGCTGCTTCTCGTGTCAAATCTTGACTGATTTTTATCAAGTAAAGGTCAGAATAACTGCAGTAATACTTCCAGATGAACACTTACTGGACTGAAGCAGCTCAGCTCTACTTGATTCTCCATCAATCATGTTTTTTAGTAAAATCAGTGCGTCTCAAATCTGATCATCAGGATCTTTTGAGGAGCGTTTATTTCTTCATCTCTCAATCAGCATTGCATTGCATTATTTGGATCATTTCAATCTCATCTTACTATGAGATATTATTGGAGATATAGCTGATATTTAGATCATTTTATATGAGAATCTGCAATATTTACATTACAATCATCAGAATTTCATCATATAAATGTCAGCATCTTCACCGAATTGTATATTTTTGCTCTGTTTTGCCCTTTGTATTCTTACTAAATCAGACTATTTTACCTATAAAAGGCTGATGCATCAAATATGATACTTTTCTTTTAGATTTTGTCTAAAGGTTAAGTAAACTGCAAAAAAAAAAAAAAAATAGATGATATATACTGTATATTTCAGATGTCAGGCTTTACAGGGTTAAATATTACAAATCGCCTGTACTGAGCAGCTTTATTAAAGGGATTGTTCACCCAAAAATCATAGGCATGTAATAATTTACTGTATCATACAGCCATAGATCACATACTCACACTTAATTTAGTCCCTTCTTCATCAGGATCTGGATCTGGAATCAGCTCCATCTGCTCATACAGAACAACAACAAGAGTGTTTAGAGTCTCTTGCATTGAAGATCAAATCTGTAGATTATAATGCTGTGGTGACTAGTGTTATAATGATACTGAAATGTGTAAGTTTGATGCCCTAAAAAATATTGATATTCAATACCACAAGGAAAAATTGGCACAACATTAAGGACATACAATGTGAACAATAGAAAAGTTAATTAATTAAAAATTCTATATTAAAAGTTAATTTAAATTTGACCTTAATGAAAGTATTTTGATAGTAGCTGAAAATGTTTTCTGAGATTCCTCGGGGCTGATGGTGGAGATTATATAATAATAATAATAATAATAATAATAATAATAAAAATATAATTCTGAGACAGTAATACATTACTATTGTAATACAACTGCAGTGTAATATATATATATGATACAGTAAGTATATAATTTTACTTCATAATGCAGTAGTACAATTACAGTACTTTCTTTACAGTACAGTCTTAATTTATTCACTTGCAAGACTTACACTCTGAAGCTTTTATTTTGGTGGAAAACTGTCTGGAAACATGTTTCCAGACACATTGCATTATAAATCTGGTGCAATCATCTGTCCACAAAATTGTTGACGATTATACAAATGTGGAGATAAAGCAAAACTACTTACTGTTTTCACAAATACATGTTAAACTCACTACACATGCAGAGATGTTCACTGCCTTTACTGTAAATCAAGACATCTTAAGTGATGCTTTTCTCTGAAACACACAGCGCAGCAGACTATTACTGTACACACACACACACACACACACACACACACACACACACACACACACACTTCATTAAGACACACACACACAC